>PVIH01000775.1:0-297996 GCA_004025045.1 Sigmodon hispidus
GGAGGGAGGGAGGGAGGGAGGGAGAGAGGGAGGGAGGGAAGTGGGAGGGAGTGGAGATTGACTGAGACCATCCACCTTGAGGTCACTCAGAGCAGCGCTGTGGACCCACCAAGACAACCATAAAGACCAATCTTGACTCCTCTGTGTTCAGTATTTCTGTCTCAAGTCTATATAGGAATTACTCCTCCCAGAAGGTAAAGTGTTCAGGGTAACTCAGAGCCCTCTGGCTGGCCTCTAGAGACCTATGCAGACAGAGGTATCTTCTAAAAGGCTGAGAATGGTGGCTCATTAGGGTCTGTCTAGTCAGGCCCTCCTCATCCACGAGATTTGATAGGAAACTTCTGGAGAAACCCAAGGGCATTTAGAGAAGTACAGCTGGCTTCTAGATGGAGGTGCCACTGGCATCTGCAATATGGAATGGAATATGAAAACAGGCCTTCTCCACAGAGCACCTAGTTGGTCAAGATTTATCACACGGAATCAGGCCAGGTGTTAGTTATTGTTTATGCCTATAACCCAGTTTGGAGCACTGAAAATTTAAAGCCATCCTGAGCTACTCTGTGACTTCGAGGTCATCCTGGGCTATAGGAAATGCTATTTGCAAAAGGAGGAGGAGGAGGAGCAGGAGGAGGAGGAGGGGGAGGAGGAGTCTGAAGCACACTAAGTGACAACATGCTGGATTAGCCAGAGGCCTAGGCATGTCACCAACAGCCAGGCCACCAATTTCCCGGGGGCGGAGGGGGGGTGTCACTGGACCCTTCAGAGCCCATTTCCTTATAATGATAATAATTAAAACAATTAAGTCACAGCACTGTCTTCTGGTTAAGCTCAGGAATAAGACAATGCCACCACCCTTAGGAGTAACACACTCACTAACATGGAAGGACTGTGGGAGAGGAAGATGAGAGAAAGGTGAACCTGGGAACGGGCTCCATTGAGCCCAAGGAGACATGTGCACTCCTGTGTTTTCGGCAGCACTATTCACAATGGCTAACAGGAGGGATCAACCTTAGTGTCCATCAGCTGACAGTGGGCTACAGAAAATGTGTATCTGCACCATGGAATGCTGTTTATCCTGTCTCTGCAACAACAGAGTGTCGCATTAAATGAAATGAGCGAGACACAGAAAGGCAACCTCCCCACATGCTCTTTCTTACCAGAATGGAACCTGAAGCATCTGATCCAGTGGTGGGAGGGAACAGGGGTGCTGTGGAATTGGTCAGGGGTATTTAATTATAATTATATAGGAGGGAAGTAAAACTAGAAGGCAGTTAGATTGCCTGCACTGGGCGAGAAGAGATCAGGAATAATGATAGCTAATGGGAAATTTCTCTCTCGGGTGACCAAAGTTCTCACAGCTGTGTGACTCTGAGAACACACTACAAACCAAAGGCCTGTTGGCTTTCAATAGGCAGAGTGTATGATACTTGCATGGTTATCTCAGAAAGGCTGTACAAATAAAGTCACACCTAAAGAGGATCAATGCAGACACACAGATTTGAGGCAATGGATCCTGGCATTTGCAGGTTCTGAGAGATCTCCTTCAGGATGCTCACTGGGAGCCACACAGCAAACAAAATAGGCCAGCGGGGATCCCTCGTCCCTAGTCCCAGCTGCAAATCAGACAAGAAGGGGACCAGAGATACCTTACTTGAGAAACACAGAGCAAGGCAGCTAGGTCTACATTAACAACCACAAAGATCAAACTGTATGAGAACCACAATAGAGCAAACCACTTACAAAACTCAGCTGGAGAATGGGGGGATACAGCCCAGTGGTAGAGAGTACACCTGGTGAGTGTGAGGCCCTAGGTTCAATTCCCAGGACTGTCAGAAACACACACACACACACACACACACACACACACACACACACACACACACAAACCTTTTTTTTTGTTGTTTTTCTTTTTTTTTTTTTAACACTTTTATTTATTTATTTATTTATTTATTTATTTGCCTTGGTGTTTGCCTGGAACTGGAACTACAGACAGTTGTTAGCTGCCATGTGGGTGCTGGGAATCGAACCCGGGTCCTCTGGAAGAGCAGACGGTGCTCTTAACCGCTGAGCCATCTCTCCAGCCCCCAACACACAAACCTTTTTTATCTGCCCCTACCTAGAAGGAAAGAAAAGAAAGGAAGAAAGAAGGGAGGAAGGAAGGTCTCCTTTCTTATCAAGGAGCTCCCCACACAGCTTCCCACCCACGACCACCCACCCAGCCACAAGAAGGCTGCCAAAGGAGATTTCCTGTCTCTTGACTGAATGCTATTTGAGGATCTATCAGTGTCAAATGCACCTGTTTTAAGTAATCTGTAATTTAATGGAGTCTTTTTGAAAAAAAAAGAAAGAAAGAAAAAAGGAAAGGAGGGGGAGGAAGGCAGATTTCTAAGAACAGAAAACAAAAACCTGATTGTTGAAACATGAAAGGAAAAAAAAAAAGGATGTAAATGTTATTGAAACTGGAAAGTAAGGTGATGCCAGTTTATACGAGATTGTGTGTGTGTGTGTGTGTGTGTGTGTGTGTGTGTGTGTGTGTGTGTGTGTGTCTTTCAAGGAAAAAAGTTTCTACCCACTCAAAAGGAATCTTACTATAAGAAGCCAAAGGCTTGGAGGATGTTGCAGGGGAGTAACTGTAGAAAGACTGAAAAGCAATTTTTTAAAAGCCTGGGGTGTTAACTACTGAACAACTGGATGAAGGAGGTACTCAGGTTTCAGCAGACCCAATGCACTCAGGACCCTTTGGAGAGTGATGCCAACCCAGACTGCATTTTGTAGTCAACACCAAGAAGTGGAAGAAGATGATCTTAGGTCTCGTGTTCTTTCCCTGGTGTCCTCGGCACAGAGGAAAACCCTGAGGAATACCTCCCGGAGCTGTGGGAAAGACACATGCACACCAACATACGATGGAGCTCAGAGCTGTGGGAAAGACCAACATACCATGGAGCCCATAGGGAGAACTGGGTCCCAGAACTTGACAGCTGTACCACACTCAAAGCAAACAAGACTCCACCCAGCACCATTCTGCTTCATCCAGGGTCACAGGCAAAACCAGACCCTCCTCCCAGGAGCCACCTGAGGCCTTCTGAAAGAGGGAGGGAGGTTTCGGAAGCCTTGAACACTGAACTCAGATCACACCAGAGTCAAAAATACACCAGACAGGAGAGAGAGACTTTCCTGATCACATGACTTTATGCAGCCACCTAGTGGGGTTCCCATCATGCTCCACAAACACTACCGAAAGGCTGTCTTCTCTTCAAAACTCAAGGTGGAAGGTGGGGCTCAATAACTCTGCAAACCTCACTCACTGCCCATCACAAATGCTGCTTCTTTCAGAACATTCTGTGCCATACCTCCTCACCTCCTGGATTACCTCTGTCCATTCCCTCAGCTTAATACATCATGAGATTCATGTATGAGTCATGAGCCCGGGTCTCTCCCTTCTAAACCACCACACAAGACAGAGAAAAGGCTAGTGAAGAAGAGCCTGTAGTCAGGTTAGATAGAGGCTCAGCTGGTACAATGACAGAAGTGGAGGACAGCTGGCAGAAGACAAAGCACCCAAGGGACACTGAGGTGCTAAAATTTTGCTGAATAGGAGCAAAACTGGGCAGGGTAGACACAGTTGCTGAGGCCATCCTTCAAGGGCAAAGCCCAGAGCTGAACCACAAACGGGACAGCAGAGGGAGCCAGGGTGGCCTTCATCCTGATGACAGGTGACATCAATTCCAAGCTCGCCAGATGATATGCAAACCCGGCTTGTGGGTCACATACCTGGCAGCAGCCTGGTCCCTTTGGTAAACAAAAATAAAGTCCTTTTTTTTTTTAAGGGAGAGGGCTTCCTAAATCTCTTTCTCCTTCAAGAATTTGGTGGCCCCTAGCCAGTCTGTAAACTGCCTTCTCCATATCCACCCTCCATATCCACCCTTAAGGCGGAGGTCGTCGTGTTTCTCCCCCTCCCCACACCTTCTCTCCCTCCACGTGTCCCAATGGAGGAGCAGGACAGATGTCAGGCAATACTCTGGCCTCACTTGATTTTGTTCTGTATTAAACAAAAGATGGGCACACACACTGGGTGTAGGACAGACTGGTAATTCCTCAGCACGGCTGGTTACTGGTGCTCCATAAATAATGTACCAACTGCTTCTCCAACACAGGCCCCCACTGTGACAGCCGAGATCAAGGGACAGCTGAAGGAACTGGATAGCACATCACCACTCAGGGGACACCAAAGGGCAGGGACTGTGGTTAGAAAACCCACAACATAAGAGGAACCAGAACTAGGGACGGCTCTCACGAGGAGGAGGATCAATACAATGGGAAAAGAAAATCAAGATCAAAAGGGACAGGCCATAGGGAACTGGGTCTCAGCAGCTCATAGACCTTTGTCCTGCCCAGAAGGAGCCAGACAGAGGGGAGGTGACCAGCAGCAGTTATAGCTCAAACAATGCAAGGCAGGTAGGACCAGATAGGTCCTGCATTCCTTTGGAGGAGATTGCTGGTGACTGCCGAGTCAAACAGCAGCACCTTCTAAACAGTTGCTAGGCACCAGGCATCTATCTGCATTTGCACTTCTCAAGTTTTAACTGGTATACCTGACCCTGGAGATTTGACAAAAATGCAGACTTTGCTTTCCTTGCTGGGGCGGGGGAGGGGGGGCACAAGACGATGATGACTGACCCTGGGTTAGGGTTAGGGTTAGGGTTAGGGTATAACCTGAGCTGAGTGTTGCTGATTGTATATGAGGAAACTGAGTCCCAGAATCACAAAGCAAAGTAAAAACTATCTGATGCCAGATCTTTCTGACTGCAGAAGTGACCAGGATTCTGGAGAGTCAAAGCAGCCTGAGGGACAGACCCAGCCTCAGATCCCAGTCCAGTGTGACAAAGTGACATAGTCAGTCATTAGGTCTGGCTTTAGGTGTGTGTCCTGCAGGAGTCAAGACAGAACAGAGGCAACCTCCAGAAACACACTGAAACCTCAACAGAACTATGCGTCACTCTAGAAATGGCCAGGTCAACCATGGAAAAAGCACACACGGAACAAAGAAAACCCCTTTGTATGGAGAAAGGCCTGAATCACAGTGGAACACACAGCTGCTGTCACTTGTACGGACAGGAGTGATTTTCTTTTCTCATCTTCAGATTTTCTGTGGGCGCCGGGATGGATCTCTGTAGCATCTCTAGGCTAGTCATCATGCCTAATAGCATCATGCTTCCTTCCCAAGTCCTCTTGGTGAGCTTGGCCTCCAGGGAGATAAAAAGCAAAGAAGCATGGAGAAGAGTCTGGCCCTTCTGACCCAAGCTGAGCATCTCTGGATTCAGGAATGCATTGAGCTGCTTCCAGTAGTGGGTGTGCATAATTAGAGCCAGGGCTCAGGAATGCCTTCCAGGGCTCTGTCCCCTCCACCCTGGCCTGCATGCAAGATACAGGTCTCCTAAGAGCCTCAGATGAAAGACATCGGGTGAACACATCCATCATAAATACCAGTCCTGGGCTTTTATTTTCTGATTGGGACTTGCCTAATCCACTAATTATCCCTGTCCATCAGGTGGGTGACAGCCTGGGGGTAATCAATGGTTGTTGCTTCCTTGCCCGCCCACCCTCACACACTTGCCCAAGTACACCGGCAATAAATACGCCTGTGAAAAGGAAGACACACCCACAAAAGGTGGTTCCCCTCCAGCTGCCCCCTCACAGACTGTTCCCTCTCAAGCTTGTCCACTCTAATTAAAGCAAGGGCACTGAGCTTTCCCGTTGCCTGCATTGCCATGACGGTGCTCAGGATGTTTCAAACATAGGGGTATGTCTCCACTTAACAATTAAAAAAAAAGAAAAAAGAAAAAAACTAAGCAAATAATGTCAACTGTATCTTCAAATTTGCTTTGGTTTTCTTAGGTCCTTTAGCAGAGAAGCAAACAAGCAATCCATCTGTCTGTCAGTCTGCCTGTCATGAGCTGCCACTAGGGACTGAGGGCTATTTAAATTTAAATTACAAGGAGATAAAAGGTATCTTATCCAAATACTGGAAAGATCTAGAACTGCTTTCACTTCTGCTAGACAGCCTTGGCCTGACCAGGGCATTTGTCCTGTGCTTCACAGTGCCCAGGATCTCATTTGTTTGTCTGTTTTCCTTCTGAAACAGGGTTTCACTATGTAGCCCAGGCTAGCCTGGAACTTGTTTCCAAGGCTAGGCTGGTGAACCTGTGATGTTCCCGTCTTCATCACCTCTTGAGGGATGGGATTACAGTGGCCTGCACTGTGGATTGTTTCTTCCTACCCTTTGTAGCACATGTGTTCCCACACTCCAGAGTTCTCTACAAACAGAACTCCTCTTCCTCTCCTTTCCAATTCTCCAAATTCACCTGTGTATATACAGAGAGAGAAAGAGACAGACAGACAGACAGAGACAGAGATTTTCACTGCCCTGCTATTTTTTCAATGACATCCGAGGAAGACAAGAAAGTGGCTGCCTGTGCACCTTACACTGCCTGAACAAGCTGTGTGTCAGAGGGGTCCTCCAAACACACCCATGAGCAACATCAGAACAACCCAGGATGTGTAGATAGTGCAAATGGAGCACAAGGACTTCCCGGCAACCTTTGGGAGACATGTGCCTGTGTGTGCTCAACACGCTCTTTCTGTGGGATGAGAAGATGGAGAAGAACCAATGATTTGTGCAAAGTGAGAGGGTCTGACTTCACTCCCACTTCATTGGATGAACTGCTGCTAAATTTGCTCAGTTCCTCAGTCAGTGAAATTGGTCTATCAGCTCACCTATTCAGGAAATACAAGAACCCATTATGTGAGCACCTAACACAGGATTTCAGTGCTTTGACCTAAGGCTCCTATAAAATGCCTGTGTACCATTAAGCCAGGATAATGCCTGCCTCATGGAACTGTCACTGTGCAGAGTCCAGAGCTGTTGTTCCCTGTTTGTTCCTGTCTTGTCAATATCCACCAGATAACAAGTAAACACACAACTCATGTGCCCCACAAGGTTCAAAGTCTGGACCCTACAACCTCACACCCACACAAGCATGCTCATCCACCTCTTTCCAGCATGCACCTACCAACTCCAAAATGATTTGACCTTTGAGATCCTGCTTCCCTCACTAGCTAGCACTTATGTTCACCCTGTCCTCTTTGGGGCAGGTACAGGTTCATGAACTCATCAAACCCACCCCAGGGACTAACCTTGGCCACACCATGTGCTGAATCGGTTTCCATTTGAAGCAGACAACACTTCATCCATCACCCAACTCCTACAGCTTCCGGGAAAGATGCCCTGGTGGACCACAAAAGGTGCTGCTTGTGCTGCATACATGGGTGCATTTGTGCGTGCCTGTGAGTGTGAGTGTGTTTTCACTGGTTATCATCCATGGCCCGGGCAGAGGGCCTAGACAGACAAACGTACTCAAGAATCTGACCATGACCATAATCAGCTGGCCCAACTTCAGATCTGTTCATTGAGTGACCTTAGAGGCAAATGACTTCATCACCTGGTGCCACTCAGTCTCCATCTGTAAAAGATGCTAATGGCTAGTCCCTGCCCCAGAGGACGATTAGGAAGCTACATACTATAGCCATATACTAGCACGCTTGAGGGGGTGAGCAGCACAAAGAACTTGGCCCTGCTTTAGTGAGTCAGCATACAATGGCACCTCCCTGAACAGGACATTACTACACATTACTACGCACAGAAATTTAGTGAGGGGACAGCCTTGAAGAGAGAAGAAGAGGTGTCACCATGCTAAAAAGCTCAGTCTGTTGGAAGGCTAAAGGGGAAACCATGGATCCCAAAACTTTGGAGAACAGTGTTCTCCACGATGGAAAACTTGGAGAACAGCTGGGGGTGTTCCCCAAATTGGGGTAATGCCCCACCTGCCTCTCAAAGAGGAAGGAATTTTTCTAGCAAAACAGGAAAGAAAGCAGGAAGACTAGAAGCGTTTCCCCAAAGTCCCCAAAGTGTGGCTCAACTTGTCCACCTGGACTACCCAGAGTAGAATGAAAGCACACTGAAAAAGAGAAGCCCTCTTGCTTCATGAACTACAGAGGAAGCCCCTGAACTCAGGGTGGCCTGAACACCCCTCTCACTGACCCTAAAGCAATCCCTGCAAAATCTAGATCGAACTGGCAGGGGTTTGCTAAAAGAGCAAATTCCTGAGCCCCACCCCAGATCAAGAAAGAATTTAAGGGCGGGCCTAGGAATCTGCATGGGAAGACACTCTTGCTTTCTCAAAACTACCCAGCCAGCAAGACTGGAAGACCAAGCCGAGATAAGATGGGGAGTCTTCCCCCTAAGCCCTGGGAAACTGGGAGGTCAGCAACCTCTTGTCACTAATGTCCACATCCAGTGTCTTTCGAAATAATCCAGAAGATGAACGCTCACGCACAGGAATGTAAGCAGAGACATGCTCTGCAAGACATGCAGGTTCCAGAAGCTTTGAGAAGTGCATTCCTTTAGGCCACAAATAAATCCTGCAAGGAAGACCATATTGCTTCATTAGAGAACAACTGGCCGACCAAGCACAGGAGAGGCTAGCTCCCCGGCTCAGGGCCTTTGCACAAACTGAACCATTCTTCCACAGATCTCTAGCTGTTACTCAATGTCCCCTTCCAAAGGACTCTGCCTCACTCCTCTTGAAGACATACTGTTCTGACTGTGCCATTGCATAGCTTCCTTTTATCATAAAGGGAATTGAGGCTAGAGAGATGCTCCAATGGCTAAAAGCACGTGTTGTCCGTACAGAAGACTCAGTTTCAATTTCCAGCACCCACATAGCGGCTCCCAACTGTCTATAACTCCCATCCCATAGGATCCAATGCCCTCTTCCGGCCTCCCGGGACACCAGGCATGCAAAAATGCTCACGTACAGAAAATGATAATAAAAATTAAAAAGTTTTAAAAATTGGTTAATGACAGTTATTTATCCCTTATCTGTTACCACTCCATTAGGTTCCAAAGGCAGAAGTTTGCTGTTCTACGTCCCCAGCTCTTCATGCTGGACCCGGCACACAGTAGGTGCTCAAGTATGCGTCACCACTGGAATTTACTATAGACGCACAAAACAAAGTCCCACGGCCATCACAGAAACTGGCGTAGCTTCTGTGAGTGCACGCGTGAGAAAGGGAAGCTGGATGAAAAGAAAGTTCCACAGCCCCTTTAATGGTCCGGCCTTTTGTGAGCCTGAGCACATAACCCACTTTGTAATTGGTGCTTATGGGTAACTTCACTTAATTGAAGTTTCTAGGTTTTCTTCCATTAATTTTATATAATCTTTCAGAAGTAATCCCTCATGAAATGTTCTCAAAACATTGCTTTTTTTTTTTTTAAAGGAAAAAAAAAACCCTCTGCCTCCTCTGACTTAATTAGGGTATCCCTAATCAGGGCCAGCACAACTTCAAAGGGCCACGTTCCCCAGGAACCAGGTTCCATGGGACCACAGGTCTCCTCTTGGCTGCAGAATGACCTCAGTCCTCCCAACTATGGCTCAGGCTCAAGGCCTGGCCATAAGCTACTCCTGGCTAGGCTCCTCGCTACCTGCTTCCTATTGGGGTGTCTGATGCAATTATTCAGGCCCCATATCACATCCTGCTGTGGCATCGGCTTTGAAGGTTCAGTAAACAGTCATTTCAAAACAAAGAACGACCATTAAACTCAACTCAAAGACTTCCTTAATGGCAGCGTGCTCAGCTGCAAGAAGCCTGCCTTCAGAATACAATCATGGTCTCCCTGGAAACTAATCCACCACATTGCCAGCCCCTACTAACAAGGATCTCCCCGCTCCTGGCTGGCACTCAGTCTTCTGGAGTGGGTTCAAGTAGAGCATGTGTCCTGAGGTGGGTCACACTGGACACCACCACTCTCCATCTCTCTCGCTGTGCTGATAAGGTAGAGGCACCAACAGACGGGTCAACAATTCCTGGGTCCTATCCCTCCCTTGAGACCTTTCTTATGCCTGTAGGGTGCTGTGCATGCATGCATATGGGTACACACGCCAAGGAACAGGCCAGAGGTGGATCTGTGGTGTCCAGCTCTCTCAATAGTTCTAGGGTTATAGGAGTGTGCAGATACAACCAGCGTTTTATGTGAACACCAGGATTTGAACTCTGGTCTCCATGTTTGCATTGATCATTCTAATGAGCTATCTCCTCACCCCACCACCCTACCCCATAAAGCCTCTTAAGATTCTGTGTGGGGTACACCCGAATCCTTATGGCATAGCTGAAATCGTCGAAGAGATGAATGAATAAAACCTACCACAGAGTATAAACAGAAAATTCTGAATGCCACACTGTGAGAGACAACTTAGAGTGGCCCGTAGAGCACAGTCCTGAAGCTGGTGTCACATGGCCTGTGCCTAACTCTGGGCTCCACCTCTGACCCGCTACACAAATGGCTAAACCTCTCTGTGCCTCTGCTCTCCCATCTGTAAAATGGGGACGACAGCAGTGTCTACCCAACTGGGCTGTTGGGAAAGTAAATCAGTTTTTAAGTGTCAAACAACTTAGTGTCTGGTAGTTCTGACCACAAGTAAAATAATACTCAGCTGCTACTTGGGTGTCATCCAGACCAAAGGCATTCTGTGAGTCTGTCTTCCCACCCCAAGTGGAAATTAGAGGCACTCCTCAACACCCCCACAAACTCTTGTGTTGACTTCTGGAAGTGGGATACAGTGAAGGCTAATGTCTTGCCCGTGACTCTTGGACAAGACCCTCAATAGGCTTCACAGGCCCATCTCTCCTAGCCAGTCATGCCCAGCATGTCCCAGCACATTATCTGATTGTATATACATACTACTCGTGAAAGTTATTTGTATGCTTAAAGTAGAAAAGCAAATATGAACTGCAGCATCAAACTCAAGAGTGATCTTACACTTTTCTGAAACACGAATGGTACTACCAGCAAGGAATTCGGAGTGTGTGTGTTTTTACATGCTTGAGACCAGGCTTGTTTGTGTGTGGAACTGGAACTACAGACAGTCGTGAGCTGCCATGTGGTTGCTGGGAATTGAACCCCGGTCCTCTGGAAGAGCAGTCAGTGCTCTTAACCGCTGAGCCATCTCTCCAGCCTCCAAATGCCAGAGTTTTAATTTAAATTTGCATAGACTTCCCAAATCCAAAAGTCTCAAGTCTAAAATGAACAGAAATCTGAAATTTGGGGAGTGTCATCACACTAATGTCCAATAAGGTTTCAGAAGTGGGGCTTGCAGACTGCTTGAAAGAGCTTGATGCAGACTAAGGCAGCTCAGACAGACACAAAGGGCATACATTTGCCAGGTATTTCACACCCCCTTATATAAATTTAAAAAAAAAAAAGGCTCAGGAGAAGTAAAATAATTACAAATTTATATAAATATATAAAAAAAAACATGGCTCCCAAAAGGATGAGACAGTATCTGCTTCAAGCAGCCAAGAAATAATGACGACCTAGATCTTAATTTCCTATTCAATCTACTGGATACAGCACCTCACACCTAGGCACATGTGCACTGGACAAGAGGGGAGCCTTCCCCAAGAAACACTTCATTTCAGAATATTCATGAGGAACATACAAGGTAGGTGTATTATCACACCCACTTTACAGAAAACTAGAGACTGAGAAACTTAGCCATAGGGTTTCCTTTTGCTCCTGGGTTCCAGGTCAGCAGTACTGCCGAATGTCTGCAAGAACCATATCCTGACCTGCAGAATGTCTACAAGGACCATATCCTGACCAGCACGGGGTAGAAGGTGAGCGGGAGGGAAGCTGTGCTGTAAGGCAAAGGCACTGCTTAGTGATCTGGTCATTGCTGTAGCCACTCGCCCGCCACCCATGCCCAAACTCAACTAACAGAATAAATGTGTCACTGCTACTTTTATTTGTGAGGTTTGCTTTTGTTTTGTGAGACAGAGTCTCATACCACTCAGGCAGACCACAAAGTAGTCCAGGATGATCCCAGCTTCTAGTCTCCTCCAGTTCCCAAATACCAGGATTACAGTATTAGACCACCCTGCTTGGCTAAAAGTACATAAACTTAAAAAACTCAGTTGCTTGGCCATACTAACAACGTGTGGCCAGTAGCTAATGTATCTTGACAATTTTCATACTGCAGAGCAGCATTATTAGATAGGCATATTACAAATCAGCAAAAATCTGCCAAGAATTCTAGATAGTGACTTTTATTGGAATTGTTTAGCATTTCGCTGCTTCTATTTTAACTTTTAATAGTGAAAAACTTTTATAACAAAATTTACCATTTTTGACTATCTTGAGAACTGAATTAGATGATATCAAGATTATTCACATTTTAGTGCAAGCATCTAAATGGGCTCCTCTTCTGCTTGGGTGAGGCCAAGAATACACTGTGATGAAGCTATAACTCTAGGAGGGGGAATCCAAGAGTACAATGATGCTCAATCCTGGTGACTTGGTGCTTTTAAAATCCTAACCACTAAGACGCTGCCCAAAGCACTGACTCAGAGACTCTGAGAACAGGGCCCAGACATTAAGTCTCTCAGGGCACTCATGCCCATCACCCAAAGGGCACATATGCCCAGACCTCCTACTCTGGTCAGACCCACTATTCAGACCCTGCAGAGCCCCATCATGTGGCAGGTTGGCAGGAAGAGAGTCACAGATACTATCTGCTGCCCACCTCCAGCTCCCAGGAGCTCTTAGCCTTGAGCAAGGCTATTTCCACTCCTGTCCAGTCTTTGAGGTAAAGAAATCAAATAAAAAGACACACAGCTCAAAAGGCACTTGACTGCTTTTTTTACCCCCACTTAAGACAGGAAAGGAAAAGGCCCTTAAGGACTCTGACCAAAGCCATATATGCCAAGAATTAAGAGCAGGAAGGTGGTTTTCTGGGGATACCATCTAAATGTTTCCAAGAGTTCTTTCTACCAATCCAGCCCAAACTGGAGGCCTACCAGGATGGAATTAAACACAGAAAGCTCTTTTCCAGGCATGTTCCTGTGCTGTACACAAAATGAGTTTAAGGTAAAGAGTTTGCTCTGAGGAGTCATGTGAACTTTGGGTGAACCTGACTAATCCATATGATTATGACAATGCAGGCCAGCCTCAGACACCTTGACTCCAGACTGAAGCCCAGTGCAGAGATCCCAGGAGCTCTGTGCCTGGACAAGGACAAGGTGTTGAGTGGAGCTCCCAAAAACCTGGCCTCCAAGGTTCTCCACTCTGCATGCACCCACAAAACCACTAGGAAAAGGGCCTGGCAAAGTTCTCCATCAGTATGATTGATTGGGTGGGAAAAAAGAGGTCAGCCACAATCTCTTCATATTCCATAAATTAAACATTTTCCTCAGAAGTAACAGCAGCATTAGAGACATCCGCCCCACAGCGTTTGGTTCAGGTCCACTCCTCCAGGTCAGAGAAGGTCCTACGTAGTTCTGTCTGTGACCCTCCTGTGGGCTCAGGCAAATGAAGTACTAGCTTCTAGAAATACATCCATGCCCCTCCCCATCCCTTAAGTTCTTCAAGAGCTCTACTCTGGGTCAGAGGCGACAAGGTCTGAATATCAATTCTACCTCACCATGGCCTCAAACAAATCACTCCATCTTCCCAAGCCTGGGTTTTCTCATCTACAGAGTGTGTGCAGTGAATGTAAGGATGAACGTAATATCGTGCATACCTGACAGTACAAACCTAGCACACAGTCCTTCTCCAAGTCCCTTCCTGCCCATTAGGCACCATATGCGATAAATAATGAACACCTACTATGTGCCAGGTGGCCTGCCACAGCGCCTCATACAATCAAAAACCTCACAACTGCGCAATAGGAAAAACACAGCGGCTTCTAATCAGAGGTAGAGAAGAATGAGTCACCCCAAGGAGCCTTCCAAGGGGGCTTAGAGGTGGGGGTTGCGACTTCAGGATGGATTCTGTTACTGGGGCTGGCTGAGACGGTGGGGTTTCCTTTGTTTTTGTGGCACATACTCAGATGAAACCTGCAGTGTGCATCTAATGTAAGGGCTCTCCCTCAGCAATCAAACACAGTAGGTTTCCTGAATGCTCCGCCAATTAACTTACTGTATTGTCTCGCCATCTACTATTTAATAAGGCTGTATCAGCAATACAATCGGAATTAAACTGCCGAAGGCATCAGCCAGTTCCAGGTAAGGGCCCCAAATATGTCCTCGTGGTGTTCTGAATGGCTAAATCTAAAACTTGTCCTTTGGCTTCTGTTTGGTCTGGGGAAAGGCATCTCGTTATTTTCACAGAGGTGTGGGTTTGGTGGGAAAGTGTCCTGAAGGTGATTTCAAGAAGTAATAGGGAACTCAAAATGATCTCATTTTTCCATTTCCCAATGGGAACCACTAAATGGCCTCATCTCAGAAGGAACCCTGCCAATTCTCACCCATCCTTGCAAAGATGGAAACCGCTTCGATACAGACGATAAAGCATCTAATGGATCAATAATTTCAACTTTTTCAACTTCCGAGTATTTTAGAAACTGAAGTGAGCCAAAGTGATGGGTATTATTTTTTGCTTTTTCCTTTTTTTTTTTCCTTACAGTCCAAGAGAAGACAGAAGAGGTCAAAGGGCAGCAGGGAAGGCAGAGCCTATGGAAGGCACACCATGTCCGTGCTCAAAGTTCCACTGGGTATGTGGGGTGCAAATGGAGCTGGAGAGGCTGTGTCTAACTTGCTGACATTGTATTGCTGACACTGAAGCCGACTTCCCTGATCCAACACAGCTGATAATGAAATACCACAGAAGAGAATCCACATTCCTCACTGAACCAGACCAGAGCTAAACTCAGCCTTCCTTCTATGCAAGCTGGAAACATTCTCCTCCTCCATTTGGGCCTTCGTAAACTATGGAATTCCAAGCAGAAAGGTTTCTTTCAGAAAAATCAAGCAACAATTCTCTACAATTTTACCTACTATAGTATGTAAGGGTTTTTCCCACAGAAATGCTAAGGTAAGCCCCAAAATAACATATTTTCAAAGACAGACAAGATTCACACACCAAACTTCCAAAAGACTGTTCCTCATAGAGGAGACCCTAAGGCTCCCACCAAGGCTTCCTCTCTGGGCAGCTCCTGTGCCAATTTTATGACATCTTTACTCTGCCTTCCTCTCACAGGCCCCAAATGAGGAAGCTGTAAAACTCTGGCCAAACACAACCATTTGCCAAGAGAAAAGCCAACATGGGGCCCATCTGTCCTTTCCAGGGCTCTGTTCATCTTGTCTTTATGTGGCTCTACCCAGACTCTACCCAGAGTGTCCCACTTCTTTACCAATATCTATCTGGTCGTCTGGCTGGGTTTTGTCATCATCTTCCCACAGAAAACCTTTTTATCCTGAAACATTTTGAAAGAGAAGTTCAAAAAGACTGACGCTCTTCCCCTGACGAAACTGAAGCCCATCCATCATTGACAGCCATATTGTATCGGCTCCAAGGAGCAAAGACAAGGCCTTCTACATGGGAGGCCTCAATAAAGGCTTAGGAAGCAAGTCCCTCTTACTACAGGAACCCACAACAGCTAAAGGAGCAACCCTGAAGTCACTACACAGCATCAGACTTGACACCCACATTGTCACCTCATGATAAGTGAGGGGAAATATCCCCATGTGCCTCACAACCACAGAAAGATTCCCATGGAATTCAAGATGTCCCCTTCAGTAGCTCTAATTTTAGACAGACCCTCAGACAGAGCACACTGGTTGCAAGAAGAAGTAGGGGCAGAACTGAACAAGGCCCCTATTCTGCTCTGCACAGGTGCCTGTAACAGAACACCCCTGTCTAAAGACACATGGAATAGCGCATTCAGGTGCAGCTGGGTCTTTTTTAGCCTCGCTCTATTACATAAACCTGAACCCAGGGCAAAGGTCTTGCTGCAGCACGGCTTACTTGGCTCCTAGCAACCTCGTTCTTGAGCAACAAGGACAAGAAAATATTTGATTCTAGCATCTAACTTTTAAAGAATAAATAAATAAAAGTTAATTATTAAAGACTGATATCCTTGGACTGAGGTATTCTCAGATTTGACTAGCAAAGTCTCTGGGACTTAGCAACTACGGAAACATGGTCAAATTCTGGTTTAATGATTCAAAACAAACAACACTAATCTATTTACCTTACTAAGAGCCAATTCTGCCCAGAACTTGGATAGAAATAAAAAAGATTCTAGGACCTCCTTGATAGTCAATAGCCACCTCCAGACCACTGTTCCCCCAGATAAACCAACCACAGCCCCTCTTAGAAGCAACACAAAAAGCTCACTTCCTTTGCCTTTGGGGACTAACTCACACCAAGCAGCTTGAAGGGTGATCTGCGTGGGTCCGCGGGAAGGGAGCTGGTAAGTGATTTTGCACACCGCCACTCATTAGTGACCACCACAGCAGGATGGAAGGGAAGGAAAACAGAGGTTTCCTCTCATCAAGGAATCATAAGCTTTTTAGCAGCTGTTAGTTCCTTTCCTCACATCTCAATCCCAGCGGAAGCAAAGTGAGCATTTCTTCTTCACCCTACCCCTGAAAAGGATAAACACGCAAACGCCCAGTGCTCGGTCCAATGCAGAATCCTTACAGAAAGCAAAGAATTCGCCCAAGCTTTTCTGTATCTGGAGGTTCTTTGCTTTTTAGAAACTGGGTGGCACCAGGCATGGAAATGATTCCGTTTTCTGTTATCTTTTTATTTTCTCCAAAGAGGAAACTGACTCCCTTCCTATGTTATTGTACATTATGAAGTCTCAGATGCCATTCAAAAAACCGTGTTCTTAGCCTTGTTCTCAGCCCAGTTCAACATCACTTAAAAATATAAATAAATAAAATGATACCAAAATGACAATGCAAATGGCTTCTACCTCAAAGCAAACAAATCGGGGACCAAAAATACAATAAGCTGGGTCATGAGTTTAAAGAGGAGAGGAACAAGGTCATCAGAAGGCCGGCTGACATTAAAAGCTGACTTTCTTGCTGACAACACCACATATCCATATGTCATATGCTGCTTATCCTATAGAGCCCGATCTGATCTTTCTACTTTTGAAGTGTCATTTCTGTCCAATCCATAAAGAAGTCTTCTAAAGAAAACGCAATGAAAATATTTAGCCGTTCCCTTTCACATAAACAATCTTGGAAAGAAAGCAAACAAACTTTTATGCAATTCCTGACCCCTCTACTCCCCCAAAGTGTCTCAAATTTTTCAGAACCCAAAACACAATGTAATCTTCTGCTGTGCCTTGATTCAACACTGAGGAAGCAGTGTCTGCGAGGTTCCCAAGTGAAGTCTGGGGGAAGCCACCTTAAGCACCTACAAATGTCTAGGCAGAGCCCACACTAGGCAGCCAGATGGAGGGTGGAAGGTGAAAGAGTTTCCTTGGGGAAGAATTACCTTCTGA
Organism: Sigmodon hispidus; assembly: GCA_004025045.1. Taxonomy (NCBI): domain Eukaryota; kingdom Metazoa; phylum Chordata; class Mammalia; order Rodentia; family Cricetidae; genus Sigmodon; species Sigmodon hispidus. Next base: position 17,352 of record PVIH01000775.1, read on the forward strand.
AGGGCTTTGGGTTCAAACCACCTACTGGAAAAGAACTGACCCCTGGTCTGGATAAAATGGGGCGGGGAGAAAGAGAGGGAGGAGGGGGGGGAGAGAGAGAGAGAGAGAGAGATCCAGGTGTGATTACTGAGGGACTGGAGTAATCAGTTTAGACTCCTGGATTCCTTCTTTCTATTCAGGGACTGGAAACATTATCTCCTCCAAAAACACAAGCTCTTTTACCAACCCACCTCAAATACTTCCTCTGCACAACACAACCTAGAGTATGCGCTTCCAACCTTGTTTTGACTATAATTAAAGTAGGTCAAATGTAAGTTAACAATAAATACCAGAGGCCAAGGAGGGGCATCAATCTTTGTTTAAAAGAACACCTCGAAATTCAATGTGGATTGAGAGCAAGAATGAAAGGGTTGTCTTTGAAGAGACTAATCCATCTAATTCCAAGCGACTGGATTAGAGGCATTCTTGGGCGAGCAGGCTCTGGCTACAGATTAGGCTACACCGATTTCTGACAAAAGGCACGAGCTTGGTGGGATTGCAAATCAGACATCAGCAGGACGAGGCACCTTGGCAAAGTTCACCCTGGGTGAGGTGGCAGTTGGTTCTAAAAGGATGAGGCAGGCATGACAGCTGAGCATTCCTCCTCCAAAGTCCATGTCGGAGGCCCAAGGCCTCTCCAAACCTTACACTTCAGCAGACAAAAGCTTCCCCAGGCGCCAGGCAGCGGCTGAAGAGGGGCTGTCCACACCCACTCGCCAGCACAGCTTTCCAAACCTGCCCACTCTTTTGGAAGCCGAGCTTTTAATTAAACACCACCTCCCCGGATCTGTTGAGGCAGACTGGGGCTGGCCTCGAGCCAAAGAGAAGCTCCCTAAATACACTTGGGAAAGATAAAAAATCCCCCTACCGCCCCCAATTCCCACCTCCAGCAAGCTCCTGGTTCTATTTTATTAGTGTAACTAACATAAATCCTGGTATACCTCGGTGCACCAGAAAACCCACATTCGAGGATCAGGTTATATCCAGTCCCACCCTTTGCAGGAAAAAGCAAGGGTGTTGTTCCCCGCCCCCAACACACAGGCGCGCGCGCACACACACGCACACACAATCCTTCCGAGAGAAGAGTGGGGTGTGGGTGTGTGTTTGAGGGAGCCGGGTATAGTTGTTTGGGAAACCTCAACCTTGCCTTCAAGCTGGGAGCCTCTCAGCTTCGGGGTCCCTCAAAGACTACCCTGGGAACTTCTGCACCGTGGCCCAGGGGAGGGTGCGGGGAATGCACGGCACACCCTCGGCAGCTCTGGAACAGACTAATTAATAACTAATTTGTTCAGATTCCCCTACTCCAGGTAGACCTGAAAACCAAGCTTGTAAAAAGCCTGCCACCCAATCTCCCGGGCCGGGAGACTCTTTGCTGCAGCCAGGCAGGGCCCCCACTCCCGACCCACCACCGCGCCAAACACCCCACCCCGATCCCAGGGAGTCAGGTGTCCGCCCGGGCGTCCAGCTTCCACCGGTCGCAGACACTCAGTCCAGGGACAGACAATGGAAAACTTGGAACTAGGGCCCTAAATCTCCAAAGGAACAAGATGGTGTCGCCCCCTGGGATAATGAACGCAGGGGTTAGCAGGGGGCATCAGATTCCCCCTCCCCACGCCCCAGACCCCGGGAAGGCGCCTGCCAGTGACCCAGCACAGCGCGGCAGGTGAGCAGGTGACACCTGGTCACCGGAGCTCCCGCAGGTGGCCGGCGGCCACGGTGCGGACAAGAGCCAGGCGGGCCCCGGTAGAGGGGCAGCCCCGCGGCGAGGTCAGAGCAGCCGCGTCCCCGGCGTCCTACCTTCATGTCGCTGATGATGGTCTGGAAGAGGCCTCCAAGCGCGCTGCATTCCTTCTCGATCACAGCCTCCATTTTCCCGGCGCGGCGGGCACAGGACACGCTCTCGGGTGCCGCTGCACTGCGCACGGAGCCGGGCTCGCTCAGCCCGGGAGCGGTTTCACCCTGGGAGCGACCCGCCTCCGGCTCGCCGCCGGTTTTGCAGAGAGCACGCGGTGCTCGCAATCCACTGCGCTCGGTCCCCCAAGTCACAATTCCGAAACGCCCAGCCGCTCCAGAGGGCGAGTCGCCTACGTGCAGCGCTCGGCTCCTGGCCTCAAAAATGCCCGGAGAAGACTGACAATCAAGCTACCACGGGTACCCACGACGGAAACGGCAAAGCCCATCTTAGTGCAAAGAAAACCACCAGCTGACCCGGGGCCAGCGCCATTTAAAAAAAAAAGAAAAGAAATATTTTTTTCTCCAAATATTTTCTGAAATTCAAAAATAAAGAAAAGAGAACGAAATGAGCCAGCGGCAGACGAGGTCAGCTCACGGCGCCAGGATCTGTTGCTCGCAAACGGGGCCGCCGCCTCCTTTTCACTCGTGCGCGCCCAGCCCCGCGTTCGCTTTGGCGGAGCTCCCGGGGACGTCCGAGGAGCGCACGCGCGCTCGCGGCCGTGAGCCTAGCTCGGGAGCGCGGAGGAGGCGCGCACTCGCGTCTGGTGCGTGCGCCGCCCGAGGGCGGGGCTGGGAGCGTGCGTTGGAGGGGGAGAAGTGTCGGGCGACTGCTGCAGGGAGGAGCTGGTAGGAGAGCCTGGTGTCCGTCCGTCTCCCGGACGCTCCAAGCATCCTCGTGTTGGGGTCTCAGCATAGGGAGGGCGAGTCGACGCCCATCCTTCCACAATGGCTGCTAGATTGCCTTGGAGCCGGCTCCGCCCCTCGGGGGACCTGCAAGGTGGGCACGTAGAGTCCTGAGTCTTGCACCTGGTGAGCGCCCAGCGGGGCAGGAAACAGCCGCTGCAGCTGCTGCGTTTGGAGGAGAGGCCTGTTCGGTAACGTCAGGACTGCAACACCTAGCCACGACTACGGAGGGCCAAGCTACAAGATTAAGGAGAGTTCGGGAAGAGTATCCTGCAGTGGGATGCTGAGTTCGATAAAGTTGCAGGATGCTGGATTGATCTGCTGTGGCAGAGAAACTGCGAAGTACATCAGGGTTCCTAACGCCTACTCATCTGTAGAGATTGCTGGCTGCGTGTGGCTTAAATGATGATTTTTCAAGCCATTGTTGCCATAACTGTAGAAAGCCCCGTTGAGAGGTTTAACACGGGGCACCAAAGACTAAAGTGGACATGAGGCCTAGTGATGTGTCCCTAATTCCACCTCCAGGAGCACTCATTCTGATGTCTCCGTGTTTGGTAGAGGATCAAGGGCAATTTGTGAGCGAACTTAAAACACCTAACTGAACTCTGACCCTTAAGCTTTTGAAGGAGAGTAAATGGAACCTGGGTCGAGCTTAGAAGAATCTTGAGTCAAATGCTGTAGTCTAGGTTTAGTTAAGTTCTAATTTAACACTGCCTGATTAGAAAGATGTAGGAAATTCTATCTCAACCAAAAACGCTGATGTTTTCATTTTCTTTCAGGCTACTCTGCTCAGCTCAGCTGCCCTACCCAATCTCTCTGACATCAGGAGAGGCCTAACCTTCCAAGAATCACCTGCCTCTTAAGCAACCCTGCCCTATTCACTCCCCAAGGACATTCAGTTGCAAATGTCTCATCCTCACCTTGCGGGTATTAGTGCCCAACGCGTGGTTTGTTCTCCTGAATTATCATTATTCTGATGTTAATGTTGCCAGCATTATAATCCAGAGCCTAACTGCCTGGTTTAAGCCCCAATTTACAACCTATGAACCCTGTGGCCTTGAATGAGTTACCTAAACCCTAGAACTTACTTGATTATCCTAAGCCTTATAGGGGCTAATAAATGAAAACACTTGAGGTAGTATCTGAAATTTGGGAAATGAACACTCAGGAAATCCTCAATAAAAGTAGAAGCCCTGCCAAGGCTTACTGCAATCTGGTCCCAGAGTACCAATTGCAAGCCTGCAGTGTTGACACGTGGTCTCACTGAGTGCAGAGGGCCTATCCTGTGTATTCTGCACTGTAGGCAATACATCTCACTGAAAGAAGGTCCTTGTTGGAAGAAGTCTGAACTGCTTTTCTGCCAAACTTCAGTAATTAAAAGACTCAGTCTTAACCCGACCAAGACCCCTCAACTGCCCGAACCTACCTTGGTTAGTCTAACCTTAGTTTTTTAAATATGGTGTTTTGCCTGCATGTATTACTGTATCACTGTATTACTGTGTCAGATCTTGGAATTACAGGCAGTGGTTACCTGCCATGTGGATGCTGGGAATCGAACTCAGGTCCTCCAGAAGAACAGTCAGTGCTTTCAACTGCTGAACCATCTCTCCAGTCCCACACACTACTCTTGTAGTCTGCTTTTTCCATAGATTTCAACCAGGTTCAGTACTAACATAGCTGTCCTCTCTGGAGACCAACACATCAGGAAACTCTTGGAAAAGGTCTCTGTGGAAGCTTTCCAGATGGGATTACAGACATGCACCCCCACCAGACTTCCATTTTATGCAGTGCTGGGGATAAGGGGGAGACAGGACACCTGACGACCCAGGCTTTTCGACCATGGTGCTAAGCAAGCACTCTACCAACCAAGAGTTACATACCCAGCCCCAAGTTTTGTGTTTGTTTGAGACAGGATTTCACTCTTAACTTTAGAGTCTAAAGCTAACATTAATTATCCGGGAACTCATGGCAGTTCACTTGCCTCTGCCTCCCAAGTGCAGGGATTATAGATACACACTAACACATGGCCTTGGGCAGTTTTAGATTGGAATCCAGCTGCTGTAGATTGGAGAGGCAATGGAAAGGGGGAAAAGACACCATCAGTCTTATACTATACCATATTGTACTGGACTTGGGAATTTTTCTAATTTTCTTCTTCCTTAGAGCACTGAATAGACAGATAGTGCTTCTTGGTTGTTCTTTGGTGATGGTGGGGTTTGTGTGTGCGTGTATACACAGATGAATTTGGAGAATGGGAAAAGACATGGACAACAGAGCCAACCTCAGGTATCATTCTTTAGGCTATATACTTTTGTTTTTTTGACATGTTATTTCACTCTTTTACAGGCCTTGAAATCTCCAAGTAAGCTAGACTGGCTAGACACCTCCCCATCCCCCCACCCCTTGCTCCCTGTCCCTCCCTTCTCATTGCTGAGATTCCAAAGGCATGGAATAGCACTTGGCCCTTTTCTTGTGTGTTCTAGGTTCTAACTCAGGTTCGCCTCCCTGCAAGGTATTGACCACTTCATTGACCACTGTCTCTTAGTACAACGCTTTGTTATCTTTTTCTAACTTTTTTTTTTTTTCAGAGCTAAGAATTAAACCCAGGCCCTTGTACAGTGTAACAGTTTGTGAAGACCCCTAAGAGAAGGAACTAATCTGAGGAATTTCAACCCCTCTGGTCAAGAGTAAACATGGCTCAGATGTGCCTTCCCCTTCTAACTCTTGACCTCTGTGGAGCCAGCCTGTTTCCCAGAGTTCTGCACACACTGACTAGTCCAAGGACTGGCATGGGCATCTATACCTAATAATACTTACTACTGCTGTAAGTGTGGGTTGGCTTCCCAGCCTTGGTCCCCAGTGCTGGCCCTCCAGAAGGGTCTGTTCAGCTAGTCCTCCACCTGCTTTATATTGAAAGCTACTGAAGGAATTTTAAGCCACCCCAAGATGGGACTGTCATGTTAGGAGTCTGATTTAATTGGTCTAGGTTGTGGCCTGATCCTTAGGACTCCCAGGCTATCCCCACCCCACCCCAACTCCCACCTACCCCCATCCTCTGAGACGGGGTTTCCCTGTGCAACTGTGCTGCTCTGGCTGTCCCGGAACTCACTCTGTAAACCAGGACGGCCTCAAGCTCACAGAGATCCGCCTGCCTCTGCCTTCCAAGTGCTGGGACTAAAGGCGTGTGCTACCACCATCTGGCTGTTCTAATATGTGGTACATTTAGAGGCAGTTGTGTGAGCTGGTTAAGACAGTAGCCGGAATGTGACACAGTTGGATTAGATTTTGGTTCTGTTACCTCACAGCTCACTTGTGCTGATTCTTGCATTAGCCAAATACACCCCCAGACACATGTGTGTTGTGTGTTTGCAAGTGCTGGTTTGTGCACATTCTTGTGGAGGCCTGCAGATAACCCCAGGTGTGGTTCCTAGAGTGTCATTCATCTTGAGTTGTTTTATTTCTTTAAGTTGTTTTAAGACTATGAACATTTGCCTGCATATATATCTGTCTGTGTGACAAATCTTTTCCAAGGTAGATATTATACACACATGTCTACTCACCCCAAATAAAGATCTCACAACATACCAAATATAGATAACACCGAAGTCCAGTTTGGGGAACCAATTAGTTTTACTGGGGTTACTTACAGCAATATGGGTGAGGGATTGTTTACAGGAGCAGAAATGACTCAAAGACAGTGCATCACCAAAGCCTACCCCAGCACAGGTGACAACTGACAACCTGGGAACCTGGAGCATATTGTACAACCTGCAGGCAGCTCAATAGGTTGGAAAATGTCCTTCCCATGACAGGAGCCAGCCTAGTGAATCTAGTCAGTTTCAGGGACTTCCTGGGTCTATTTTGAGTTGTTTACCTTCCTATCTTAAGGAGCTTCCATGCAGGATGGAATGTTTCAATCTTGGAAACTGTTACACAACAGCACCATGTGGGCCTGGTGCCCCTGAGTAGGAAGAGGAACATGGGGCCCCTCTGGAACTGGAGTTACAGAAATTGCAAACTGCCTTATAAGTGCTGGTAACAGAACTGGTCATCTGCAAGACCTCTTAACCACGGAGCTATCTCTCTCCAGCCCCATCCCTGGTTTTTTTTGTTTTTTGTTGTTTTAAAGATTTGTTTATTATGTATTCAGTACACAGAAGAGGGCACCAGATCTCATTATAGATGGTTATGAGCCACCATGTGGTTGCTGGGAATTGAACCCAGGACCTCTGGAAGAACAGTCAGCACTCTTAACCTCTGAGCCATCTCTCCAGCTCCATATCTGGTTTTTACTCAGAGCCTTCCATTGGTCTGGTACTCACCAGTAAGCCCCAGGAATCCACCTGTCTCTGCCCTCCAGCACTGGGGTTACAAGCATGTGCCACCTGACATTTTTCTCATGGGTTCATCAATCAAACTTGAGCTTGCAAAGCAAACACTTTATCTACTAAGCTATCTTCTCAGCCATCAGTGATTCCATTTCTGCATCTTTAAAATCAAGATAATAGGCCAGGCATAGTGATGCATGCCTTTAGTATCAGCACTAAGAAGGCAGGACAGATGGATCTCTGAGTTTGAGGCCAGCCTGATCTACATAGTGAGTTCCAGGACAGCCGTGTCTATATAGTCAGTCCCTGTCTTGACAAAAAATTAAATAAAATAAATATAATGGGCATATTGGGTAAGCATTGAATGGAATGCCTTAGACAAGTACTTGGCACAGTAGCTACTCACTGAAGATTAGATTGTTGGACTGGCAAAATAATTCAGTAAGTTCATTTGCTGCCACGCCTGGTGACCTGAGTTTGATTCCTGGGTCCAACATAGAAAAGGAAGAGAACCGACTCCTAAATATTGTCATGCACACATACACTCACACACACACACACACACACATACACTCACATACACACATACACATACACTCACACACACACATATACTCACACACACATACACTCACACACACATACACTCACACACACACACATACACACACATACACTCACATACACATACATACACTCACACATACATACACTCACACACACATACACTCACATACACATACATACACTCACACATACACTCACACATATACTCACATACACTTACACACGCATATACTCACACACACACATACACTCACACACACACATACACATACACTCACACACATACACACACACACTCACACACACACATACACTCACACACATACACATACATACACTCTCACACACACACATATACTCACATACACTCACACACACATACATACACATACACTCACACACACACTCACACACATACACACACTCACATACACTCACACACACATATACACTGAATAAATCAAAAAGACTGCATTGTCACTGTGGCTCACTTATAAGGTGATTTAAAAGCTTACTCTGATAACCTATAAGCAAAATTGTTTATGAACCAACAGCCACTAAATCCCTTAGATAACTGGGGAATTCCCAGTATATAAAAGGTTTGAGTTAGAAACAGACCTATTTGAAAAGGCAATTAGGAAAATCCTATTCAAAATACCTCTAACTATGACTCATTCTAAGAGATGTTTTGCATGTGTTTTGTGGATGGTGACCTAGGAAATGCCCCAGTCTAACGTATGTGTTTGACCTGGTTGTCCAGAATGTGTCATTAAGGCAAAAAGCTAACTGAAGAGGCTGACAGATTAGTGGCAGGCTATAGTAACATTAGAACATCAACAGGCCCACAAGCCCATGCTCAGGCATCGGGCAGAAGCCTGAAATGTGAGCTGTTAATCAATGTCATTTTGAAGTGGCTAAAACTTAGCACTTTGATGTCATATTTTCCAATTTTTAAATATTTTTTAGCTTTCTCAACTCAAAAACATTCATTCTTTTCTAGCCAGTTTACTTGTTCTTATCATGGAAGTAAATCGAGTGGAGTTGCTTCACAAAGAGCTATGGGAAGAATCTACATTTTTCTGGGACTTTCCAAAGAAAAGAAGCTGTATTTGAGAGTTCTAAGTCCCCAGGACCTGTGTGTACTCTGTGGAGAGGTGATAAGAGTTCCATTCCTATCTTCTTGAGCACCTACTATGTGACAAGCTTCATCACCCATGGGAGCATCAGTTTCTTTTGCTTTGAGGCATGGCTAACCTTTTGACATATGTTATATACGAAGTTCACGAAAGAGAACCTTACAATCCAGTTATAAAAAAAAGACTCACACACTCAAACAACCCTCATAATGTTTAAGTACATTTCTGATTTTGTGATGGGTCACATTCATATCTATCCTTTAGTCCAAACATACCTGAGTGTTCCCATGATAACTACTGATCTAGCTGTTTACCTGGGTATTAAGAATGAAGTTCTTGGGAGGCCTAGATCTATGCTACAAAACAAGGAAAGGAGACTGACTGTACAGGACCTGAACCCTCCTCACAGTATTGGTGGGGGGGGCGGACCTTGGCTTTTTTATGCTCTCTGTGAGTGCCCTGAGATGTAATACTTATGAGGAAGACTCTTGAGTAGTAACCATAAGGCATGAGATGCACATTCTTTTCGAAACCTTATGCTCACACATGGAGAAACATGGAATTATTTCAAATCTACCAGTGATCACTGAGTTCATTCTAAAGTAGAAGATATAGGCGGGGCCAGAGTGCTCAGCAGGTAACCTCCCATCAAGGGTCAGAGTCTGAGTTTGATCCCCAGGGCCCACATGATGAAAGGAGAGAGCCAACCCCCACAAGTTACCCCCATGATCCCCACAAGCTGATTGAGTCATATGTGTCCCCATGGAAGCTGATGCCTCAGTAGCCCGGGAAAGAGTCCATGGTTTGGGGAATCCAAGAGTCTGGCCGTTCACCCAACAAGACACCAGAAAAGGAATTTCACTCTCATGTAAGGCAAGGACATGTAGTTGATCCAGGGTCCTACGACCACACAGTTTCAAGGACAGGGGACCACATCAGTCTGCATCTCCAAAGCAGGAAACTGATGCAGACACCCAATGGTTTGTCTAAGTTAAGACAAACAGCACTGGATGAGAATCTGCAACCGGAAGCCTCGCTACAGCTGTGTTTGAGCTTGAAATTTGCCTTATCTTGCATGGACCCAAAATAACCAAGATTTAAATTAATGTTAAAATTTGTTTCTGGCCTAAAGTTAGGATCAGAGTCGACACAACACACCCAAAGAGTGAGTTCTCAGCACAAAGATGTATTTGTTCCAGAGGGACAGATGTCAGAGAACAAGAGACAAGCAGGAGAGGCCGAGGCTGAGGGAGAAGGGGAAAGGCCCACTGGAGAAGAGGAAGGGATGTTTGCCCTGAGGGACAAAGGACTGCCTCTGGACAGAAAGGAGGCAGGCAGGTGTGGCACATAGGTAAAAGGTAGCTGATAAAAGAAAAGAAGAAAACCCCCTATTAAGACTAGTTGGTGGGGCTGGAGAGATGGCTCAGCGGTTAAGAGCACCCTCTGCTCTTCCAGAGGACCTGGGTTCGATTCCCAGCACCCACATGGCAACTAACAACTGTCTGTAGTTCCAGGCAAACACTAAGGCAAATAAATAAAGTAAAAAAAAGACTCTTTAAGACTAGTTGGCTAGTTTTGATTGGGCACGTTAATTAGGTAAGCCAAAGGTAAGACTTCAGCACTTTGACAGCTGGACCTTGGTGGTCAGCCTTGCAGGAAGAAGGGGCCAAATAAGGGAATAGACTTTGGTGGCTAGCCTTAGGGGTGTAATTTTAGCAAGGTAGAGAGAATGGGAAGAAGGGTTAAAGGCAAAACCAACCAGGAAGAGGTTTGCCATGCTCGGGCCTGCAAGAGCCCTTCACAAATCAGTAAAAGCAAATAAGGAGCAGCAGTGGGACTTGGGATAAAGCTCAGGGAGTAGAATAGTGGGCGAGCATGCATGAAGTCCTAGATTCAGCAGGCCTGGTATAACAGGGAGGCAGGAAGATCCTTGACTATATTGTGAGATCAAAGCCAGCTACAGATACTTGAGACCTTATTAAAAAAGGAAAAAAGAAGGCTGGAGAGATGGCTCAGCGGTTAAGAGCACTGACTGTTCTTTCGGAGGACCTGAGTTTGATTCCCAGGATCCACATGGCAGCTAACAACTGTCTGTAATTCCAAGATCTGACACCCTTATACAGTTATACATGCAGGCAGAACACCAATTCACATAAAAATAAATATTAAAAAAAGGAAAAAAGAGAAGAAAAAAGAAACAGCAACAAAACCTACTTGAGAAGTGTGATTTGAAAGAAAACGGACCCCAAATGGAGTAGCACTAATGGGAAGTGTGAACCTTGTTGGAGGAAGTATGGGGTAGGCTTTGAGGTCTCCTGTGTTCATACTACACCCAGTGAAACAGGGCACTTCCTGTTGCCTTCAAGTCAAGATGTAGGACACTCAGATCTTTCTCCAGTACCATGTCTGCCTGCATGCCACTGTGTGGCACCATGATGATAATGGACTAAAGCTCTGAAAATGTCTTTTCTTTCTTTGAAAGAAAGAGATTTAAATGCTTCACGTAGGCTGGTGAGGTGGCTTATTGCAGAAAAAGCACTTGTCAGCAAGCCTGGCAAACTGAGTTAAGTGTCCAGGGCTTCCACAGGAGAGAACCAATTTCTAAAAGTGACTGATACATATAATAAAATGTGTACTACCCACCCCTCCAAACTCTAAATAAATAGGTAAATGAAATTCATTTAAAATGCAAAATGATCTATTTATCAAGGAAGCAAAGGTTTAAGGTATTATGAAAAAAGAGACATACATTATGTCTTAGCTAGGGTTCCTATTGCTATAGCTATGGCAACTTTAATTTAATGGGGTGGCTTACAATTCAGAGGTTCAGAGTATTATCATCATGGTGGGACATGGTGACATGCAGGCAGATGTGGTCCTGGAGCTGAGAGTCTTGATTCCCAGGCAACAGGAAGTGAACTCAAGACACTACATGTGACTTGAGCATATGTGAGACCTTGAGGTCGGTCTCCACAATGTCCCACTTCCTCCAACAAAGCCACACCTAGTAATACCACTCCCTTTGGGGGCTGTTTTCTTTCCAACCACCATACATTATAAAAAGGGAGTCAGGGGGCTGGAGAGATGGCTCAGAGGTTAAGAGCACTGACTGTTCTTCCAGAGGTCCTGAGTTGAATTCCCAGCAACCCCACATGGAAGCTCACAACCATCTATAATGATCATCTATATTCTGGTGCCCTCTTCTGTACACCATATACATAATAAGTAAATAATTTTTTTTAAAAAAAGGAATCAACTAGAAACTACAGAAATGGAAAATGTATTAGCATTTATACTGAATTCCACAGACAAGTTAGAGAACTGAAAAGACAGAGCTAAAAGAGAATTTTTGACTAGAAAGAAAACATCCAGAAGTAAATAGAAAATAGGGCAGGGGGCTGGAGAGATGGCTCAGAGGTTAAGAGTGCTGACTGTTCTTCCAGAGGTCCTGAGTTCAATTCCCAGCAACCACATGGTGGCTCACAGCCATCTATGATGACATCTGGTACCCTCTTCTGTATACTGTATACTTAATAATAAATAAATAAACTTTAAAAAAAAGGAAAATAAGACAGAAGGAAAATAGGAGACAGGAAGACATAATAGGATAAATAAAATAAAATAAATATAATAAATATAATAATATAAATAAATAAATAAAAATATAAACAAATATAAATAAAAAAATATAAATAAATATAATATAAATAAAATAAATATAATAAAATTCTCTGAGAATTTTCCAGAGATGATGAAGTACATAGCTCTCCAGTACATCCAGTACAGCAGATTCTGAACAAGGGAAACACGATGAATACATTTCTCCGTACTGAAATGTTAGAAATTTCAGTACATGCTCAAAGGAAGAACAGGAGGGACATTTACAATGACAAGGGAAACACGATGAATACATTTCGCCGTACTGAAAGTTAGAAATTTCAGTACATGCTCAAAGGAAGAACAGGAGGGACATTTACAATGACAAAATGAAAGTGTGTGCACTATTGGGGCTCAATAGTCTTGCTCTTGCCTTGAGGTTGTGGCAAAGAATGTCCCCAGAGACCCAGTGGAATACTTCGTTATCAGGACTTGGTATAACTGACACCAGAGTGAGTTGGTGCGGTGGCTCTTTGAAAGGAATCTTAGCTGTGTCATTGGGTGACGGTACCCTTCCTTCCAAAATGCCTCTTGGGCTGTTTATTTGAAGTTTGGTGTCAGGATGATACCAACAGGAAACAGATGGCGGACTCAAACAGGGTCAGGGAGGAAGTTTAAGAATGAGACTACTCAAAAGAATATGAGCAAGTTTAAGGAAGCCAAGAGACCATGCTGCCCCAGGGGCCATCTGTGATAAGAAGCCACCACCTGGGCCTGAAAAGCAAGGAGGCAGAAAGCATGAAGCCACTGGCCCCATAGCCCTACAGCAGCCAAACATCATGGTATTTGCCAACTCTCCTCCAACACATTCCAGATTGGACAATAAATGGCTTAATCTTTTGGGTACCTGATGCTGAGGTCCATATGGAAAGAACTTTGCAAGAAAATGGAATGTAAACTAGGGGTCAGAAAAGCAATACAATATACTGTCTGAGTAGCTCCCGGTTAGTGGTAAATTATTTTTCTTTTGTGTAAGCTTTATAGTTTACATTCTATTATATCTACCCCTTTAAATTTCACAATTTCACTATTATTTACAGTATTGTATAACCACACCATAACCAACTTTAGGACATTTTCATCTTTCTTTCCCCTGATCCTCTGCCTACCAGTAATCACTCCCCAGCCAACATCTCAGCCCCTGGACCTAAGAAACCAAGTCTACATTCTATCTCTATGATGTACTATTCAGACACTATGTCGATGACACTGTGTCGCTGTTTTCACTCAGCATAATGTTTTCAGAGTTTCATTCATGTTATAGTAAGGAATGAAAATTCCTATTTATATGTATGTATGTTTGCCTACTTGTCTGTTTGTATACACCATGCATACAAGTGCCCACAAAGGCCAGAAGAGGTTGTTGGGACCCCCTGGAACTGAAACTTTAAATGATGTGGGTGCTGAGACTCCAGACTTGGGTCCTCTGCAAGAACAGCAAGTGATATTAAAGGTGGAGTCATCTCTCTAGCTCCACACACATAGCTTCTGTGTGTGTGTGCAGTATATGTGTGAATGTGCATGTATGTACACATGCATGCATGAGCATATGGAGATCCCAGTTCAATGGTGGGTGACTTCCTTAATGACTGTCCACCTTATCTTTTTTTTTTTAAACTTTATTTATTTATTTATTTTGCCTTGGTGTTTGCCTGGAACTGGAACTACAGACAGTTGTTAGCTGCCATGTGGGTGCTGGGAATCGAACCCGGGTCCTCTGGAAGAGCAGACGGTGCTCTTAACCGCTGAGCCATCTCTCCAGCCCCCGACTGTCCACCTTATCTTTTGAACAGATCCCTCATTGAACCCCCCAGTGGTCACAAATTGGCTAGACCGGCTGACTAGCCAGCTTTAGGAATCCATCTGTCTCTGAACTAAGATTACACAGAGTCACCTAGATTTTTCTGTGAGGGCTGGGACATAAACTCGGATCCAGCATGGTAAGTAAATGGCAGGCACTTAACCAACTGAGGAATCTCCTTGGGACCTGGAGGTGTGTGTTCTGTTCTCTTGGATATGAGTCTGCAGTGGAGTTGTCGAATCATATGGAAAATCTATGTGTAACCTTTTGGAGAATGGCCAGGCTATTTTTTTTATCACACATAATTCACAAGGCTTTTGTACCATGAAATTACTATGGGAGCCATTTTCAAACAACTTTTGACAACAGACACGAGCTTTATCAAAAGATCTCTCTGCTCTGTTGACTCCAGTTAGTCACTGGAGGTACAGTACAAACCCTTCCATTTTCTAGCCTTCCACCCATATCAAATTGTTAATTGATTCTTTCAACAACTTGACTTTTTCGTCCGCTGTGATTGGTACTAGGGAAGGAACCTGAGATCTCTCACATGCTAAGTTCGCCACTGATGTGACTATATCACAAGCCTGCCTTTTAAATTTTGTTTTATTTTTATTTTGAGACAGTCTCAGTTTACCAGTTTGGCTGTGAACTCACGCTATAGCTGAAGCTGGCCTTGAACCCACACCATAGCTGAAGCTGGCCTTTAACTCACACCATAGTTGAGGCTGGCCTTGAACTCACACTACAGCTGAAGCTGGCCTTGAACTCACACTACAGCTGAAGCTGGCCTTGAACTCACACCATAGCTGAGGCTGGCCTTGAACTCACACCATAGCTGAGGCTGGCCTTGAACTCACACCATAGCTGAGGCTGGCCTTGAACTCACACTACAGCTGAAGCTGGCCTTGAATCCACACCATAGCTGAAGCTGGCCTTGCCCTTAGAGTCTTCCTGCTCCAGCCTCCTGTATTGCTCAATTCTGGAGATGCCACAAGGTCCAGCCAAACATCATCTTGAAAAATCAGTTTAGGGGCTGGAGAGATGGCTCAGAGGTTAAAAGCACTGACTGTTCTTCCAGAGGACCTGAGTTTGATTCCCAGCAGCCACATGGTGGCTCACAGCCATCTATGATGACATCTGGCAACCTCTTCTGTATACTGTATACATAATAAATAAATCTTTTTAAAAAAATGAAAACATTAAAAAAAATCAGTTTAATTCATTTTAGAATGTGCCACTAAAGGTACCAGATTAATAGAATTCTACAATAGTCATTCATGTTCTGGCATGAACACTCCGGCTGTAAACCTCACAGAGTGGCTTGGGGTTTTTCTTGACCCCCCTCCCCCTAAATCCTATCAGAATGACTGCAATTTCAAGAGGTTTTACCTAAGCTGCTGTCATGCTGCTTTCCCTTGGTCCTTTACCTTTTTTTTTTTGAAATTAACAATAGAAGGGCTAGAGACATGGCTCAGTGAGGACCTAAGTTCGATTCCCAGCATCCACATGGCAGCTAACAACTGTAATTCCAAGATCTGACACCCTTACACAGGCAAAACACCAATTCACGTAATAAAATAAATAAATAAATATTTTAAAAAAGAAATTAACAATAGAACTAAGGGCTTGAGAGACCAGTATTAATGGCAGATGCTGGCTGGTGTGGAGTGGGTGTGGACTTAGGAGTCAAACAGACCTGAGTTCATCTTCTGGTGATTACACATTTCACCCCAGGCCTCGAGTAAATGACTTGCCCCGCCCATGGGGTCACTGGGAAGTAAACCTCTGCTTGGTTACTTGGGGGAAGGCATCTCTTATCTAGGGTGGTGCAGTTGTTAGGACAGCAGGATAAATTTAGGACTTTGGGCCAGGAGAGATTTTGATAATTGTTTCAAAGCAGCCCTGCCCTGTTTGCTTTTAATAATGGGCTTGTTTGCTTTTAATAAGAAGAACCAGATCTGTTCTCCTATTTGGTCCAGGGGTGGGGGTGGGGAGGCAAACTAATGCTTATAAAAGGAATAATCTTTGCACTGTCATGGCCACAGGCAACAAATGCAAACAGGTATAGGTAGGACCCATTTCATCTGCAGGAGGTAATGATGTAGCTGCTTCAGAGGCTGTGGTAAACATGGCTCAGCTAAGGGAAACACCAGGCCCTGGCTCCCTGTCCCCAGGGCAGGAGGGAAACCAGTTATCTCCTGGGTGAAGTAGTGAGCCACCCACTGTAGTGACAAGGGAATTGGTGACAGGGCAGGTCTTTTCCAGGTATTGTCTCAGGTATCATCTGTACTTTGCTGGCCTCCAGGAGGTTTTCAGGTTCATTGTCTATGTTAGATATGCAGATGTCATTATGCCACAATTAATAATAACTGTTTCCATAGCACTTACGTCGTAAGTTACCCATATGTACTTAAGTCTACGGAAAAATGTGTAGGTTACGTACAAATGTGGGCTGTTTTTATACAGCAGGTTTGAATGACCTTGGGTTAAGGTATTTGTGGATATCCAGCCACAGATAGCAAGGTAAGACTGTATGTACATTTTGTTATTGGCTCTGTATGGCCACTGTCATAGATGCTATCCTTCAAATAAGCTGAACACTTAATTACAAAAATTTAAATTTTGAAAGAACAGCTCTGTCAGGGGACCCATTTATGAAAATGGAAAGATCTTTTATCAAGTTATTTCCCCAGGGCCTTTTAAATAGCCATCTCCCAGTTTTGATTCAATTTGTGGGAGGTCCATGTAGCTGCAGGCCTGGCCCACCTCATTGCGTAAGGGAAGGGAGCTGTGGTGGGTAGCTGGATAACCATTTGACACTCTCATCTCCTGACTTGCTACTAATTCATTTTGCCATTAGTCACACTTTCCCCTGAGGCCATTGAGTGTGTGTGTGTGTGTGTGTGTGTGTGTGTGTGTGTGTGTGTGTGTGTGATGAGGGTGCTCAGGGCAACCCCTCCAGATGATGGCTTTTAATAAGCATGCAATCCAAACAGGACATTGCCCTTATGACAGAGATGATTAATTAAATAACCCACTTGAAAATCATATGCCTCTTTAAAGTCTTGGTAGCTGAATCAGGAAGATTCTCCTTCTGTAGCCTGGCTGAGAATAATGCCAGTGTGTGTGTGTGTGTGTGTGTGTGTGTGTGTGTGTGTGTGTGTGTGTTGAGAGGGGATTAAAATGAATTCCATGAACAGATTCCTTAAAACGCTGGACTCCAGGCAATAACAGGTCTGTACTCCTGAAAACATTTGCATAATGCTGTGCCAGTTCTGAAGTATTTTCACAGAGGCTGTCGCAGGTCTCACAGTGACCTGTGAGGCTGGCTGGGAAAGAGCTGTCTTGGATTTGTGTTCCAGGAGATGTGGGTTTGGAGCAGCTGCGCTCTTGAGAGCGCACAGTGAGCTAGAGCCAGAAATAGTGTCACAATTCATGTCTTTCAGACTTCTACCTTCAAACCTCCTCCCCCTTCCTCTCTTCCTCTCCCTTTTCTATGTAGCCCAGGCTACTTTCAAACTTACTCTGTAGCTAACGAGGATGATCTTGAACTTGGATTCCCCTGTCTCTACCTTCCAAGTGCTAGAATTACACATGCACATCAGATCCCATTTATTCAGGCAGGACCCAGACGGGAACCTAGGGTTTTGTACATATTAGGCAAGCATCCTTCCAACTGGGTGACAGCTGCAACCCCAAATCTCTTTCTTAATACTCACGCTAGCTCTCCAGAACACTTCACTAAAGCCACCTTTGTGACTCTATCATTTTACCCGGACAGAAGCGTGCACCGACTGAGGACTCTCTCCCACCCAGCAAAATAAGTAAAATTAAGGTCAATTGAATTCAACATAGACTGCTACTACAAAAGACACCCAAGTCCCCAGATTTAGGGCAGCATGCATGGTGGCAATGTCACCATGTTACAAAGAATTCCCGGAGGGAAGACTTCATGGCTTGTCACCCATTCTAAAGTGGGCTTTTCAACTTTATCACTATAGGAGTCACTAACTGCTGTGAGTAATCCCAGTAAACTTGCTGTTTTATCCTGATAGACTTGGATGGAATCGTTTGTGGGGTCTGTCACTGCTTCTATATCTGGGGTGAAGAGAAACAGTACTCCTTAGGAAAAGTAATGTGCCATCACCAAAGCCACTGCGAGGCACTAAGAAGAAAGTCGATTAATCCAATTACTCATAGAAGAGTATTGCACAAATTCTACTTAGTATATAATCAAAACCCAGAGCCAGATATTGGGAAAAAGCTGGAATATAAGAGAGAGGAAACAGACCACAATCAATTCTCACCCAGCCAACTTCTCAGGCTGAACAGGGTAAATGCTATCTTCAAGAGTCCTCTGCCAGGCTGAATTTATGAACGTCTGCCTCCTATTGCCTTAAATATCTTCCCTACCCAGCTATTTCACTTCCCAGTTCAGCTCTGTATCATAATCTTAGAGTTAGGATTAAAGGTGTGAGCTACTACTGCTTGGCTGTTAGTCCTTGAACTCACAGAAATACAGAAAGATCTCTGTCTCCTGACTGATGAGATTAAAGGCCTGGGTCACCACTCTCTGACCTTCATGGCTTGATTGTGGGTGATTCTGTTCTCTGATATTCCAGGCTTATTTTATTAAATATATAATATATCACCACAGAGGTGGGACTAGTTGGGGTTCAGTGTATTGCAGACAATAAGGAAGTGTGGCTTTCTAAGAAGAGGAGGGGTCTGAGCAAGGATATCCTGTCTCTCCATGTGGTGTGCTGTGTCACCTTGGGACTTGGAACACTACAGCATCTTTATTAGTAAGAAGAACTTACTAGGTGCAGCCACTTGACCTTGGACCTGCAGAACTGCACACTGAATGAACCTTTATTCTTTTTAAATTACCCAGCCTGGAATATTCATATACCCACAACAACAAAAATAGCTTAAGATCATATATATGTATATATATATATATATATATATGCATACATACACACACACGCACATATATATATATACATTTATATATATATAAAAGGTGGCCAGACCATGTGCTAAATGTATGTTTCACCCTCCCCTGCAGCAATCTGCCCAGGGACACCATGCCATTATCTCCAATTGTCAGTTTGGGAGGATCAGTCTGCTGTCATTCAGATCTCCAATGACATCTCTCATGACAACCCAGGAAATGAAGCAATAACATTTGTAATAACAGCCCCATGTGGCCAAGACTTAATAACTGGCAGCCTCCCTAACTTTTGTCCACACTTCCAACATAGCACAAAGCAGACAAAGCCAGATGTACACCCTTGCCAATCCGATAGCTGCCCAGCTTCTCCTTTGCCACCTAATTCCCAAGGTCAAGAGCTTCCAAGTATGGAACCCCTAGGCCTCTCTCCTTTGCCTTTATTTAAGGCTCTGTCAGTGGTGGCCAATTCTCTTGGTCTGGCAAAGTAAAAATAGTGGTTTTGTTTTTTTCTCATTTGGATGATCTTTAGTTCTAAGGTATAAATCAGAGAAAGACTATGGTTCATTTATCCACTGACAACTCTTTAAATATTGTAGCTGCTGTTGTGATGGGCAAATGCATTCACTTGGAATACACAATGTCAGACTGGGAAGTGGCTCAGATTGTAAAGAGCTCAGGCGTGAGGACTTGCGTTTCAGAACCCGCATAAAAAATCTCGGTGTGCTAGCAAGCTTGTAATATAACTGCCAAGGAGGCAGAGAGAGACAGGAGGATTCCTGGGTCTCACTCACCAGCTAGCCTGATCTACTTGTTGATTCTCAAGTCAGTGAGAGACCTGGTCTCAAAAAAAAGGTACAGCAGGGCTGGGGAGAGAGTTCAGTTAGCAGTAAAGTGCCTCCTGGGCACACAGAAGGACCTGAGTTCAAATCAGCAGAACTCATGTAAAAGCTGGGTATAATGGCCTGTGTCTAGCAGTGCTAGGTGGAACAATGGTGGCGGAGCCAAGTGGGTCCCTGAAGCATTACTCAACTATCCAAGTCAAATCTCAGTAAGGGACTCAGTCACAAGAACAAACTGAGAGGGGGCTGGAGAGATGGCTCAGCGGTTAAGAGCACCGTCTGCTCTTCCAGGGGACCCGGGTTCGAGTCCCAGCACCCACATGGCAGCTAACAAGTTCCAGGCAAAACACCAAGGCAAATAAATAAATAAAAAGTTTTAAAAAAAAAAAAAAAAGAACAAACTGAGAAAAGACTGGAAGTCTGCTGCTGGCCTCTGCATCCACATGCATGTGCACACAAATGCACATGAACCCTCCTGCACACTAAAAGTACATACTACACTACACAACACACACACACACACACACACACACACACACACAAAAGTAGATATACTGTCTCAGGAGTGAAGTCTGAGGTTGTCTTCCGGCCTCCACTCCCAGGAGTACATGCATGTACTTATATCTAGGCACACACATGCACCTGTACAGTGCTCATTATGTGGGACTTTGGCTTCTCTTCAGTGTGTACAATAATAACCCCATTTCATTAAAAAAGGGCACCAATAAATGATAGTTTAAGAAAACACAAAATTCAAAAGTTAGTTGTAAAGCGGTATATAAAAATATCACCATTTCCAGATTTCAGACACAGAAGTAAGTATTGGGGTGGAGAAGAAAGTGAGCTCTGGGGACCATCTGCTGAGATTTAGACTCTGTCCCACAACTTGTTGATTTGGATATTGAGGAAATCTTTTTCTACTGATCATCTAGCCTCAGTTTTTCTACTGTCAAAAAGAATCTAAGAAGCTACATCACGGTTGTTGCGGTGATTATATTAGACAATATGGTAAAGAATAAACTGCATAAAGGATTCTAACGCTGGGTAAGCTGCCGTCACTGCATACACAGAGAGCAACCAGGGAGACCTCACAAAGCAAGCTTCTCTGGGACATGTTCATACACTAATTCAGTTAGTCTGACAAAAATATATGTTGGTGTCATATCAGATAAGGAAAAATTTAAGTAGAGAAAGAGTATCTCATATATCCAAAGCACAACAAACACTGCTAAGTTGTAAAGAGCAGAGTGTGTGATAGCAATTCTATTAGGATAAGGTATTCCTAGAAAATGAATGATCTGGTTGAGCTCAGCTTGGAATAAAGCAAGAAAGGTTGGGGAAAACTGATCGGGAATGACTATTCAAGGGAACTGGACACAGGCTCCATTTTGTCTAGAAGATTCCCTCTCTTATCTCTGCAGCCCCTCAGCCACCAGCTCCTCCAGTCCCTGGAGCCTGTGTCCTCAGGAGATCTGAAGGATAGAAGCAGACTTCTCAGGAGATAAGAGGCTGACACTCTGGCTTCCAGTCTCCCGTCTCATTCCATCCCCACTGCCTTGCATTTCTCTGTGAGGATGTGCTCCTCCAGTGAGCTTTCCCAGGGAGAGAAAAGATGTTTGGAAAATTGTTCTCCACTGCCCCTCCCTTCCTGCTGACACAGAGAAGCAGCCGGGAATTCCTAAATGGCATGCTAAAAATTTCTTTTAATCCCAGGTCTTTAGGCTTATCCCATTATAAACGTGAGAACAATTCTGGCCCTTTACTGCTTTCTGTAAGATGCTAAGTCCTGCACAAATGCTTCTACAGATACACGGTGGGGACATTGCACACGTTCAGAAGCAAATAAGAACCAGATTGCTGGGTATTCATCTGATGAGTCCAGTTCTATAAGAGGCTCAGTTCTGGTCTTTGCTTTCAAAGGACATCCAGATTGGAAGTGGGGACCTCTGGGAAAGGTAATGGTCTACATCGAGGAACACAGACACTCATCAGATTCTGACCATTTGAAATCTGCCGTAATGCAGTCTTTGTTACACACACCGCTTTATCCCCTTCATTTTATTTAGTTTGTAAGCAACGAAGCTTAGAGAGCATTGTTCAGAAGCAGGTCAACCTCGCAGAAAAATTATCCATAGATATGAAACTGAAACAGGATCCTGGGGTTAATTCAAGTATTGGGATAGTCAGTTATATAGAGTTTGAGGGTATTGTTGATGTTGGGTTGGCCTCACTTAATTCTTTGAAGTCTTGACTAGAACAAAAAATAATAGTCTGTTTGGGCTAGAAGCAAAGTGGCCATGTCCATAGTGTCGCTTCTCCTGGGTCCCTAGCCTGCCCCCTACATGCCACGTTTAGACAGGGGAGCCTCTAGTTTCTAGAATCACATATACCAGTTCCTCTCAGGAAATATACACTATTGGTTTCATTTCTCTAGATAATTTCAATATAGGTATTTTTTTTTTTCTGTCTGCCCTCTTACCCATCATGTCTCCATCTGGGATTCTGAAAGGCCTTGCCAAGCAAGCATTTCATCCCCCTAAATTGCTAAATATAGTTCTAGTATTTAATGGTAGAGGAAGCCAACCATGCAGTTGTTTAGTACATTATTCTGTTTCCATATGGGATCTATGAGGTGAGCCAAGCCAATAATAATTATGAAGGCTGTGTGGAAACATCAGGGTATTTTACATTTTAATGATGGGAAGGGGGACTGTATATGTAAATATAGCTCTATCTGTGTGAGATGTGTGTGTTATGGGTGATCTATACAAGGATGAGATAAAATGGAAACACACTGTGCAGACAAAAATACTCATTTATGTAACAGTTGCATACTGAATGTCTACTTGTGCCAGGCACAGTTCTAATCACTGCGAAGATACAATTGTGAGATTAGTTTTTCTTTTTAGAGACCTGCTGCCTACCCACCAGGATAGCTATAATCAAGAAGACAGGTAATAATGAATATTGACAGAATGCAAGAAGCCTGGATGCTCCTGTGTTGAAGGTAGGGACAAAAATGTCACAGTCTTTAGAAAACAGTTTGGCAGTTTTTCAAAGGGCTGAGCACAGAGTGACTTCATGATGTACTGAAGTGCTCTGTGCTTAGCTCCTTGTGATACTAGCTGCTAATAGCGCCATTCATGTTAGATATGCACCAAATCATTTGAAAGAATTCATAAAGTCAATAATCACTGACAATTATCCCAAGAGATAGCATACATGGTCCCAGCGTTTTATCTATGCCTCAAAGAACTGGACACATAGAAAAATCATACTTGAATGTTTAAATCAGTGTTATCTGTTATAGCCAAAGAGTATCCACCAGTAGACAAATGAATGAACAAACTATTAGTTGCTTATAGTAGAATATAATTCAGCCATTAAAAGGATGAGAGCATCACTCCCTGCTACGACCTAGATCAACCTTGAAAATATTCTACCACAAAAAAGGAGCCTAACACAAAATGTCAGGTAGGTTACCTACTCATGTACAAACTGCCCAGAAAAGACAAATCTAGAGACAGAAAGTAGCTTTGTAATTGCTTGGGGGGTGGGGGACAGGGTAGGAAATGGCTGCTGATGGGCACTCTTCTTGGGGAAGTATGAAAATATTCTGAGGTTGACAGAGGCAGTTGCAGGATGCAGTGATTACAACCCACTGAGTTGCCCTCTGCAGAAGGGTGAATTTCATGGAGGTAAATTACATGGCAATAAAGCAATTATTAAACATTACCTAATGCTGTTGTCATGTTGCTTTTGTAAATAAAATGTGTGATTAATGTTTTCTTTTATAAACGGTCTTCCCTTTTGTTAAGGGGTCATGTCTAGTTCCTTAAAGACAGCACCATACATGCCTTCATTTTACTTCAAGAAGATTCTGAGGAGAACTTCCTGGCAGTTGTTTGGTGCAGACAAGAGACACAACAAAAGAAAGAGGACCCTAGCGACCTCTCCTGAGACAGACTGTCAGGCCACAGTGAACCTTGCCTTACTTCATTCAACCCTGACAAGACCCATGAGAAAGTAAACAATTAGAACTAAGGAATTCCTATATGAATTAGATTTTCACCACAGCACGGCTGAAGCAATGACTTAAAAGGAAAAGACCAACTTTGGCTCATAATTTTAAAGATCTCAGTCTATTCATGTAGGAATGCAGTAAGATAAAAATTTGACAGAAAGGCATGTCAAAGGAGAGTTGATCATCTCATGGTGTAGCAAGTGAAGAGCCAGAACTGGGCATAGGCGTCAGAGTACCACACACCACTGGTGTGCAACCTCCAGTGAGGTCATTGTGAGGTATCCACCAGAGGAGTCTAATGCAACACAGGTTTAAGCCAAAAAAGTTTTATTAGTTGGCCAGTGACTGCATTGTTGTTTGGGATCCCAGTATAGCTCCAGGCCTTTCTCAGGGTGAGCTTTTAAGCACAAAACTCATATCCTGGGTTGATATACTTCAGTTAGCAGGAACAGTTAGCCACAAGCAGAACTGCAGAAGCCAAAAAGAAAGGCCAGTGCATTTAGATACTTCTTAGAACTTTGAGAGATTAGCTCTATTTTTCTTTTGGCAGGCAGTGCTGTTTACCTGCTGAGTTTTATGGCCTGAGTGGTACCTCCATTCTTTGTGCTAAGGTCTGGGGACTGTTACAAGTTCCACGTCCAGCTTTCGGCTGCATCCCAATAATGCCATCAGATTGTGAATCCATCAATGGTGTGACCCATCGGGTCCTCAAGATCAAATCACTGCCCCACAGTCCCACCTCTGAACATGACATTGGGGACTCTTAACAGGAGAGGCTTTTGGAGAGATATTTTGTATTCAAACTGTAACAGTTAGTAATGCCACGGTAAACTAGGGACCGAGAATAATCACAAAAATGACTATATATTTTACATCCAGTTTTCATATGAAGCCTGAGAGAGTCTCTATCATTAAACTCTGTTTGACAAGTTAAGAGAAACCAAACCTTTTACTGAAGGTCAGGAAGATTTGAAAGTAGAGAAGGGTGCAGGGCCTATGTGTAACACCGGAAATCCACTGGACGTCTTGGTGGCCTGTTGTGTCTACAAGCCCTGTTATATTTGGCTGAGTAAAAAGTTCTAATGTGTCTGAGTGGAATCTGGTTTTATATTTGGATTTGTGCCCCCACGGCACTATGTCAAGTAGATTCCAATGGGTGTGAGGAAAGAGGCCGGATCAGAGGCTGGATCTGGACACAGGGTGCACCTCTGGGCTTCACAGTGTTTCTTTCTTTCTTTTTTTTTTTTTTAATTTTTTTTTTAAGTATTTTTTTTAAACTTTTATTTATTTATTTGCCTTGGTGTTTTGCCTGGAACTGGAACTACAGACAGTTGTTAGCTGCCATGTGGATGCTGGGAATCGAACCCGGGTCCTCTGGAAGAGCAGATGGTGCTCTTAACCGCTGAGCCATCTCTCCAGCCCCCTTCACAGTGTTTCTGTTGGCAGCTCAGTCCTTCCCTTCCCAGTCCTCTGGGCTCTCGTCATTACTCACTCAAGGATGGCCTACCTAAGAATGAAACCACCACCACAATGACAAAACTCAGCAGCTCACCTCCACCCTGATGTGTCCCTGGAGTTTTTGTGTGCCTCGGTCTCACCCACAAGGTCAGATGCCATCAGTCACTATTGAGGGAACTGCATCTGTGAGTCACTTGTCCAACCTCATCATGGTGTGATGGATCCAGGACTCTACAGGGGCCTTTCACTCGAGAACCTGGGCTGCTGCAGGTTTAGGCTAATGGTGTCATCTGTGTAGGGTCATAGGCATGGGCACCTCACCACAATGAGTCCTGTATCTTGCCTAGATGCTTTTGTTACAGTACCACCCAGCAGGTTCCACAGTGACCATCCGCTGAGTGAACTGGTGCTTCCATTAGCCCCTGCAGACTCTTGCTGTCAACTCCAAGCACCTGAGAAGCCACTTCCATTAGTTCATCCAGGGTCACTGGCTCAGAAAGGCTACACACAGCACAAGGCAATCCTTTACTCGGCTCCACCTGGCTTTTGTTCATCTTTGCCTGATGCTTCATAGTGCTGTTTGTTTGGTTTTTTTAAATTTAAATATGTTGCTGTTTGGTGAAAAGGAAGCTTTTGTTTCACTGGGTTCTAAGAAGAGAAAAAAACACAGAGGTTTATTTGCTTCTTCCCATCCAGATCAAGATATGTAACGGGCTCTTCTTGTATTTCGTTTAGACTGTTTTTATTAATAATCCCCCATAAAGGTCCCACCCCATGAAGGTTTCCCAACAGCCGTCACACTCGGTTCCTCTTCTCTTTGCTCTCTCTCTAGAGGTCATTCCCTTCTCCCTGACACCGTTTTTCAGGAAGGTCCTTCCTCCTACAGCAGCTCTATAGAACTCAGTTCAGACACTGAATGCTGTGGGATCCAGGCTGGCAGCTGTTTTTTGGGTCGCTCATTTTCCTCCTTGGCACTAATAGCTTTTGCAGACCTCTCCTGGGATGTGAACTATTTTGTATTTGTAACCCATCTTTCCAGAAAAGACCATGAGGTTCCAAGTACCCTGGAACCACTTGTTAAGACTGTTAAAACAACTGACCAAGTCTAGGCTTCAACCACCCTAAAAGTGTGGCCAACAGTGTGACTTTGAGAATGTCATTGTGACTTGGGTAACTCACACAGGACTCCACTGAGGCCTATGAAATGATGTGGCCAGTGTGGGTGTGGGTGTGACTAGGCACTGGTCTGTTATCATTTAAAAGGAGGGTGGGATAATGAGAAGGAAATGCAATTGTGCAGGGGACCAGGCTAAGAAAAGAGGAAAGGAAGGAAGTATATAGGCTAATGGAGATTGTCTCCCAAAGTGGTGGCTGGGCATCTAACCAAACCCAGATGGTCATCCTGCCACATTGTGATCCCGACTGGCGGCAAACGCAGGCAGAGGGAAGTTTCTAGAAGGATAGCTTGAGCTTCTCCATTGTAACAGGAACTCTTCCACTATTTATTCCCATTTTAAGAATTTTTCTGGGGGCTGGAGACATGGCTCAGTGGTTAAGAGCACTGACTGCTCTTTCAGAGGACCAGGGTTCAAATCTCAGCACCCACATGGCAGCTCACAACTGTCTCTCACTCCACTTCTAGAGGATCCAAGACCTTCATGAACAGAGACATATATGCAAGAAAACCACCAATGCACATAAAATAAAAATAAATAAATCATAAAAAAAGAACTTTTCTGAGGAGTTTATCTCTCTTTACCCCATGTCCTAATTTGCTTTCTATTGCTGTAATAGACAGGGGAGGAAAGGGTTTGTTTACTTACATGGCCCAGGTCACAGTTTATCACTGATGGAAGTCAGGACAGGAGCCTGGACACAGAAACTGAAGAATAGACTGTAGAGGAACATTGCATACTGGCCTGCTCTCTATGGCTTGTTCAGTCAATTTTTGTTATTGTCTTTCGCAACAGGTTTCTCTGGACAGCTTTGATTGTCCTGGAACTCACTCTGTAAACCAGGCTGGTCTAGAATGCATAGAGATCCCTTTGCCTCTGCCTCCCTAGTTGCTAGGGATGAAGGCATGAGCCCCTATTGCCTCGGCAACTTGGTTATTTTTAATACAACCCAGGATCACCCACTCAGGGGTGGCACCGCCCATAGCGGACTGGGCTCTCCTATACCAGTCATACATGAAGAAAATGCCCCACAGGATTGCCTACAGACAATCTGATGAAAGCATTTTCATAGCTGAAGTTCCCTTTTGCTAGAAGAACTTAAAAGCAGATCCATCAAAAGTTTATGAATTACGTCTTGGTAGAGTCCCTGATTCCACACCTCCTAGGATCCCATGTAGTCAAATTGGGGCAGAAAGAGAGAGTGGCTGAAATTCCTTGTTCTACAAGGGAATGTTAATAAACTTGGTCTTGTGAGGGTCTCATAGTGTTATCACAGCGTCCCCACTTTCAAGATGGTATCAGCAATGTCAGCCCAGAGAAGAGAGTTCCAGAACAATGGCCCAGAACATGGCTACAGAAAATTAGTACTGATTTACTTTGTACATTTGTACCAACACTCTAGATGACTTGGCCAATGGCACACTAGGTGATATTATCCAATTCCAGGGTTATTAGCCAGAGCCAGACCACAGTCTATCTACCTGTAGGATGACAAGACATGCAGATCAGTGACCGAAGCAATGGAGACCCCTTAAGTCATCAGCTTGAGCATTGCCATTGCTTGGTGCTGTCTAGTCACTAAAACCCCCTTTCAAGTAACAATGTGGCATCCACCCTGAGAAGACAGAATCTCCATGGCAGATCTTGGTGCCTCTGAAGAAAGATGTGCAAACGGTGGGTACTCTGCAAGGAAGACAGGGCAGAGGAGATATGAATCATCCTGGGTGCTTAACCACGAAATGCCCAAGGAGGCCTGGGTGTTTGCTTGTTTCCATGGCTCCTTACTCATCAGCAGTGTTCACTTCCTCTGTGGTAGTGTACACTCTGGGCATTCCTTTCAAATATTTGCTGAGTGTTTCCATGGGCTGATGGACGTTGAGATTAGGTTCATCTGAACAGAATGTTGTAAACATACCCAGTGGGCAAAGACAAAATTTCACTTTTCTTTTACATAAAAGCGTATGGGTAGCCATGTGGGAGACCGGTGTTGGCTCTATGGTGCGGTTAAGTCTCAGGCTCCTGACTGCTTTCTTCTAGCTTGTGACTCGTTTCCTTTAAATCCCCTCATGGTCCAGGATGACTACCAAAGGCCTTGGAAGGATAACAGAAAATAGGAAGACAAAAGGAGCTTTCCCCAGTTGCTTCTTTTGGGCAGACTGGTGAGGTACCCTGAGTAACTCTGCCGTCTGCTTGTTGACATTCATCCATATGTCCATATATGGCTGCAGGGGTTCCTGAGAATGGTACTTCAAATGAGAAATGTCCCTCAAAGCCTCACATATTTTAGCATTTGATCCCCAGCTGGTGACACTGTTTGGGGGCGGTTATGGAATGTTTAGGATGAGTATACTTCTCTGTAGGGATATTGAGGTGTTGACAGTTTATAACCTCCCCCCACTTCTATTTTATTTTGCTTCTCGTGTGTGGGTGCTGGTATGATTGCTCAGCTTCCTATTACCCCTCTCCCCCAACATTATGAATTATCTCCTGGAAACATAAACCCAAATAAACTCTTCCTTCTTCTCTATGTCTCTTTTGGCCATGGCATTTTCTCACAACAACAGAAAAGTATTTAATACATTAGGAAATATAGCTGTGTTTAGGAGATTGCTGGGCAGGCAGCAAACATCATCTAAAAATGGAGACTTGGTATTGAAAGAATGTTTATTAAAATAGCAAACTATGGTCTATAAGCCAGATGTGGTCCGATAGATATTTGTCAAGATAGTTTTATTGGTACAAAGCTAAGCTTATTCATTTATATATCTTTTATGAGATTTTTTTATTTTAACAAATAGTAAGTTTTAAAACTTACTATTATCTGACCCAGCAAAGGCATCCTAACTTCTGGAATAGATAAGCAGTAAATTATACCTTAGGTGCAGAGCCCACTATCAGAAATTGACCTAGACACAAAGGTCTCTGAATGTGATTCCATTATCCAGCAGCTTATAGTCCAGGGGACCCGACAGTGAAACAATTGCTAATTATCATATAGTGTGATGGATAGGATCATGATGTGGTCTTCAAGGGTCTCTGAGACCACATAGGCAGGCTATGGAGAGAGAAATTTCCCAATGAGCTTAAAAGACAAGAAGTCTCACATCTGTATTCATAGCATTTGAGACAAGAGGAATGTTGTATGCTTGAGACTAACCTGGACTACATAGGGAGTGCCAGGCTAGACTGGGCTGCAGAGTCAAAGTCTGCCTCCAAAAAAGCAAAATAAACAAAGAAACAAAAAACAATACCACAAATTCAGTTTATTATGTGTCTGTCACAGTCACCCATGAGTGTCCCTCAAAGATGGGGCACTTTAGTCTCCTTCAAACCCCACTCTAATGAGGGTGGTGGGAACTTTGTCTCAAGGCAGTCCAAACACCAGTGACTTATCTATCTCTATCAGCACCATCTGTGCTCCTGATAAACCCACTCCGGAGACCCTCAGCCCACGGAACCAGGATGTTGAGTGGGTAGAGTGGGGTAGCGGTACATTGAGGTCTAATTCCAGGCTTCAAAATCAACAGACATTAACAGGGGCTTAGGATGAACATTCCAGCCCACCCCTTCCTGTCTCTCAGAAGGTCACATTGCACATCTTTGATGAGCTACATTTGTGCCCCTTATCCAAATGAGTAGAGCATCACCAGCCCTGTCAGGAGTTCTACATCCTGGAACAATCAACACTTCAGGCTATGTGACTTTTAGGGGGGGGGTGCTCTCCTGTGTACCACAGGGTGTTCAGCATTGGAAGTGTCTACCTGGTAGGTGCAAGAAGCATCACCAGGTCTTGACAACCTAAACTATCTCCAGATATTTTATATGAGCTCCTTTGAGAAAGAACTGAGTCATTTCTGCTTAAGAACCAATGGACTAGTTAGCAGTATAGATGAAGTGAACTGTGTGCAGGTTACACCAGTGTTTATTGAGTGTGGTGACTACTGCCACGATCTTATTTATGCTCTGAAAACATTGAACTGAAAGATTGTGTGGACTCCTTGAAGAACAAGACTTTACATGAACTATTTTAGCCTGGCAAACACAGAAAAGAAATTTTTAGTAACTATAAACAGCCTCCTCTGTGGGCCCCACCTGTTGTGAATGCACAACGCTAGGAATGTTGGTTGGGATATTCTCAAGAAAGCTGTGGGGGACATCTGTTGTTTTGTTACCCACTTCCTGTTGCCTGATTTAGCTCTGGGAGGAATTGCCTGTCCTGCTTTCAACCATGTGTGTCTAATCCTGACCTCTGTGTTGGTTCTGGTGGTGAATCACAAGAGTAAGGCCCAAGTCACCTGGGGGAAGTCCTGGTGTCTGGTGATAGTGACTAGTTAGGGAATAGCAACAGGGCAGGAGCCAAAGCCTGACCAGAAACCCCCAGGGTTCTGTGTGTGTGTGTGTGTGTGTGTGTGTGTGTGTGTGTGTGTGTGTGTGTGTGTGTGTGTGTGTGTGTGTGTGTGCGCGCGCACGTGCGCGCGCGAGCGCTTTGGTTAATGTAAAGATGCAGTTGTTAGTCTCTCTAGATTTAAATGTCAAGAGAAGTCATAAGATCTGGGCTGAGAAGAGAGGTCAGATCTAAGAATAAGGCCCACATGGGATGAATCACAGAACTGAGCCAAGAGAAGTTTGAAGCTCAACCTCTTCTCTGACTAACCCTGTTTTTAAGATAATAGATACCATTGTTTGCTTACATAGTGTAGGGGATGAGCTAAATTTTCTGTTTTATGAAACCAGAAGATCCTACACCTACCCCAATCCAGACACTTGACCCTAATTATATCAAAAATAAAACACATAGCTAGGAACAGTGGAGCATCCTTATAATTCCAGTCCCTGAGACACAGAAGCAGGAGGATTAAGAATTTATAGCCACACCCAGTTACATAGCCAACTTCCAGGACAACCTGGGCTACCTGATACCCTGTCTCAAACATGCTCATCCATGTCTAGCTTTATGTGGGCTCTGGGGATTCAAACTCAGGTCTTCATGTTCCACAGCTTTTACACTGAGCCATCTCCTCAGCCTTAGAAGTAGACCTGGGGAAACCATGAGGTGACTCTGTGGGTGAAGGTTTCTGGCAAGCTTCATGACCTGAGCTGGATCCATAGGACCCACAAGGTTGACAGACAGACACAGGTCCCATGAGTGTCCTGTGATCTGCTTTGCTCAATGTGACATGCAACTCCTACCCCTACCAAATAAACATTAAAAAATTTAAAAATAGGGGCTGGAGAGATAGCTTGGTGGTTAAGAGCACTGGCTGCTCTTGCAGAGGGCCAGGTTTGAATTTCATCTCCCACATAGTGGCTCCTAATCAACTGTAACCCAGTTCCAGGGTATCTAAAGCTTCCAAGGCACTGTACACATGTGAGGCATGGCCACAGATGTAGGCAAACAACCTATATACACAAAATACTACATATGCATATATATTAATATAAAAGATATATGTATATATATAATTTTTTAGAGTATTTTAGGTCATGAGATACTTCAGGTGACAACAGAAAACTCATTCCTAGATGGCTAAAGAGATAAATGAAACTCTTTAGCTGTTCTTGAGAATGTCTCAAAGTCACTTGGCCAGAAGCCCCGGCCCTGGCTTTATTACTTGTAGCTCTTCTGGTCACACTGTCCCCATTACTTTAGTTTGGTCCTTAGGGCAACTTTTCTGGTAGCCAAGCTGTGGCCAAGGGTCCATCTTCATGAACAGGTGGCACCCAGAGAAGATAATTAGAAACCACTGAATCGGAGCCCTTGGCCTTCACTGTGGTTAGACCAGTGCAGATCACATACTGAATTTCCCTGATACATAGCTAAAGCCAGAGGCTGAACCTGGGGTTGGGTCTGGGACACTAAGAGCTCCAGTCTGGGACACAGAGGGGCAGGTGCATTGCTTCATGCTAGACGGCTCCTTCACAACCCATTGTAAAACAAAATAATATTAAATATTAACAATGTCACCATCTAGGGATGCCATCTTGCTTTCTTCCATTGAATATCAGAGTTTACCTCTTGTCACCATTAGGATTTTGTGCATGCGTGTATTAGCAGCCATGTTGATGCTGTTGCAATAGCTTGTCTGGCAACCATTTTCTTCCTAGATGACAAGGGCATAGAACAAATCTAATATGTTTAATTTCCATTAATGTAGCTTTACATCTAGGGAGATTCTAATTGTTGTCTACTTGTTGTGAGTGTCACACAGCTCTAGCTGACCGTGAACTTGCTGTGTAGACAAGGATGTCCTTGAACTCTTGATCTTTCTGACTCAACCTCGGGTGCTCAGCGCTAGGATCATAGTATGCCTCATTAAGCTCAGTTCTATTTTTAAAGTCCAATTACATTTGTATCCTCACAGAGACAAAAGGGATGGTTCTAAGGGTCTGAATTGTGGTTTCCCTACTAGGCATGACTTGGACAAATGATTCAGCTCTCCAAACCTCCAATTCATCCTCTGTAAAATGGAGGTCACACAATTACCCACTAATGTGGGACACTGTCCTCCAAACATAGCAAGCCATTAGCCCCTTAATCAGAACATCCATGGCTCCCCCAGAAGACCCTCTGGATCTGGGTTATTGATACTTCTTCATGGAAGGAGGGACGTGGATGGCCATTAGAGCCTCACCTGAGGTTCTGCCATCTCTTTCCTCCCAGATGTATATAATTCTGCCCCAGCTGCTTATAGTCTCTTTGGTACTAAAGTATCTAGAACACTGGATCCCACCCAACAGGTCTGATCCCTGGGGGGGTGTTACATATCAGATATCTTGTATATTGGATATTTACATTATGACTCATAATAGTAGCAACATGACAGCAGTAATAAAGCAATTCCTGGTTATTGGCCATCCCAACATGAGGAACCGTATTAAAGGCCAACAGTATTAGAAAGGTTCAGGACCACTGACAGAGAGTGAAGATTAATGCAAGGGGTGACATGATTTATGCAGCTCTGGGGAAGCTGTCATTCAGACTGGGCTGAGGCTTTTGGGGGATGCACCCACCTTGCAGGCATCCATGCTTCCTGGGTAAGACAAATAGGTTCATTGGTTCCCCCAGCTAGACTTGGGATGACTGGGTAAGGTGGCTTGTCACTGGTGTTGCCGAGGCAACAGACAACTTGTTCTTGCATCCCCAGGAACAGCATAGTTATGCTATGCCCACCTTCTAAGGTAGTTCAGAAAAATAATGCTGTCAGAGTGTGCTCAGCCACAGACCCATCTCATGGAACATGCATGCCAATTATTGCCATAGAGCAGCCGTTTTTCATACAACGGGTGTAAAAGTCTCTATGTGTACACATTTGCTTTTCTACATTTACTGAGCATCTACAGCATATACTGTTTTCTAGCAGGAATTTGTATGGTCATCTTGCTCTGGAGTTTCCCTAGATTTTCATGTATTTTCTCATTTCATTCTCAAAGCAGACCCACGAGGAGGTCAAACCTTTGTCTTGCCATCCTTGAGTGAGAAGGAATCCCAAATCACAGAAGCTGGGAGTCAGGTCTGGGGAAATGGCCAATGGCTGAGAGCGTTTGCTGTACAGGCATGAGGACGTGAGTCTGATCACCAGATAGAGCAGGACAACATGGCTTCCTCCCCTGGCCTCCATGCATACGTGGCACACATATCCCACATCCACATGTGCAATACTACATACACACATATGCATGCACCACACGCACCCCAGAAGAATAAGAAGGAGGAGGGACCCAATCCACGTCTACACAACATTGATGCTCATTCTCACTCCAGATGTGGTCCATGAAGGCCCCTCATTGGAACCAGGGGTTGCAACTAAGAGGTACAGATTCCTGGACCATATATTAGATCTGTTAAAACAGAATTTCTGGCTTTGGGACCAAAAATGTATTTTGTATTCAGTGCTCCAGGGGCTCTTAAATATACTCAATTAAAAAAATAAGATTTATTTATTTATTTTATACATACTAGTGTTTGCCTGCGTGTAAGTATGTATATCGCATGCATGCCTGCTGTCTGTGAAAGCCAGAGGAAGGTATGAGATCCATTGGAACAAAAGTTACAGATGCTTATAAACTGCCATCTGGGTACTGGGAACTCAAGTCGGGTCCTCTGAAAGAGCAAAAGTACTCTTAACCACTGAGCCATCTGTCAGTCTTGCATTCTTACATTTAAAAGCCATTTCTGAGCTGGGCATGGTGGAGCACTCCTGTAATCCCACCATTTAGGAGACAGAGGCAAGTAGATTATGAATTGAGGCCAGCCTGAGCTGTACAGGGAGACTGTGTCTCAAAACAAACAAACAAAAAACAAGGAAACAATAAAAACAAAAAAAATCACTTCCCTATCTAAGTACTAATGAGATAGCCCTTTCAAAATCCAGTACTACATTTTTTTTCTATAATCTGTTTATTTTTTTTTGTCTGGGATAGGTCTCACTATATAGCTTAGGCTAGACTTGAACTCACTATGTATCCCAGACTGGCTTTACACTCACAGTAATTTCCTGACTCAGTTTTGACTTAGTGCACATTTATTATCTCTTGGGTTTATTTAAAAAGTTTGCTCCAATAGAGACAATGGACTGTTTGCTAGCAATTGCTCCTACCCATTGCTGGTCTATCTCAGGGTAACACACACTGTTAACCTTGCCACATTCATTTGTACCAATCCTGTGGTGCATTGGGCCTGTAGAACTAGGCTATGAGGCTGTCCCGGAATCACCTTGTCCTTGAATAATAGGAACACGTAAAAGTTCTCATTTCATTTTCTCTGGAGAATTCTCCAAAATAGATCACCTCAGTGTCTCACTTTAAAAAGTTCCGCCATGTCCTGTCAGCCCAGAAGCCCAAATCAGGGCTAAACAGTCCTCAGGGGCCACCCCACCAGCTGGTCCCCAAAGTTTCCCCGACCAAGGCACAGCTGGTTTTATCTACCAGTCTCTTCTGTCTAGGAGCTGCTAGCTGACCAACTGTTTCCACACACTCTGTTGGGGTTTTCCTTCTTTGTCTGCCTTCTTTCTCTTCTGGATCATGCATAGAACTCCAGAGCAGAGTCACATTGATTCACCAACCCTCTCATCTGGTAGGCACACATGTAAACCAGGAACTCTGCTGGGGACTAGAACATGGAAAGTCACTTGGAATATGGGTCCTCTCCTTGGGAAGCATGAAGCGTACCTTTCCACGTTGCTTTTGGCAAATATTTCCAAAGCTTATTGCTTTAGTAATGATGACCCTGCTTTGGAATGGAAGGGGAGTTTAAGGAGATGAAGAGGAGATGAACTTTTGGATCACTTTCTCCATGGCAAGACCTCTAATGATCATCTAAGACAAGTTATCTAATCCCCTCTCCACAGCCTCACAGAATATTATCAACTCCATTTCATGATGTAAAAATATAGGTCCGGAGAGAATGAATAATTTTTTTCCCAGGGTCGAATTGCTAGTCCAGGCTGGCTGGGAGTATGCCTTTGGAGGAGGCCCATTTGTTCTCTTTGGACCTTTAAATCAATCCAACAAGGGTCAGAAGAGCAGAAAAATGAGTCACAAAGGAGGCAAAAAAGCTGAGAGACAAGAGCCTAGGGAGAATGTAACTTTGTCTTCCTTGGCCCCACATAAACGACTTGAGAGTGTGTTGTTTATCAAAGTGTGGTCCTTGCTGAGTGGGACTGTCCTGTCTAAAAGATGCCATTTCCCCACAAATCTACAAACTCACAGAGTTAGGAGCGATCCTGATGTGCTATAATCTATTCAAAGATCAGAATTCCTGTACAATCTCATCAGTATGTGCTCACCTACACTGGCATGCCTGCCAGAACTTCTGAGAAAACATGGCATTTACCATAAACAAATATGGATGTTTAGATTTTGCCTGACCAATGACCCTTCTTCCTTTAGGTAGTGATATTCTAAGTGTTCTTGGGGGAACTATCTGCCCCTGTTTTAGTGAGAAAATTAGATATGGTCCCATTTGTCCAATTAGTCTGTGTCTCTTGGGGACCTAAGTGGAGAGCCAAGTAACCCAGAATAGGAAAAGCAGAGCCAAGTTGTAGCAAAAGCAGACTATTAGGCCATCAGGCAGTTCAGGGACCCCTGTGGTTTTGCTCAGCCACTCCTCAATTCTGAGAAAAACCACATGCTTCTGTAAAAATCCTTTACAATTTGTTCTGTGTATTAACCAGGATGTCACAAAATCTTACCCCATCAATCCCAGTTGGTTTTGTTTGTCCATCACAGAAAGAATTTATACTTGTGGCTTAACAACATTTTCAAGTGACACACAAGGGTAATTTCTCATGATGAATCTCCCTGGCCCAACTTCTCAGGAAGAACCACAGCCCCATGCTTCTCAGATCTGTCCAGAAACTTTTGTCCCATTATGAATGGCTCTGACCATTGGGCAATTCTCTCTTAAAAGCAATTGAAATCTAACATGTGGTTTCCATCATTGTGTGTATTCAGAATTTGGAGATCTCTGAGCATATGTCAACAGATAACCTGACAGTGAGCTGATAGTAGTCATACCACATCCCTATGTTCTCTTTCTAGGACCAGCCACCGTAGGTCCCTCAGTTATCATGCACAGGGCACAATTAGAAGAGTATCCACACAACAGCCTTGCCTCCAATACTCTCCCCAAGTGGGGATGCTTAAAACCGAATGAAGTCTCTCACCATGATCCGAGTCAGGCAAAGTGTCTACTGTTCTGTCCTTGTCTCCTGATAACCTGAGATTCTGAGTGACTTGTATGCAGTCTCATAACACGGTTGACATTTTCCACTAATGCCTAGTTAACCTGTAGGTAAGCATAGATCTTTGGGCTGCAGTATCCACAATTGTTTGGACCCAAGTTCACATCACACTAACTGAGCAGGAGCATAACACTTGAGCTTTTACTCATTAGCAATTGCCACAAGGTTCCTGAAGGGGACATTCTTCCTCTGATTAGCAGAATTCCTGCCCACATGGATGTGGCACCAGGTTTTCACATATTCTGAAGTTTACCAATTCTGCTTCTAGGAAATTTTTTGAAACCTGGTTCAGTGCGTCCCAAAACTGCAAATAATTTAGGACCCAACCAGCAAGAACTCAGTGTTTTGCCTGCATGTATAACTGTGTAAAGGTGTCAGATCTTGGAATTATAGACAGTTGTTAGCTGCCATGTGGATGTTGGGAATCAAACTCAGGTTCTCTGGAATAACAGTCAGTGCTCTTAACTGCTGAGCCATCTCTCCAGCCCCTGGACTCAGGTAATTAAGTTGAGGTACAGACATCTGATACAGCACTACATGCTTACTAAGGTCATCCTACAGAGGATATGTTAGTTCCCTTTGTGTAGATGTACCCAAGAAAAGAAAAGGGAAATGATTTATTTTGGCTCATAATTTCAGGAGAGTCCATTCATCTTTCTTGGCCCCATGTGTTTGGGCAGAACACAACTGCAGCAAGACCATGTGATGGAAGAGTTTCTTTAGCTCATGGTGGATAGGAAGCAGAAATCCTGGAAGGGATCTCCTATGTTTTCCTTCCAACAGCCCCATCTGCTAAGATTCCCAACATCTTCCAAAACAGCTCTGCCAGCTTGGGTACAAGATATGCAAGATATGAGGCTGCAGATGATGTTCCATCATCAAACCGTAGTAGAGAAATGATTCATAATGAAACAAGCCATTAATACTACATTGATGAGGAAAAAGACAAGGAAACATGTGTAATTCAACCTTACCTCCTATGTATCTAAGAAGAATACAAACAAAATTGTTAACTAGGGATCTCTGCATTGAGCACTTTTATTTCCTTTGTCAATCTTCAATTACGGGTACCAGGTTTGTAAGAAAAATTACTTAGAAGGGGTTTGTTTTTATTTGTATGTGTGTGAAAGTTGCCTGCATGAATGCATATGCACTGTGTGTAGGTGTGTGGCGCCCATGGCAACCAGAAGAGAGCAGTAATATCAATGACTGATAGCCTCCATGTGGGGGCTAGAGACAGAACCCAGGTCCTCTATAAGAGCAGCAAGTGCTTTTAACCATGGAGCCATCTCTCCAACCCTACATTTTATTTGTAATTAAAAAGAAATAGCTTATGTATTTGGTTGCTTTTGTCTGCACGTATGTTTGTATACTTTGGTGTCTAGTGCCTGTGGAGGCTAGACAAGGCCATTAGGTCTCCTGGAATTGCAGAAGTTTGTGAGGCATTGTATGGGTTCTGAGATGGTCCTCTGGAAGAATAGCCAGTGCTCTTAACTGCGGAGCCATCTCTCCAGCCCCCAAACATTACTTTCATAATGAAATGCTGTTTCTCTGTGTAATTCTGGCTGTCTTGGAAAGCACTCTATAGACCAGGCTGGCCTTGAACTCAGAGATCTGCCTGGCTCTGACTCCTGAGT
Source organism: Sigmodon hispidus (assembly GCA_004025045.1). NCBI lineage: Eukaryota > Metazoa > Chordata > Mammalia > Rodentia > Cricetidae > Sigmodon > Sigmodon hispidus. The sequence continues at coordinate 56,352 of PVIH01000775.1, forward strand.
GTTTTGATTAAAGATATGCACCACCACTACCTGGCTTTATAATAAATTTTTAAAGCAAAAAAAAAAATAAACATATCATTGACATCTCATGGAATGATCCAGAGCACAAAGCTGAAATTAAAGAATTTTCTGAAAGTGTGGCGTTGCTGAAGCTTGTAGGTAGAACCTGATTAAGTTCTGGTCACATGACATACATCATGATGACTCTGTTTAATAGGTGACATTTACTGAGAACAGATCCTTTTGAAAAGAATATTTTTTTAATTCTTTGAAATTTTCCTACAGTGTATTTTGATCATAATAATCTCTTGTCCAACTCCCTCTAGATCCATCCCACCGTCCTTACCTCCTGAATTTATGCTCTCTCTATTTTTTTTTAACCCATGGAATACGGTTTGTTTTACCTGACTCTTCTCCTGTGTAAGCTTTCCTGGAGTGTGACTGACCTACCAATGGTCACACCCTTAAAGGTCAAGGCTTTGTGTCCATCTTTGTGGCCCACTCCCCAAACTCCATGCTGGAATTTCGTATGGTTTGTGCTTGTGAAGGTCTTCAATATGCTGTCACAATGGCTAGGAGTCCATATGTGCAACTGTCCTAATGTGTCTGGAAAAAACCAGTTTTATCATAGTCTGTACTCATCTTTTAGATTCTTTCTGAACCCTCTCCTGTGATGGCCCTGAGCCTTGGGTGGAAGGGTGTAATATAAATGTCCTGTTCAAGACAGAGCACTCCACAGTCCCTTATTTTCTGTACCTTGACCAGTTGAGAGTTTCTGTGTTAATCACCATTTACTGAAAAAGAAGCCTCTCTAATGAGGGTTGAGAGACACACCATCTATGGATATAGCAACAAGTCATCAGAGGCTGTTTCATACTATGTCCATTTAACAGGGTAATGGGAATAGGCGAGGTGATGTTCATTATTCTCACTATAAAACAGAAAGGCATCCGAGGAAGGCGATGTCAGGTTCATTAAACTGATTATGATAATCATTTCACAACGAAAACTCAAGTCAAAATACTTGAATATATGCAGTTTTTACTGTCAATTATACCTTATAAAGCAGAAAAACAATATAGTCCCTGGAAACTGAAATGATATCTGATTCATATGTCCATTTCTAAGTCAAATTTATTTGTGTTTCAGCTGAGTTTTAAAAAAATGGTGCATGCCATGAACTATCTGGTTCCCTATGAATGCGGAGGACTACAGGAACTTCCATTTGGACACAGCTAGGTATCTGCCTGAAGGTTGCAAACCCCAGCACCTCAGGCCCAGGGAATGAGGTAGGGGTTATTGTTGCAGTAAAAACTAACTTCAAGTTCCCCAGCCCTTGTGCCATGCACCATGCAGGCCCCCTTGGCCAAACCCTCCCATGTTCAAGAGAAGCCAAAATTGGGGCTGGAGAGATGGCTCAGCAGTTAAGAACACTGACTGTTCTTCCGGAGGACCTGAGTTCAATTCCCAGCATCCACATGGCTGATAACAACTGTCTGTAATTCCAAGATCTGATACCCTTACACAATTATACATGCAGGTAAAACATCAAATCACATAAAATAAAATTTTTTTTAAAATAGAGAAGCCAAAATTTTAGATTAAAAAAAACTTTTTTAAAAAATTAATTTTTATTTTAAATTATACATAGGCCTTTGTATCTGTGTGTGGGTGAGGGTATGTGCATTTGCGTATAGTTGCCCACAGAGACCATCAGGATCAGACTCCTGGAGCTGGAGTGACAGGTGGTTGTGAGCCACCCGATGTGGGTGCTGGGAATCAAATTCAGATCGTCTGGGAAGTGTAGTAAGTGTCCGTAGCCACTGAGACATCCCTCCAGCTCTAACTTTTTTAGATTTTAAATGATGAAAATGAATTCAAATTTCTGAAGTAGGATGTAAGGCAAACACCATGATGTGGGTTGTACTGTCCAGTTTTGGACTCTTATCTGCTGTCTGAGGGTTGGCTTACTGGAAGCCTTGAAGAAGGACGGAAGGATGTTTCTTAGTTACTGTCACTATTGCTGTGATGAAACACCATGACCAAAACAAGTTGGGGAAGAAACATTGTAGTCCATCTTTGAAGGAAGTCGGGACAGGCACCTGAAGGCAGGGGCTGATGCAGAGGTCATGGAGAACCTGGACCACTGGCTTGTTTCCCATGAATTGCTCAACTAGTTCTTACTAGAACCCAGGAGCAATAGCCCAGGGACAGCCCCACCCACAATGGGCTAGGCTCTCCCACATCAATCCCTAATAAAGAAATTGCTTTACAGGCCTGCAAACCAATCTTATGAAGGCATTTATTTTTTTAGTTGGAGTTTCTATCTCTCAGATTACTCTAAGCTGTATCAAGTTGATGCAAAATTAGCCTGAAAAGGAGGCAAGTATTCAGAATAAGAAACGCTTATTGGGGGGCTGGAGAGATGGCTCAGCGGTTAAGAGCACCGTCTGCTCTTCCAGAGGACCCGGGTTCGATTCCCAGCACCCACATGGCAGCTAACAACTGTCTGTAGTTCCAGTTCCAGGCAAACACCAAGGCAAATAAATAAATAAAGTTTTTTTTTTAAAAAAAGAAACGCTTATTGCCAGGTGGTGGTGGCACAAGTCTTCAATCCCAGCACTCAGGAGGCAGAGGCAGGTGGATCTCTGTGAGTTCAAGACTAGGACTGTTAACCAGAGAGCTCCTGTCTCAGCAAAAAAGAAGAAAAGAAATATCATGAGTGGTAAGCAAGAAGCATTCTGCATTGGCATTAGACACTATCCTAACTGTATATACTTTGGATCCCATCTGTTCTCCAAATATCTGCACTGTCTTGGTTCCCAGAGTGGCACTATTGGGAAGTGAAGCTTTTAAGACGTGGGGCCCATAAGTGACCTTGTGATGACTGAGCTCCATTGTCACCTTGGCTGGACTTTTAATCACCTAAGAAACAAATCTAGTGGCAGATGTGTGAGGTGAAACTGTGGAGAGAAGAATCATAATAAATGTGGGCGGCACCATTCCGTGGACTGGTGACCCAGACTAAAGGAAAAAAGAGAAAGAGAACTGAGCTCCATGGTAAAAGCATTTCCCCTGCAAAGCATAATTTTATTTATATGAGACCTGTCCATCTGGAAGGATTTTGCATCCCCTGCTCCCGTGTGTGTGTGTGTGTGTGTGTGTGTGTGTGTGTGTGTGTGTGTGTGTGTGTGTGTATTCTGGTTTGAAGCCCTTAAATAAACATTAAAAATATAAAAGGAATCTTATCTAGAGATGGCTTTGACATGCCAATAATCTTTGCATACCCGATCTACAAGTAGTATCTCAAGTGTGGTTTTCTTGTGTATACAGTTGCCAACATATATTCAATGATGCAGCAGGGACGCTGGTCTCTTAATGGCAGTGGATGTGGACTCCATTCCCAACTGTATCCTATCCAGGATCTGTGACCTTGAAAAATGACTTGACTGTAAGAGGTTTCACTGAGCAGTCCTTATTTGTAAAATGAGAGCATCTTGAAGATTCTATCAGGAATGAAGAGGGGAAGTGCTTTCTAAGCTCAGGGCTTCATTACTCTTAGGGATGCAGATGAGGACGAGCTGTGGCCCAAGGGAGCCATCCTGGTCGGTGCTGCCGGTAAAGGGAACACACAGTAGTTGATGCTCTGGGGTGGATAATGGCTGCAGCACACTCTGAGAAAGAAACACACGTGGTCCAGTCGTTTCTCTAGCAGAGCATATTTTATTGAGATGGGATTTAGAGACTTACCAGAGCTTCCTCAGAAATACTCCTCAAACATGCCATGGTTCAACCTGAAATTTCCCCTAGTCTCCCAGCCTTGTCTCTCCTTTTGTGAAAGAGTTATATTTCTAAAAACAAACAAACAAATAGGAAAACTGTTTTAATGAAAATTGAGTCGACAACTTGGTGCCCACAGAAACATGAGGGCGAGATTTCAAATAATGCTTCCTCTGTATTTGGTTCCTTGTTTGCATTTTGGCAAGACCTATTAATCTTTCGAGGCATGGAGCTGTTGTAGTGTGTACAGAAGCTTGTCGGCCCCTGATGTGTGGTAGTGAGAACGGACTCCATGAATGCTATTTTGGTGAAGGAATGCATACATGAGTAGATGGATGAATCCTTGAATAGGTTAGTGAGCCATGAATGTGTAATAGAATGGGTCCATAACTGAATGGCTGAAAAGAAAAATGAAATAATGAAAAAGTGAATGGATGAGCCAATGAATAGACAATAAATCCATGTAGGAATAAATTCATGGCTAGAATAAAGGCCAAATTCAGCTGCCAGGAAAAAAACAAATGTAAGATAGGCGACATTAAAACCATGGCCATATGCTGCCAGCCCTCCTGTGGGGTGCCAGAATCCTTTGCTTCCTTACAGGAACCAGAATGGATGTCACCTTCTCCTTTATGGCCCTTCTTTCTCCTTTTTTTGGCCTCGATGACTACGATAGATAATCTTGTCATTTTGATGGGATTTGGAATTGCCTAGGAGACTCCCTGGGTGTGTCTGTAAGGGTGTTTCCCTAGAGGTTTAGCTCAAATGGGAAGCCACCCTTCAATGTGGGCAGCCCTCTTGTCCCGGACAGGATGAAAAGGAGAAAGTAAAGCGAACACCCACATCCACCATTCTCTGCTTCCTGGCTGTGCATGTGTCCTCAATCTTCTGCAGCCAGGACTTCTCCATCCTGGTGGCCTGTCCCATGAACTGTGAGCCAAAATAAACCCTTTCTCCCTAAAGTTGCCCTTGGGTATTTTAACTCAGCAACAGGAAATGAAACCGGGACAAGAGTGTAAGGTGGAACAGACGCTGAGGAGCAAGCTGAGTCTTACACAAGATAGAAAAAAAACAAAACAAACAAACCAAAACCAAACAACTTTATATTTTACACAGGGTCTCACTGGGTAGCCCTGGCTGGCTTGGAACTCAAAAATGATCTTCCTACCTGTACCTCCTGAGTGCTGGGATTAAAGGAGTGTGCCAAAATGCTTGGAAGAATAAAACATTTTGAATTCCCAGAATAGATCTTATTGCTGACAATTAATTGTCCTGTCATGACAAATACTTGAGAAAACAACTTAAAGTTGGTTTTGTTTTGTTTTGCTCACAGTTTAGGGGTTTCATTCTATCATCATTTGGCTTTGTGGCTTCTGGAACTGTGTGAAGCGAGGCAAAACATCCTGGTCCCAAACATGCGGTAAAACAACATGGCGTCACCTCGGGACAAGCAGGAACTAGAAAGAGAAGGAGACACCAGAAACATCTTTCTTTTCTAAATATTTATTTTTATTTTTTTTAATGTGAATCTGTGTTTTGCCTGCATGTATAACTGTGTAAAGATGTCAGATCTTGGAATTACAGACAGTTGTTAGCTGCCATGTGGATGCAGGGAACCGAACTCAGGTCCTCTGGAATAACAGCCAGAGCTCTTAACCGCTGAGCCGTCTCTCCAGCCAAGATTCGTCTTTCAAAGTCATCTCATCAGTGACCTATTCCTCTAGCCGGGCCCCACCTCCTGACAACACATTCAATGTGATTATCAGTGGATTAATCTGCTGGCTCCTAATAGCACTACAAGGTAAAGACCAAACACGAAAGCCTTCTCTAAATCACAACAGAGTCCCTGTACTTCCAGTCACTAGAAATTTCCTTCCGGTCCCTCTTTCTACTGGCTGTTTGAGTGTGTGAATATCTACCTTCCACCTGGATAGCAGGATGCTTGACATCACCTCCAACATCTAGCTCCCCCTGCCCCTCCCCATCAGAGCTTGGGACTTTGTGAATGTGCGAAATGAGTCTTTGGATTTGCAGAGTCCCAGCATTACACAGGGGATTTTCTGTGGACAAGGGAGGTTTGTTCAAGTGTTTTTATTGTGCTAACTTGATAGGCTGCATCACAGGCTTCCCGCTCTTGTAAAGTTTTACAGCATGCAAGCCAGAGCTAATAGCTTTAATTACTTAACTAAAGGCTTCAAGTCTTCCTTGTAAAAGCTCCAGGACTTTTACATCTTTCAACTTCCATACCTTTGTTGAATTTATTTATCTGTGCTGGTAAAATTGTATGCGTGGGGGCATGTATGTGTGTGTAGCACAGATATGCTTGCGCTGCAGCATGTGTATGGAGTCCAGAGGACAACCTTGGGTGTTGGTCCAGGCCCTCCACATTGAGACAGAGGCTCTTTGTTTGTTATTTACTTACACCTGGCTGGCTGACCTGAGTTTCCAAGGACTCTCTTGTCTCTGCCTCCTGCCTCTCTGTAGGGACTGTAGGGTTTTAGGTGCGCATTGTGTTCAGCTTTACATTGGTTCTGAGATCCAAACTCAGGTCCTCACGATTATGCAGGAGGCTCTTTACTCTGGGAGCTGTTTCATCAGTCCTAGGTTGATTCTTTTGGTTGGTTCAGCCCATTAATCTGTAGTATAATTGTTGATATGCTTGGAGTAAGACCTACTATTTTAACACAATCATACGTAATGATGGGTTGATCAAAGGCCGACCACAAATACCAAATTGGTCCCATAACATTCTGTTGCCTAGTGATGCTATGACTGTCTAAGTTTGTGTAAGTACGCTGATGTTTAGATTTCAGTGATGTTGTTTCATGATGTATTTCTCAGATGTGTCCTAACCACAAGTTTTTCAGAGTGTGTCTCTGTTGCTTAGCAACACATGAATTGTCTTGTGTATTTCTCATCTTTAAATTAATTGACTTATTGTTCCTAAGTCCTGTTATTTTGTATTCTTTTGGTTAAAAATCAATGTTCTTCAGCTCCACCCCATTACTAACCCCTTGCCCTTGATCTCAGATAAAAGACTAAAACATGATCAATTACCACCTTCCAAATGAGGTATTTAGATATTTCCCCCAGTCTTAAGTTTTAATGCCACAGGTACACTGACTTCCGACATAGAGTTTGTCATTGAGTAGGGCTGGTCGTTTTGATCTGTTATCTAGGCAGGGGCTAAGGAAGAAGAATTTCAAGTTCAAGTTTGCTTTAGTCACACAGGGTTCAAGGCCAGCGTAAGCAACTTTGAGAGACTGTCTAAAAACTAAAAAAATTAGGAAAGAAAGAGAGAGAGAAAGGAGGGAAGAGAGAGAGAGAGAGAGAGAGGAAAGGAAATGGGAAAAAAGTAAAGGGGGGAAAAGGACTAGGAATGTATCTTTATGGTAAAGCACTTACCTAACATGTACTAGGCCCCACATTCAAAGCCTAGTACCATTAAAAACAGAAAAGAGGGGGCTGGGGAGATGGCTCAGCGGTTAAGAGCACCATCTGCTCTTCCAGAGGACCCGGGTTCGATTCCCAGCACCCACATGGCAGCTAACAACTGTCTGTAGTTCCAGTTCCAGGCAAACACCAAGGCAAATAAATAAATAAATAAAGTTTAAAAAAAAAAAAAAAGAAACCTTGTCAAAGGTATGCTAAGCAAAAACAGAAAAGGGATTCAGACTATTTTACTATGAATATCCAATTTTCAAATCCTTTTGAGAGAGAGCATAGTTTAAAGCTATATATGGGCATTTTAGTTACACCTCTTTCTCACTGGCATTTTGTTGATGCTCTGAGGATAAAATACATAACCTTAACTTTCTCTGGTGCACTCAGTGTTATTTAGACCATTTCATATATAGTGTAGAAACTTCAACGTTATATAAACTCCCTTCCACTCACTCACATTCTTTGCTGTCATTTGCAATGTATCCATTTAAGCAATAAGTCTATAATATTATATTTTTATTAAGTTAGCACTTATATTTTAAAGAAATTAACAGAAAAAGATAACTATTTATATTTACTTACTGATTTATCATTTCTGGTCCTATTTTATTCCTTCCTAAAGATCAGCTTCTGTTTTGGTCTTTTTATTTATTGCAACGTGGGTCTGTTGACAGCAAGTTCACTTAAGGAATTTTCTGCTGGATGTGGAATCCTGCATTGGCAGGCTTCCTTTCCTCCCTTTCTGCACTTTTCAAGATGTTATTTTACTTTGCACTTTATTTTATTTTTTGTAAAAATACAGGAATTATTAAAATTTATGTTGCTTGGTTATCGATTTGTTTGGTTTTGGTTTTTTGTTTTTGGAGACCGGGTTTCACTGTATGTATAACAGCTCTGGTTGTCCTGGAACTTGCCTTGTAGACCAGGCTAGCTTTGAAATCACAGAGATCTGCCTGCCTCTGCCTCCCTAGTGCTGGGATTAAAGATGCATACCACCATCACTTAGCCCAATTATCAGTTTGTTTGTTTGTTTAATAAAAAAAATTCCATAAAAATTTAAAATTTTGTTTTGTTTTTAGTTTTCAGCAGTTGGCAGATTTTCCTTTTTTGCAGTTTTCTTTGGTAGTGTTTGTAGAATTCCTTGATTCTCTAAATTATGCCTTCTAGCAAATTTCAGAATAGTGGCCTCAGTTAAGGTATTTTTCTCTCTTACTTTCTCTGGGATTTCCAACACACACACACACACACACACACAGACATGCACGAGGTTGATAGAGATCTCTGTTTATTCATATTTCTTTAACCCTTTCTCTCTCTTCAGATTAGATAATTTTTTTAAAACTTTATTTATTTACTTATTTATTTGCCTTGGTGTTTGCCTGGATCTGGAACTACAGACAGTTGTTAGCTGCCATATGGGTGCTGGGAATCAAATCCGGGTCCTCTGGAAGAGTAGATGGTGCTCCTAACCACTGAGCCATCTCTCCAGCCCCCCAGATTAGATAATTTTATCAACCTGTTTTCAATCCACCCAAATAATTTTAAATTTTGAATATTCTATTTTTGCAGAATAATTGGTTTTGGGTTTGTTTTTGTTTTTGTTTTGTTTTGGTCTATTTTCATGTCTCTTCTGAGAACTCCTGCCTCTTCACTCATTGAAATTATGTTTCTCTTATGTTTTTGGATATAGTTTCCTTAAAATCTTTGTCTGCTAACTTTAACATAGCGCTTCTCTCCATAGGCTCTTTCTCCATCAAACACCTTTAGATGGCATAACCTTTTTATAGCTCATGTGCTGGGCATTTTGAATAGAATGCTGTAGAAATCAACACCTTAAAGCAGGCATTTGACCCCTGGACTTAACCAAAAACTATGTCTTCCAGGAGGTCAGTGGGAGCTAAGATCTTTTAGTCTTATCTGGGCTATTTGGATTATTCTCTGTACATAGCTCTAGTTATCTGAACTCTAGTCTTTGGCACATGACACAAGCTGGGACTTAGTTTGAGGCAAAAAGGCATACAAATGTGCAATAATTGTGCTGGTTACTTTGATGTCAACCTAACACAATCTTACATCATCTGACAGGAGGGAGCCTCAGTTCAGAAAAAGCCTCTGTACTGTCTGGTTTTGTGCGTCACTTTGACATAAGCTTGAATCATCAGAGAGGAAGGAGCCTCAGCTGAGGAAATGCCTCCATGGGATCCAGCTGTAAGGCATTTTCTTAACTAGCCATCAGTCCAGGAAGGCCCAGCCCATTGTGGGTGGAGCCACTCCAGGCTGGTGGTCCTGGGTTCTGTAAGGAAGCAGGCTGAACAAGCCATGCTGAACAAGCCAGTAAGCAGCATCCCTCCATGGCTTCTGCATCAGCTCCTGCCTCCAGGTTCCTGCCCTGTTTGGGTTCCTGTCCTAACTTTGTTCAATGACGAACAGCAATTTGAAAGCCTAAACTAAATACACTCTTTCCTCTCCACGTTGCTTTGGTCATGGAGTTTCATCACAGGTATAGAAACCCTAACTACCACGATAGCCACAGTATTTCCTTTTCCTGAGCCTTAGATCCTGCTAGTAACTATTTGCTTTATTTCGCTCTATGGTCTTATGTAGTGTGTGTAGTTATAGAAACTTTTTTAAACCACTTTTTCAGTGGTTACCTTATAGATATAAATTTGTATGTCTTAATTTTTTTTCAAAGATTTTTTTTTTCTGGGATGAGTGTTTTGCCTATAGTGTGTATGTGTACCATGTTGGTGCCAGAGAAGAGAGCTGGATCCCCTTGGAACTGGAATCACAGATGTGAGCCACCATGTGGATGCTGGGAACTGAAACGGGGTCTTCTGCAGGAGCAGCGAGTGTCTCTCCAGTCCCTTAATCCTCTGAATATAAAGAACACTTTCAGGCTGGTGGGCTAGCTTAGTGGGCAATGGTGCTCACCTCCATACCTGGGGACCTGACTTTGTTCCCTGGGACCCACGTGGTAGGAGAGAAGCAGCTTGCAAGTTGTCCTCTGTCTTCCACATATGTGCCCGTGGCAGGAGTGTACCCATACACATGCACACATATGCATACACACAGAGCTTAAAAATATAACAGAATACACTTTTATATAAAACAGCTTTACCACTTCACAGAAGACATGGGGCCCTTGGAATTCTTAAACTCCACTTCCCTATTCTTTATGTCCAGTTTACAACACACTCTTCCTCCCCAAAGAAGGAGTAAACCAAAGCATCCAGGCTATTGTTTCTGGATGGTGAAGACAAGGAAGGACTATAATACAATTTCATTTGCATTTCTTGCTTTTTAAATAATAAACATGTATTGCACCAAAATAATTTAAAGACAAAATGGAAGAAAGAACATGCACCATGCAGACCTTACATCAAAGCTCTTCCTTTCTGATCAGCTGCTTGACAGCTTCAGATTATTACATCCCCAACATGGGACAGCTTGAGTGAATCAGAATGCACATTGGGTGGTGAGCTACTGGGAAACCCCACACATCAGTGAAGGATGCACAGCCACTGCTCAGGCAGGACTGAGAGACAGTTCAGTCAAGGTGAGGATGGCTTACTGGCTCCTCTGCCTCAAATGCTCATTGTGGTGGACCATGCTGCCCAGGATAATTTGCAGTTCAGATCAGATGTTCTGCAGTGACTGTTTAATCCAGAATCCTCCCTCCTCAGACTCAGAGTGCTGCCAGCAGAGCTAGATACATATAAGAGTATTAGGCACAGATCCACGGGAGCTTCTTGTTCCCCACACTGCCTTATTATTTCTCTTGGCCTTTTATCTAAGTCACAGGTGGGTCAAGCTCAAGCCTCAGACCTTCTCTGCATGCCTCTGATTCCTGAGTCCAAGCCCATTAAAATCTAGCTGTCTGGGGCCTCATTTATGCAAACTCCACTCTCTGCTAGGCAGATTAAGTGGAAACACTGCTTTGCATTTGTCTAATGCTTTTGAACTGTTGCTATTCGGATTTTCTTTTTTGCAGCTCCCAGTGAGGGTGCACCAGAATTGATGCTTCAGTTTTCTATTTAGACTAATAGAAAAACCTGTGTGTGTGTGTGTCTCTTTTCCTGGCTTTATAGTTTTAATACAAGAGGAATCATCTAAAAATCTCTTTCATCTATTATGTTTGTACTTTGAGGGCACACAGGCATAGCTATGAGGTCCCCAGAAATGGTCCTTGTACTTTGCATGTTCTGTGTGAAGTGATGCTTACTAGACATTCAGTAATTGAATGATGACACAATGGCCTGGCCGGGCTTGGCATCCTAACCACAGGATATTACTCACTATAAAACTTAAGATGATGCATTTTGATGCTCAAAGCAAGTCCTGCATCTCTCCCCTTATTTATTATATTAAATATATTTCTCTTTCGATTAAACAATCACATTTTAAGCAAATGCTATTATTGAAGAGTATTCTTAAGGAATTTAAAATATGATCTAATTGGACATACATTAAGTCTTTCCTAGGTAACTTTAATTCTCACACTACATCATCACTATCTTCTCTTACAACCACAAAAACGATAAATAGTTATGATGAAGGGCTGTTCATGCCTTGTACCAGCTTCCCCAGGGACTCTGAAGTAAGATCTATTAATAGCTCTTCACAGACACAGGATCCAAGGTTTTGACATGAAGCAAATGGCTCTTCTAGAATTTTCCAGTCAGAGAATGGTAAAATCTACTCTCAAAGCCTCAGTTCACAATCATTTCTCTTTACCTCCTTCATTAGTTTATGACAGAAGTGGTGTACTTTTCTTCTTAGATGTATTTATGTGTATGAATGTTTTGCCTGCTATGAATGTATGTTGGACACATCCGTTCGTGGTACCTTCAGATGTCAGAAAAGAGCATTGGTTTCTAGGTACAATGGTTACAGGTGGTTGGGAGCCACTGTGTGGGTTCTGGGTACTGAACCAGGATCCTCTGCAAAAGCATATTAAGTGCTCTTAACCACTGAACTATCTCTCTGGTCCCATGTATATTCACTTACTGAATTTAAGTCAAGAGTAAGGTTTTTTGTTGTTGTTTTTTAAAATATCTTTATTATATTATGTACATCGGTGTTTTGCTTGCATGTCTGTGAAGGTGCCAGATCTTGAAGTTAGAGACAGTTGTGAGCTGCCATGTGGGTGCTGAGAATTGAACTCAGGACCTTTGGAAGAACAGTCAGTACTCTTAACCTCTGAGCCATCTCTCCAGCCCAAGAGTAAGTTTTAAATGATTTGCCTTTGAGCACATCCAAATCCAGTGCTGTTTATTAAATTCTGACTGTGGAAAACACTGTTAAGATACATTATAGAAGACATACGTATGAAAAGACTTGAGTCCTTCCAGTTTGGACTTTCTGTGTGTGTGTGTGTGTGTCCTGTGTCAGGAACTGTGAATACATTATGTGACTTATTTAGTTTAATGTCATGGGTTTTTTTGTTTTGCTTTAAAGAGGGAGATGGTATAGAGTGTTAGTTCTCAACCTGTATCCCTTTGGGGGTCATATAGCAGATATCCTGCATATCAGAGATTTACATTATGATTTATAACAGTAGCAAAATAACAGTTATGAAGCAGCAACAAAAATAATTTTATGGTTGGAGGTCACTACAATATGAGGAAGTATATTAAAAAGTCCCAAGGCACTGAATTCAATCCCCATTACAAGAATATATATATATTATATATATATATGGCTAGAGAGACGGCTTATTGGTTAAGAGCATTTGTTTCTCTTCCAGAGGACAAGAAAGAGTTCAGTCCCCAAACCTACATCTGGAAGCTCATGATTATATAACAAAGATAAAATTTTTAGAGAGAGGGGGCATTTTAATGGTGGGATTGAGATGGGAATCAGCTGTATTTGTAGCGTGACAAAGAATCTGTTGGGTAGAAGATGAGCTGAGTGCAAAAGATGTAGAGACATTCTTGAGAAGGTGGGCCAGGCTCCCAGGGCAGAGAATTCTCCTGTAGGTGATGGGATTCACTTTGAATGTAGGGTGAGCATGTGCTGGAACAAGCGCTCATGGGAGGAAGATTAACTTTATGAGCTTTGGGCTGACTCAGGGGCTGGAGTCACGTATATATCCTGCTTCCTGCTGGCTCCAAATGCTTTCTCTATGCTTCTGTCTGTCCTGAGAAAAAGAAAACCTCAAGGTTCAAGTTCGTGCAGAGTGTAGGGTGTGGGGGTGGGGTGTCCAGGTTCAACATGTTTTTCTATTTCTTCCTCTCGTAACAACTTCTTCCTTGAAATGACAAGGAAATAGCTTTCCTCAGGAAAGTGGTTAGTGAATGCTCTTTAAAAAGTTTCGAAGAGGTGACTCAGTGGATAGAGGTACCTGGCACTAAGCTTGATTGTCTGTGTTCCAGATCTGACCTCCATATGCCCTCCACGGCATGCTTGTACATGTACAAGCACATACAAATAAATAAATAGACTTAACTCTTCTAATAACAGAAAAATGTTCTCTAAAACTAAGTGATTCTGTATCAAATTAGTGATGATTTACAAAGCTGATGGGATGGGTTACTCTGTGACGGGGCAGCCCAGACACTAAAAGGTAGCGTTCAGAGGTGAGTGTCAGAATCCACTAAAGGAAATCACTGAAGATTAACAAAAAGATTTGTAGCAGAATAAATTCACTAAAGAATTATTTAGAATAATTACCAGTTTGGAAAATTAATATTACCCCCTAGAGGTAAAGTTGAGGAAAATGATACTTGGTCATATGGTATAATATTAAGCAATACATAATTATGATTTAGTAGAGTTTAAATCTTAAAAAACAAGTTCAACCATTGACTTCATACTTGAGAACGTAAATCTTTCTTTCTGAGCATTACAGCTAACCCTGATATCCTTATTGCTTTCCCGTACAAGTCATGTGTTTTTCAATTTTTTTTCCAGAGATATCCCATTAATTTTTGTATGCAAATCTCACGGTCCAACCCAAGTTGTGGCCGCGCTAGGCAAACACTCTAACACTGAGTTACAGCCCTTACCAAGATCCCTGCTCTTTGGTTGGTAATCTGTCTATGCAGAGCCCAACAAAGATGCTTCCCATGTGGTCACAGAAAGCTCACATCATTAATTTGGTGTTTTTCCTTGACTCAGACTTTATGAATAATTCTGGAAAATTAATTCATCACTTATGAAATATTTTTAATCATGAGGGGAAATACTTACAGTGCACCAACTGAGAAATACTGGTCTCTCTCTGTCCTTCTCCGACCTCGTCCCCTCCCAGAGTATTTTTACACTTCATCTTTTAGAAGGGGAGGGGTTCTCCCTTCTTACCATTTCCATCTGTGTCCTAGGCAGAATGGCAAATGCCATCCTTTACCCACAACAGCTTAAGTGTTTTGGCCGCAATAATTTCAGATGGGTCTATCTATAGCAAATAGAACATTCTAGATCAGAAAACCATCACGTAATTCTACCACATACATTGTGTTTAGCGTGGAAGCCCAGCTTCCTGAGTGCTTTTGTAAACATGGTTCACGATGCCAGGTCAAGGCAGGAGCAGCTTAGATGGAGAGGGGGAGGTACCGTGCTGGATCATGACTCTCCTTTGGGGTTATGGGGACCAAACTCCTGCTTCTTTTCCTAGAGCCCAGAATGATTTGTGGCATCTAGCGCACAATCACTGTTTTATGTGATTCAGGAAAAGGAAGGCAACAGAAACAGCTGGGAGAAGAGGAAGAGAGGAAGTTCTGGAAGTTGTTACTTTCTTCAAGAGGCTCCCAGTGAAGGGGTCGGGTAGAGATGCCCTTAATCTAATATGCAAGCTATAAGGAGGTTGGAAGCAAGGCCGTAAGGAGAAATATGAGCTTTCTAAAGGAAAATCTAGCCCTTCTCCCTCTTCCTCCATCCCTGCCTCTGATTCGGCAAGTGCCCACAACGTGTCTCATCTCCTTGGGCTTGTTGGAGCTGTACACAGGGAGACAAAGGGACAAGGTTGAAGACAACAAAATGGAAGCAAGGATACAAATAAATGCCATGCTAGACAGTAAAAAGAAAACTGGGATGGTGGTGCCTGCAGGCAGAGACTCAGCTGGGAGGTGGGTCACTTGGACTGGGTCGTAGTTACTAAGGGTCTAGGACTGAGCCTAGGGCTGTACATCCTGCCAAAGCAGCAGTCTGTCACTGAGCTCCAGCTCACCTACTAAGCCCTGTCTCAAAACAAATCACTGTGGCCCAATATCCTTTTACCAGCATTGGCCTTAGTCAGCCTCAGTTGTCATGGTGAGGGAGGGGGGGTGGTTAGAGACAGAGAACGTGCTGTGCCCGTGTGCACATAATGTACATATGCACATGGAGGCCAGAGGTCAACCTCAAGTGTCATTCCTCAGGGGCTGTCTGTCTCCCTTCCTCTCCACCCCGACAGAGTCTCTCACTAGCTGGAACACTCCTATTAGGGTGTACTTGCTCACTGAGGAGGAGACCGCTCATGTTTGTGCAGCAAACACATCCTGACTGAACTATCTATCTGCCTAACCCATGCCCTCCTGGCCCCACACCCCTTCTCCCTCTTTTCCTGGTGCATTTTGAACTTTATCATGAAAGGCTGTTTTAGCAGAGGAGCAGCCCCACAGAGAAACACCTCAGCGCTCTCTTCCTTAGCTCACATAAAAGCAAGGAGACGGGGCGATGAGACCAGATCTCATTAGGAGCCCAGGCAGATTTCTGCAGCAAAAGCTTCCATTAGAAGAGATATGGGTTTCACATTGGATAAAGTTTCTATAAGAAAAAAGCACCCCCACACTGCCCCAAAACTGAGGACTGAACACAGGGACTTGTTCTTGCTAGACCACTGAGCTAAATTGTTAACCCTTAAAAAAATGTTTTATATGAGGAAAAAAATGAGGATGTGCCGAATTTACTGTTCTTCTTAAGGCACCAACTGCAAGGTAAGGGAAGACAGGTTTCCTTAGTGATCCCTGCCGAGGCTGAGATGGCTCCTTTAGGAGTTACTGATGCTGTAGTATCCCCAACCTGCACCCCCATTCTCTCGTGATCTCAGCCTCAGAGTGTTCTGAGTGGAATATCACTCAGGTCTACAGTGAGGCTTCTGGTGGAGCGGTCACTACAGGTCAAACAGGGCTCCTTTGGGAGCAAAGGCAAGGTCCCAGCAGTTGTTCTTGGCAAACAAGAGGGCTGGTCATGTGAGTGGTGTATCAGAATTAAGTTAGAGAGAGAGACATGAGCATCTGCAGCTCCTGGTCAAGTCCTTTTTATACAGGTCAGTTTGGTTCTCGGGGCAAAGATAGATGGACGCTTTGGGGGGACAGGAAGATGAGAGGGGGTACCAATCTGCTTGTCTTGTTCAATAGAAAGTCTGGGTGGGCTGGGGGGGGGGCGGTCCCTGCCCTATTTTCTGTTGGCAGTGGGTTAAGGCCTTGTCATGTCTGTGAGGCCGTCTCACTGGGTCTGTGCACTGGGCCTGTGTTCCTACCCAGCAAATGGATGCTGTTCAGGCTCCCTACCCTCTGAGGGTGAGCAACAGCTTCCCCTGCTCCTCACCCCTACCCCCCTCAGGACCTTCCTGGGCCAGCCTCTGTTTGGGAGCCACTTCCTCTGGCATTTCAAAAGTTGGCAAATAATTCCCCGTCCCCCTCTCCCAGGGCCAAGGAATTTTGGCTCCTTGGGGGATCTGTGACAGCCCACCCTCTTTGTCTTGTGTATGAAAGGCATGTGCATTTGATTATTTTGAAAAAGAAGACACAGATAACTGGGAAGAAAAATGAAACATCAGTGCAGCCCAGAGCTCAGCTTCTGAGTGCCATTATCCAGCAAAGGCAACTAGGCCCCATTTAAATGGCTGATAAGTCTGGAATGTCGTCTTTCTATGCCAAAGAAATGTGAGAAGCAGAAAGGGAAAAGATTATGGAGCATTTCAAAAAGGCACAGAAACCAGCTTGAGTGGAACCCCATGGCCAAACCTAGAACAACTGTGAGCATGGAGATAAATTTAGATGCTGCTGAGCTTTGGCCTGGTGTGTGAAAGTAAGATTCTGGTGTCTGTCTTAGAAATAAGCCAAGATGTGTGCAGATTTTTTTTATGTAACTAACGAACATAGGAGAAATAAAAAAGATTATTCCATTAAAAATTAGACTACTGCCTTGGAGGTGATGCATGCCTTTGATCCCAGTACTCCAGAGGCAGAGGCAGGGGAATCTCTGTGAGTTTCAGGCCAGTTCCAGGATAGCCAGATCTGGTACACAGAGAAACATTGTCTCAAGAAACAGAAAACAAAGAACAAAACAACAACAGAAAGAATTTAGACTATGTAGTAAATATACACACATAATTTATATACATTCATGTACAAATGTACATATATATACTATAATATATAATACAATTGTATATAAGCAAGACTCATCATTGAATTCTAGTAGGCTTCCCACACAAACACACAGGCATAGCACAAATGATTACCAGAGGCAAAAGTTAAAAAGAGCATTGCTGTTGAGGAGCCAGCCGGCGTTGTGTGTCTCTGGATGTGATGCCCTGAGAAGGCTACATTGTTACCTAGGTGATATTAGCTCTAAATGTATGAGCTGAAGCCGACTCTGAGGAAAGCATTACACCATAGGAGCTGAAGGTGGACCATGAAATAACCGGCCTTGCCCTTGAAAACCATTCATGTCAAGAAAGGCAGATGAATCCTCATAGATTAAGACAACCAGATACCTGACAAGTGAATGTCACACTCTGTTGCCTCAGAACAGGGACCGTGACTTAGATGGGTATCAATGTTACATTTCTCAAATTTGTTAGTAGTTCTTAAGGACTGCATACTGGAGCTGGGCAGTTGTGACCCAGCACTTGGGAGGCAGAGGCAAGTGGATCTCTGAGTTCGAGGCCAGCCTGGTCTATAGACCTAGTTTCAGGACAGCCAGGGCTACAGGGAGAAACCCTGGTTCAAAAAAATCCAAGAAAAAAACAAAAAAAAACAAACAAAAAAACAAGAGGGAGAGAGAGGGAGGGAGGGAAGGAGAGAGAGAGAGAGAGAGAGAGAGAGAGAGAGAGAGAGAGAGAGAGAGAGAGAGAGAGAAATGCACACCGGGCTTTCAAGATGGTTCAGAATATGCAGGGGCTTTTGCTGAGACTGCTGACTTGAGTTGGACCCCTGGGACACTTTCTCTACTCTTACTTAACTCCATTTTATTTATTTATTTATTATGTATACAGTGTACAGAAGAGGGTACCAGTTGTCATCATAGATGGTTGTGAGCCACCACGTGGTTGCTGGGTATTGAACTCAGGACCTCCGGAAGAACAGTCAGTGCTCTCAACAACTGAGCCATCTCTCCAGCCCCCACTTAACTCCATTTTTAACTATATAATTTAATTTCTATTTTACTATATACTCTGTCCTCTGCCCACCACCCTCCATGCTAGTATAGACATATACAAATGTAATTTAAAAAAAAAAAGAATTGCATTTGAAACAGTAAAAGCTAAAAGGACATGCTCTACATAACTTAATCTCATATGGTCTGTAAACATAACTGTGTGATTGTTATTGTTAATAGTTAACCGGACAGAATCTAGAATTGCCTGGAAGGTGAGCCTCTGGGCATCTTGATTGCGTCAACTGATTCCCTAGGCATGGGATCCTAGACGTGGAGAAAGAGAGCTGAGAACTGACTCTCGTCATCCTCTGTTCCTGATAGTGAATGTTACGTAAAGCCAGCTGCTTTGAGCTTCTCCTGCCTGGCTGTTTCTCGATGATGGACCCAATCGTTGATCTGTGAGCCAGAGTAAGACCGTTCTCTCTCACATTGCTTTGGTCAGAGCACTTTATCATGGTAACAGAAGCTGAGATGGGCAAGCGCGGATGGAGAAAGAGAATGCAGTACTGTGACAGAGCTCTGTGGATACTGGGAATGGAGGGCCTCAGTGGATAAAGGTGATTGCTGCCAAGCTGGACGGCCTGAGTTTGGTCTCTGGGACCCACGTGTGTGTGTGTGTGTGTGTGTGTGTGTGTGTGTGTGTGTGTGTGTGTGTGTGAGAGAGAGAGAGAGAGAGAGAGAGAGACAGAGAGACAGAGAGACAGAGAGACAGAGAGACAGAGAGAGAGAGAGCCCACCCCCAAAATCCAAAATCGTTCTCTGACCTCCACACCAAGCTGTGATGTATACAAGACCCACAAAGAAATAAATAAATGTAATAAAATTCAGAGATCTAGGTAACAGGCAGAATTGTTGGCATTATTTTTGAAACTTAGAAATTATGATTAGAAATGATCTCAAAATAATCTCATTTAAAGAACAAAGCAATAACATTGGAATGGCCTGTTTTCAGAAGTTAACTCAGCTGTGAAAAGCGAATACCTGCAATTTTATTAACTTCCGTCTTACTCATTAACACCACAGTGCTTTTCAATCGGGAATTGTTTTAAAAAGGAAAATTGAACCAGAATGAGCCTGAGTAGTTTTGCTAGTGAAGTGCAGTTGTGCAAAAGGCCATTTTTGCACGCGCACGCGCGCGCGCACACACACACACACACACAAACGGATGCATGTTTATAATTACTCATAATTATTAACAGTATCATATGTTGTTCAACTACATAAAATCACCTTTGTGCATTTGATCAGTAGCTGCCAAATGCCGTGTGCACACAGTCCCTGTTACTATCAACCAGGCTTCTGAGAATATGCTTGCTAAAGAATACCTAGGGACAACCAGGAATTTGTTTCAGGATAAATTCTTAGAAGTGGAATATTAGTTCACAGGGTAAGAATATCTTTGGTCCTTTCGATGTGTCTCACATTTTCAAATGTCCCCTTCTCCAGTGTTTAGAGCAGTGAAGTACTTCACACTGATCTCGTAAGGAAGTATCTATTTCCTTCCTTTTGTCTCTAATCACATCATTTTTCATCATCTGATCTCTGTCACGTATAATAGGGAGGCCGCATTCTCTCTCTCACAGATCTAATTTGCATTCCTTTGATTATTAATGAGGGTGAACTTGACCACTTGTGTTTTCTTTCTTCTAGTTATGGCTGGTGATGTGTTCCTTCAAATCTAAGAATGTATTGCTTATAAAATCCATCACATTGGGTTTTTTTTTGTTTTTTTTTTTTGGTACTATTAAAGAAAGAAAAATGTAGCTCACGTGTTGAAAACACCCATTTAGAAACTGTGAAACCAATGCCCTTTGAAAATGTGTAGGGGGGGGCTGGAGAGATGGCTCAGCGGTTAAGAGCACCATCTGCTCTTCCAGAGGACCCGGGTTCGATTCCCAGCACCCACATGGCAGCTAACAACTGTCTGTAGTTCCAGTTCCAGGCAAACACCAAGGCTAATAAATAAATAATAAAAATAAATAAAGTTTAAAAAAAAAAAAAGAAAAGAAAATGTGTAGGGGAACTCTGGTTCAACAGCTTGGATGTGGTGCAGGAACTGTGGCTGCCTAGGGCCCAAAAGGCTGCCAGTCTTCATGCCTGGCCCCAAAAGGCCTCCGGGAATTCTTAAGAGTCTAAGCTGCATTATTTAAACAAAGACGGTAATACCTATCCGGATCAACTTGCTTTTCACTTTTACTACTGTTTACTGCCTTCTGATGCTCTATGTCATCCACATGAGGCTTTTGCAATTTAATGAGAGAGACAAATCATTCTTCTGCCTGAGCTATGAGGTCAAGCTCAGAGAGCAGAGAGAAAGAAAGAGTGGGTTGAGAGAGATCTTGATCTTAAATCAAATAAAACTTTGCATTTATCCATTCAGCAAATATTTATTCATCCTCTAATAAGAGGTGGGGCTGTGCTGGGTTCTAGGGTTGAATGGGTATTTTGGGGACATAGCAGAGGAAGAGACATCCCAGACAAAGAGATCACAGAATAGTGAAGAGACATGACCCATGAGATAGGTGTGTTTGGGAAAGAGAAAGAGATCCACAGGATGTGGAAAGCTACAGACGGTGAAGTCGAAGAGGAAACTGAGGCCTCAAAGGCCATCTTAAAGAAACCCTATACCTGCTTGATTACTGGAAGCAGAGTTATTTTCTCCCTATTCTTTTAACTGTGTATGTACATGTGTGTGTGCAAGAGTTCTCGCAAGTGCGGATTTTACTGTGCTTGGGGCCAGTACTTTGAACTGGCTGCATACTTTTGCCAGCAGGGGTTCGAGACATGGCAGGCTCTGTTTATAAATGCATGGGTTCATAAGGTCAGGTGGGAGGGCACAGTGCTGATGTGGAAAGTGAAGAATATAAATTCGGACAAACCTGCATTTTTAAAAGCCTGGTTCCACCACTCACTGTCCGAGGGTGACTGCGCTCTTTCCCCATGCTCCAGCCTTCTAGGTCCTCTATGCATTACCTAGTCCCGCCCTAACGCCACAGGCAGTTAGAGGGGTAGGGAGTGGCTGGATACTCAGGGGAGAGCCTTGTGACCCTCCCTACCCTTCCCTGAGGGGATTCACACAGTAAATAAGCCCAGATGGATGAACTGTGACAAGTGGGCGCAGCTGAACTTCCAAGATGGCAGCTGTCTGGCTGTGAGGATAGTCTGTACAACCCTGTGCCTCCCTGCTTAGGCTCAGTTCCACTCTTTGCAGAGCTCAGTCATCCGTGAACGCCCTGCTGGGGGCCCTTCCTTAAACCCTGGCCCAGAAAAGTAAAAGTGAACTTCCTTTTCCAAGAAAGGAGCTACACACCCTTTCCCGGAGGCTTCTTACTGAAGAGTGCTGTTTGTTGGTCTTAAATGCAAAATCTCTGATGCATGTGTGAGACTCTGTGCTGGAGTTTCTCTGAAAAGAGAATGGGGTAGGTGAAGGAGAATTTATTTTTGAGAACACTGGGGGTCTTCGCTGTTGAGTACCACTGTTGGCTTTAAAAAGTGAGGTCAGCAGAATTGTGGAGAATGGGACACACTGCACCCCCACAGCTCTAAGGTGTTTTCAAATATAGAAAAATAGGGAAGAAACATACATGTATGCATTTTGAAGAATTATAAGTGATTTTTTTTAACCGTTTTAAGATTTTTCTGGTTTTATTTGCTTCTAAAAATTAATTTTTAAAAATATTTTTATTATTTTATGTGCATCGGTGTTTTGCTTGCATGTCTGTGAGGGTGCTAGATTTTGAAGTTAGAGACAGTTGTTAGCTGCCATGTGGGTGTTGGGAATTGAACCTGGGTCCTCTAGAATAGCAGTCAATGCTCTTAACTGCTGAGTCATCTCTCCAGCCCTATGTTTCTAGAAATTATTACAAGGAGAAGTTTTAATAAAAATAATTAGTGATTAAAAATAAGACTCACAGGCCGATGAGGTGGCTCATGGGTGAGGACACATGTTACCCAGCCTGATCCTGATGATCTGGGTTTGAGCCCTGGATCTCACGTGACAGGAAGAGAATTGGCTTTCCTGAAAGTTGCCCTCTGACCTCCATATGCTCAATGTGGCATATGTGTGACACATACTCACACAGGTAAAATTTTTTTTAAAAAAAAAAAAAACAAAAACTTTATTTATTTATTTGCCTTGGTGTTTGCCTGGAACTGGAACTACAGACAGTTGTGAGCTGCCATGTGGGTGCTGGGAATCGAACCTGGGTCCTCTGGAAGAGCAGACGGTGCTCTTAACCGCTGAGCCATCTCTCCAGCCCCAGGTAAAATTATATATATATACATATATATATATACACAAAATCTCAATTCAGCAAACTCCCAATGAGGATCTCTGTGTCAGGCTCTGTCCCAAATGCTAGAGTTAGGCTAATATGTGGGGGCGGAACTTAATCCTCAAAGGAAGGTGAAAAGATGGAGGAAATCCGGAAGCAGGGAGGGAGGTGAGCACTCAGTGTACCACTCCAGGATGACAGCTGGGCTGACTCCTACAGGATGGACTGGGCTTGCCCTTCAACCAGGGGCTGAGGCTGAGGGAAGTGAGATGATGGGGTGAACAGAGACTGGACCCCAGGAAACTGGTTTTCTGAGGTTGGAAGAACGAACAGTGCCGGTCTTCAGGAACCTAGTGTGCACTGCCGAAAATGCTTAGATTTGACCTTGAGGTGATGGAGTTGTTTGTTTTGTTGTGTTTGTGAGATGGAGTCTCACTATTGACCTTACAGTCCTCTTGCCTCAGCCTCCCCACCAAACCCAGCAGCAAGATATTTAATTTTAATTGTGTATGTGTGTGTGTGCATAAACAAGAACCCCAGAACAAACATGCCTTTTCTAGATGACATGTTTAGGTTTGTTGTACCCGTGTAGAAGGACCCCCAAAGACCACCAGGGAGCTAGATTCTGATGCAAACACATGAAAGTCAGTTTATTCTTCTGGACAGTTTGAAATGAACCTGGGCTGAAACCCTATGTTCTGACCCAGCTGAAGGAATTCAGCTTCAAGCTCAGGGGTGAGAGGTTTTTTTAAAAGGAAAAAAAAAATGCATAAGTGGGGTGTTACATGTCTTGGCATTTCAGGATTGGGTAAAGGGGTATGAGGTAGAGTAACTATTGGTTAAACTTTTGGCATAAGCTCAAGCTTTGAATCTACTGGCTGTCAGGTGTGTTCCTGAATTTTTTTCTCGATTCTTCTTAGACCTGGGCCCTGCCCTCAGGCACTAAATGGTCTTTCCCTGAAATAAAGTTTTGTAATGGTAAATCTATGCCTTCATAGGTTCACCACAGTTCTCCCGGGGAGACAGTGTAAGGCTACTGGTGACTGTTTTGGGAGGAATGTCGGAAAAGGCTAAAATAGCAAGTTGACCCACAGCGTATCTCGTCTGCTTCTATATGTAGCTGTTGTGTTGATTCTACCATAGATGACACAGAAACTCACATCATGATTCAATCCTCATAAGAGCTCATCCTCTGGATGGTCAGGCACAGGCAGAGAGCAGAGTGGATTAGAGCATCCACAGGGAGGATAGCCAGCTGAGGCTGGACTTCAGACCATGACATTCACTAAATGCAGTCTGCCCTCTATTATCTGTGGATGCTGAGCTCCCCGGGATTTGGGTATCTCAGGATGAAACAGAATTCATCCTCTATGGATGCTGAGGAATGACTGCTGATTATCGGCAAGTTTCTAAACCTCTCTGTGCCTTGTATCTCTCTCAGTAAAGGAAGGTGATGATGGTGAGGTACATTTTGTGGTGTCCATTCTGAACCCCAGAGAGTGGTTAATTCTGTACTTGTTCCTTGCATCCCAGGGTTCCTGCTCCTCCATTCTATAGGTGCCCGATGGGAAGACTGTAGGCAAAGTCAGGATGCTGCAGTCCACACACCCTCAGCGTCTCATCTTGTCCCCATGGGAACATGCCTAGCAACCTTGCTGGACTTGTTCATTGAGCCAGAGCAGCTGAGTAACCCAAGCTGCTTCAGTCAGATGCTATCTCCTGGGAAGCTGGCGTCTTCTGGAATACAGTCATTCTATCAGTCCGGGCAGGTCCTTCAATTGAGGACATGTAAATTTGGGAACTAGGAGGTTGAAATGAGCAGAACAAAGCAGAAAGAGGGAAATGAAGTAAGCCTTGGGGGAATGGGAGGTAAATTATCATGTGGCACGAGAGAGGGGGAGGTGGGTAAATGGAAACAATGGAGTGATGGGTACTGCTGGCTGTCTCACTTCCCAAGAGGATCTGAATGTGGATGAGTGTGTTGGCTGTGGAGCCAGAAGTGTTGACTTTAGCTTGCTGTCTTCTTCCTTATTAAACGCATAATTTTGGCCAAATAACATCAACACTTCTTGCTGAGTTTTCTTGAACAACCATACCCTACTGTCTGTGAGTTGATTGTTGTATGTTCCCTTTGTGCAGGTGGATGCTTCATCCCTGTCCCAAGGAGATCACTTTGTGAAAAGAAAAAGTTTCCTTCATTTACAGTTTTAGAAGTTCAAATCCAGTGTCAGAACCATGGGTGCGGCATCTGGTGAGGCTGGTGGTGATGGTACATTATGACCAGAACTTATAACAGCAAGCAGGCATATCTGGAACCAGAATGGAGAGAACTGGCACGTTAGTACAGGCTTACTTTTTAATAATAGCCTTCTCCTTTGAGGTCACATGACAATAACAAGACAGTCATATGAGAATTACCACACATGTCCCTCTCACATCTAGGAGGGTCTACTACCTTCAGACAGTGTCATTCTAGAGATCAGTCCTAATCCCTTATCCTTTGAGGGATTAACATTAGTAGCTGTAGCATGTATTTTTCCGGATTTTAATGAGGTAAGAGTTGCATTCTTGGCTCAACTTTTTGCTTTTGGATTAGCTTTGAGGTTTGGAATATTTCTCTCCTCCAAACCCTGTCTTTTTCATTTGTAAAATGAAGAAGTATCAGTCTGTAGAGATGGTGTAAGGATCAAACAATCAGTGTTTAACATTGACACTTGGGACGGAACTCAATTTGCAGCGTCTGCTCATTTCCACAGTGCAAATACTCCCAAAGCAGCTGATTTCCAGGGAGCAATGCAGCATCTCTGAAGGTGGAGTTGGGAAGAAATGCATCATTATCTAGCATCCCTGCCTCACAGATACAAGACATTACCTGAGCAGAGATAACAGTTAAGGCGGTGACGTAATTAGGAACTGATGAGCTTTTATTGCATTTGTTTTTAATGTAATTTATTTAATTGTGAGCTTACATAATATACTGTTTAATAACTGCTACTCATAACTGGCTTGCAAAGTTCTTGAAAATTTAATAATCAGCTTTTGCAAGCTGGTCCAAGCTGGCTTCACATACTGTTGAATGTGCTAAAATGAGGCCGAGGAGAGAGCATAGCATGAATACAGTGCTCCATCAACAGTACTCTGTGCGATTCTTATTATGGATTTTGTTACGCAATCTATGATTCCAGTAGTAAAAGAAATAAAAGCTCTTGGAAAAAAACATATCTATAGTAGTTGCCTTTTTTACTCCTATACCAAAGGACTCAACAGAGCAAGTTTGGGCAAGAAGATTTCTTTGGGCTCACAGTTTCGGATGTTAGTGCATGGTGGTGTTGTGGCGCTGATGGGAATGGACATGTGGCAGAGACTCCTCCTACCTTGGTGACCAAGGAGTTGGCACAGGGCTGGAAGCAGGGCAGGCTGTGGCCTTCAATAGCCTACTTCTGGAGGCCAAGACACATCATCTCAAGGTCACACCACCTCCCCACAAATAGCATCCTGGCTAGGGACCAGGTATTTAACATAAGAACCATTGGGGAATATTTCTGATTCAAATTGCAACAACTTAAAGACACTTTTTATTAGTTAGGATCACTTTGTTGAATTGAGGAACATAGGCTGAGGTGTATACAGTGCCTGCAATATGGTTTGCTTATGATATTACTGTCCTGGGTGTAAATTCAGAACTCATATCCAAAAATAAAAATAAAAAATGGAATTAAAAAGCTTATAAAACTGATTTCCCTGGCATTGAATGTGATTTCAAAAAAAGTGTGTGTATGTGGGGGGATTTTGTTGGGTAATGGTGGCGATTACCTTTAATTCTAGCATTCGGGAGGCAGAGGCAGGCAGATCTCTTGAGTTCAAAGCCATCCTGGTCTATATAGTGAGTTCTAGGACAACCAGAGCTACACAGAGAAACCCTGTGACACAACAATCCCTCCCCACTCCCACCCTGCCACCATAGCAACGTAGACCCTATAAATAGGGTGTCAGGGTATATTCAGGAAACAGGATCTTATGGAGGACAGTGATAATCCATTTGTTAAACACAGCACACCCACACAGGGACATTCATTACATTGTAAGGATACCTGGGTGTGATACCTATATCTCTCTCACAGCCCAGGAAGGAAAAGATGAACATAAAATTGCATACCTGAAGAATTATTTATTTATTTATTTATTTTTTATTTTTTTTAAAACTTTATTTTATTTATTTATTTATTTGGAATACAGACAGTAGTTAGCTGCCATGTGGGTGCTGGGAATCGAACCCGGGTCCTCTGGAAGAGCAGACGGTGCTCTTAACCGCTGAGCCATCTCTCCAGCCCCGAATTATTTATTTTTTAAAAGAGACTAATTTCAAAAGTGTGAGCAGGGCTAAGCAGAGCACTTGATAATAGGAGAAAGTGCCCTACAGCTACACAACAGTCATGGGACCTACCTGTGCCCCTGACTGGCTGGGTTTTTTGGGGGGAGGGGAAGGGTTCAATGAAGATCCACCTAGAGGAATGCAGAGATGCAGGACGAAGCTGCTCTGCAGAGAAGGCTTACTCCTGACCTGTGAGGAAATATGGAAGATAATGCTCTCATTTCTCTTTCTCTTTCGACCCCCTGATGATGCCAAACCCCATCAGAGGCTGGGTTTACACTTCGATGTACATACACTCCACAAGTAAGCTTCCTGTGTTACTAAGAGGTGTTTAACTGTAATTGGGCATGGTAATTGGGTGAGCCTAAGGGTGCTTCTGATTGCTGGACCTTGGTAGTCAGCCTCAGGAGGAGGAAGTGGCCAAATAAGGGAATGGACCTTGGTGACTAGCTTTAGGAATGTAATCTAATGGTTTTTGGCAAAGCAGAGGGAATGAGGGAGAAGGGTAAGGCCTGCCAGAGCCTCAGGCTTCAGTGAGCTAGTTAGTGTCCCTTTAGAAAGTAGGTACACATCAAAGAACACACCGAAACACGAGTAGTGACTGGATGTGGAAGGTAGGTTGTTTTTATTTATTTCACTTGCTCTCTTGTGTTTCCTAATTTTCATAAAGCGAGTCCAAGCTATTTATGTAATGAGAATTGGGATGTTATCAAAAAAGGTTTGCAATGCTTTCAAATAAAATTAATAGCTGAGAAAGACTGGAGCAGTAACTATTCATTCACTCCCTGCATTTCTTCCCGTGTTTGCTGACTTCTCTGACGTCTGCCCTCAGAGTCTCCTCACACTGACTAAGTCAGAAAGATGACTGAAAATGAGGGGGCCGACAAACAATTGTGTTAGAATCACCCTTGGGCACATTCTCTACCAAGATGCTGCATGAGGATCCCAACGTGATCCCCCCTGGAATCACAACCTGGGTAGCTGAAAGCAGAACTTGATTGTCTTAGAGCTGAGGAGCCCAGCAGCCAGAATCAAGATGTCAGCAGGATCAATTCCTTCTGTCCCCAAGGCAGAATCCTTTCCACTCACTATAGGCCATCCATGGCATCCTTGGCTTGCAGCTGTGACGCTGTTCTCTATTCTGTGTGTCAAATGGTCTTTTTACCCAAAGATCACGGTCTCCAAGCCTCCTTCCTTGCATAAAGACACTAACTATTGGATTTAGGCTCCATATACTAATATGCCTTTCTTTAATTTGATTATACCCACAATGACCATAAGTTCATAGTTAGGATAGAAGTTGAAGTCCACAAAATAGCAGACACTTCCTAGTTGGAGAGGAAGGTGTATAAAAAAAAACCACACAGTATAATATGCCCTATAATATATACACCTCCACCAGCCTCACCACCCTCTCTTTGCTCCAAGTGAGTTTTCAACGCTCACAGCAGGCTTTCATTCAGAAAAGGGCATCGCTTTAAGTCTTGATCTAGGTGATGAACTATGGCTGGACTGCTTGCCGTTCATGGAGCTGAGCACTTACAAATTGGGGTTGTTATAATGGTGTTCCTGTCATGTTATACTTCAGAAGTCTTAAGCTATTTATGATTTATAACCATCAGGAAAATCCTCAAGTAAGAATCTTCTGTGTTATTATTAAAGATCAATGTTGTGAGTTACTTATGGATCCCTAAAAGAGATCACTGAGCATAATAGGTGCTCAGTAAACTGCTGAAATAAAGCTTCCTAAACAAAAGTCAAATATGATGCCCTCCAGACATCACTTAAGGTCTTAGTTTTCTTATTTGTAAACAAAATAATTGCAGAGTGGGCAGATCAATACCAACCTCAGATCGTCACAGTGAAGACAGAATGAAATACAAAATGTAAAGATAAGTCTATCAACCTCCAAACATGAGTTAGGGCTCTCGTGAGCAGATGACAGAGACTCCACCAGACTTTAGCTCTCTGAGACACCTGGCACATTGTCCCCTGAAATTTCACTTGCAAAAATCAATTCAAATTGGCTTCAGTACAGACAGGCCCCAAGAGCTGACAGTCAGCCAAAAAGACACTGAACAAAGAGCCGCAGTAATTGTGAGCATCTCAAACAACAAAGGCCATGTTTACAGGAGATGCTGGTTTCAGGATCAACCCCGGAGGAGGTCTCTTATGCACTAGCTGTAAGGCTGAGCGAGAATTCTAGTAATGTTTTCCAGGGACCCAAAACCCAAGGAGTTTACCAAATCCGTTCATTTGCAAATTAGAGGTTATGGGGCTGAGGACTTCAGGGAGACAGGAGAAGACTGGTTGGTGGCCAAAGTGCCATCACTCTTAATCTTTAAAACAGGTAAGCATATGGTATCCTCTTTATGGAAAGGTGGTGAAAATTTCAGAGCAGGACCTGTGGTGGCTGACTGCTACTGATCGCAAATTCGAACTCAACGCAGTGTGACTCCTGACTCCCAGGCAGAGGCAGGGTTGGGTGTGAAGGTTTGCTTGGGGCTCTGGCTTTGTCTTTTGTTCTTGGTACATAGGGCTCCTCCTCCCAGCTCCTTGGGCGTGTGTGTGTGTGTGTGTGTGTGTGTGTGTGTGTGTGTGTGTGTGTGTGTGTGTATGCCTCCCTGCCCTGGTCTGGGGCAATGGTGTCTGATCATCCTCTCCAGTTCTGGGTGAGGACAGTCAGCTATTTGTCCGAGAGCCAAGGACAGCTAGCAAGGGTTCAGATGTCTTTTGCTTCCTGAGTATGGAGGTGGCCTTGCCCTGTGGGAAGAGTCAGTTGAAGGGAGATGAATTTAGCTGCCCTCTCTGGTTGGTGATGGGGGAAGGGTCCTGTCCGCCAGAGGATGTAGGCTTAGCTCCAAAAGAGCTTTTGTCTGAGGCTGGGCCTCAGGCCAGAGTGACATTCTTTGGTGCAGGCTGCCAGGCCACCACTGAGTGGGCACCTGCAGGGCAGCTAGGGAAGGAGTGAGAGGCCTGTCTTTCTTCCACAGAGGAGAGCATATGGGGATGAAATCTGCCATTCTGGGGGCCCCTGGGGTACGGAGGCCATACCTGTGGTTGCTTCTGGCTCCAAAACACATGCCAAAGCCTAGGCTACCCGGGGATGTGGGCAATTAACATTTTAGCTTCTGTCATGTTTGATAAAGATCCCCACAAGATGAAAGGAATCCACTCTACCTTGAATGAGTGCAGCAGAAGAAACCTGGAGGCCTCTGCCACAGCTCTCCTCTCAGTGTGGATACCACCCTTCACTGAGGAGGTCTTTCACCTCACCTTGAACCCTCTACACAGGTGGGTGTGCCATATCCCATGCTGTGCGTATTGACTGCTGATTCCCGTAGCTATCTCTTCTTTGGAACCATCTGTCTAAGGAGGCTGCATACATTCCTTTCATCCTGAGGGGCCTACACATAGGTTCCCAAGGTGGTAGAAAGCCTAGAGGATAGTCCATGGTCCAGAGGCCCTAAATGACCAGGCTGAGGCAAGTTTTTTGACTAACTCAACTGTCTTTAGCTGCCAGGCTTTGTTTGTTTTTCTTTTCACTCTTCATTTTTGTTTTTTGAGTCAAATTCTCTCATGGAAGTTGGAGCATGCTATTTTACCCAGATCGGCTAGCCAGCATGCCCTGGGACTCCTCCTGGATCTCTGCCCTGCCTAGTTCTTGGATCACAGACATGCTGTGCCCAGCTTGTATCTGAACTTAGCACAGCACACACATTTCCACTGAACCACCTCCCCAAATCCTACCCCAGCACTTTGCTCCCTTCCTTCTGAAAGGCCTCTGTCAGCAAATCCCTCACAGGAGAATTCCAATGCTTGGGGCTAGAGAACTGGCTCAGAGGTTAAGAACGCTTCTTTGCTCTTTCTGAAGACTTGAGTTGACATCCCAGTGGTCACATCTGGTAGGTCATAACGGCTTGTAACTCAGGTTCCCAGCAATCCGGCACCCACATCTACCCCTCTGTACATAAATTAATAAATAAATATTTTAAAATTTCAGTGCTTTTTCTACTATCTTATGAATGAATGCTACTTCTCTTGTGGATCTATTCTAGTGACTAACTGTTGGGGATTCCCTATACTCCAGATGCTTGTTCTGCATGAAGATAGCAATATGACACCTCACTCAACTTACAGTCTGACTTGGTGCTGCTCAGACTTAATGTTCCCATGTGCTGGACCACATTCATGCTTCTGGGATACATCTGCAGCTTGAATGTGCCTAGTGGTGGAAAGAGACATATGTTAAATAACCAGAAAAATCCACTTATGGTTGTGATTAACATTCTGCATTAGCAGAATGAACTACAAAGAAGGAGAGTACAACATATGTCCTCTACTTGGCTCTGGAACACTGGGGTAGAACTCTGAAAACTCCAGTTCTAGGTGGCAGCTGTCTTTTTGTTGGGTTCTGCTAATAGGAGACAGGCAGAAGGAGAGAGGTGCAGCTTTCTGTTTTCTCTTGCTCGTCAACCTCACTGCACCTGGGTGTGGCTCTTCTTAGATGACTGAGCATCACTCTGCCCAGAGCAGTGTATGGCTCCCATCCCAATCCTCAGCCCCAGCCCTGCAGTGCTTCTTCAGATGTACCAGCAGGAGCAATGAGCTCCCCTATTCTAGAAACATCCCATGTCCCTTTGTTTTCTAATTCTAGACTTGACAACCCTATCCTGCTGATTCTTGATCACTTCTATCTACATCCTTTTGTGTGCAACCCAATGAAGTCCCCCAGAGTAGAATGCCTCTTGGGTTTTTATAGTCCCACCCGGACCTAATCCAGATGTGGAACATTCAGCCTGGGCCAGCTGGTCAATGAAAGTAACTCTAAAGAAATACATTTAGGTCTCTGGCTTAAAGGGTCAATAAGGCTCATTGGGTGAGGGTGTCTGGAAGAAATAAGGTAGAGAGAGAATGCAGTCTCTGGAGCCGAAAGAGACAAAGAAGGCCTAGGTTATCTAGAAAACTGGAAGAAAATAATAGTCACATCCTGCAGGACCTTGCGATGATAGGAAACCATTGAGGAATGCTGGAATATGGCTCCGCTTACAAGAAGGATGACAAATGGCCGTTCTCCACCTTCAGTGTTTCCTTCTAGTGTTGAAGGGTTCTATCAGAAACTCAAAAGCGTTGTGGCAAAAGTCATAGATGATTTACATGGGGGATTTAAAAGGGAACTGAGAATATAATCTTGTGGCAACAACACTTGCCCATTATATGCGAGGTCACAGTTTCAATCCTCAGCATTGAAAAGAAGAAATGGAAAAGATGCTTCTTTGGGAGGGGGAGGTACCTGTAACCACACTGCATGATTCATTTAAAGGAAAGATGATGCTTCCTCCTGTAAAGACAGTAAGGAGTCTTTGTGCATTGAATAAATACCTAATGGTGAATGGCAGCCTTGACCATAGCCCAGTCAGTCTTTGGAGCCAACTGGAATTCCAATGCTGTCTTTGTTTCCTGTCTTGAGGACACAATCCAGTCTCTCTGATTCCTTGCTACCTTGTCTGAAAATTATGGCTCTCTAAAATTAGGTCATATTGGTACAGCACCCAGCTCAGTGCCTGGTACCCAGTACTCCCTTAAAATGCACTATAAGTTTAATAGTTACATTGACTTCAAAGCAATCCTATTATAACCTCTACTTCAATAGAAAGTCTAAATTTTTAGCTTAGTTTCTCTTCCATGTGAGGACATTCCTGCCATGCTACATTCACTTTCTTTAATTTTCCTTGGGGTGGTGTTCTTAGACGTTGTTGGTCACCTGGATTAAGTCCTGGGCTGTCCCCTTCACCCTGATCCCCATGTTCTCCTAGATCCGCTAATGATCAAATCTGCCAGCTGGGTTTGTCTGGGATTGTCATACTGATGCCACCGGCTTCCAATGCAGACCTTTACTGATTGTCACTTTGATGACTGTTTTGACACGACAGTTGTTCAGATGATAGCTCTGTGTATTTTTCAGGCTTGCAAAAGCGTATGTTAGGAATTAATTTTTAACAGAAACATGAGAAATAAATTTTCCTGTTGTCCTGTGCTTATGCATCAAGTCTGCTTCCCTCTCCACCTGCTCCAGATACACAGAACATATACAGAAAAAAAAAAAAAAAATGGTGATCTGGGCAATTTAGCAGCCCCCAGCATGGCTGGGCAAAGTTCAGCTGTCAATCATTTATTGGACCTAGATATTTTATGATGTGTAATCCACAACTCCCTGGTCTTTACCCACTCAGACCATGCTTATGTTTGTTCCTTCATCTATTTACTCAGCATTATTCATTCAGTATTAGTCAGGGTTCTCTAGAACTGATAGAATAAAGATATGTTAAAAAGGATTTATTAGATTGGATTACACAATATGAGCTGGATAGCCTAACGATGGCTGTCTTCATAGTAGAGAAGCTGGGAATTTGGATGACTGCTCAGTCCATGAGTCTGGCTGTCTCAGGAGTACGGAAAGTCTAGAGGATTCCTGGAGAGTCGCTCATCTTCGTTAGAAGCTGTTAGAGCTGGGTTCTGAAGTCAGGGAAGGAATACAGTAGTAGCGGCAATGATGCAGACAAATTCATCAATAAGATGAACTTGCCAGCAAGATGTAAAGTTGAGCAGACAGAAAGATAAAAGCTTTGCTCTCTGACCACTTAGTGTCTGGCTACAAAGGTAAGATGCTGCCCACAGTTGGGGCCGGTCTTTCTACTTCAGTTAACCTGATCGAGAAAAATCATCACCCGTGAGCCCAGCAGCTTGCCTCTTACCTGATTCCTGATATAATCAAGTTCACAACCAAAATTAGCCAACACAAGCCTTACCCATTTTGTGCCAGGTCCATGCTGGGCACATTGATAATCTCATCTTCTCTGTTGATAGTGAGGAAGATGCTTAACTATCATGTATTGTCATACATGGCTGAGTACTGATAATGTAAACTTTTTATCTGCTTTTCCGTGAGTGTAACTGAGAATAAAAACCGTGGTTCTGATTTCCAAGTCAGTGTCCCCTCTGCTTACATTGTCCTGTGAAAGACTGCCTATTATATAGTAACTCTTCATTGTACCTTCTTTCCCAGCTTGTATATGTCTGCTGAAGTGGAAGAGGTGTGTGGTTAGCAGCCTGCCCTGCAGACAGAGGCAGGGAGTCTTAGCCCAGAGTCTGACTCATTGCATAAACCCACAGCTTGCCCTTTCTCTTCACTGCACCAGGCCCTGTCATGTCCTGAGGATGTACTACTCATCTGATCACATGACCTTTCTGAAGCAACCACTGTGTTAAAGGCATCCCATGAGGAGAGCAACAGTGCATCATCTCCTTTGCTGTGTGGAGACACCATTCTCTGTTCCAGAATTTCCTGAAGGATTAAGTGGGTCTGGTTACCAAGAAGTTCCAGGTTCCTTATAAGAGAAACCACCTCTTCCCCCAGTGTCCATGCATAGACAGAGCATATTCAGGGTCCTGCTCTGACACAGACTGTCCAGAGTCCATTTATAGTTGTCCATTTATAGATGGATGTATGTCTAGGTTGCATCTGTGATGCTCTGACTGAAGCTTCACACATACCTCAGAAACATGGAGACAAGAAGAACAAAAATGTACGCCTGGAGGCCTGAGCCAAGCACCTTAAAGATCTCTAGGTTTAGACTCTCAGTGTCTTGAATTTAATGGGCTGGGGGAAATCAGACATAATTCCACAAAGCCACCCAGGAGAGAAAACAAACTGGCCTTTCAGAAATAGCATTGACCTTGGAGTAAGAAGACTGTGTTTCCAGGTCTGCAGGACACTAACCAGGGTTCTTAGCCTGGGCTCAGGTGTGGGGTTCCTCAACTCCCGTCATTTGTGCTCCTCAGGCTCCTGACCCTGGGCTGGTTTTCTTCTCTTAGCATGGCTTTTAGGTCATGCTTTAAAAAATTGAATTCTTGGGGCTGGAGAGATGGCTCAGCGGTTAAGAGCACCGTCTGCTCTTCCAGAGGACCCGGGTTCGATTCCCAGCACCCACATGGCAGCTAACAG
Source organism: Sigmodon hispidus (assembly GCA_004025045.1). NCBI lineage: Eukaryota > Metazoa > Chordata > Mammalia > Rodentia > Cricetidae > Sigmodon > Sigmodon hispidus. The sequence continues at coordinate 91,594 of PVIH01000775.1, forward strand.
CTGTCTGTAGTTCCAGTTCCAGGCAAGCACCAAGGCAAATAAATAAATAAAGTTTAAAAAAAAATTGAATTCTTTCATTTGGCCCCAGGATCTTCCTCTGGGCTGCTCCTTCAGAGCTGCCAATCACCCCTTTTCTGGCTCTGGCCTTACAGAGTGCCTGAAAAAAAAAAAAAAAAAAAAAAAAAAAAAAAAAAAAAAAGGAGACATGGTTTAGAACCCTGAGGTCACATGGACACTTTCAGTGACTAACATTAAACCGCATCTTCTTGGGTTGGCTTTGTGGTCCAGTCCCATGAGTATGATACACACTGGTCACATGTCCCTCGTGGACTTATGGGTAAAAAGAAGTATCTGTCTGTGTTTCCTGTAAGGTAACTGAACAGCAGCATGATTTGGAAGAGATGGATCAGGAAGGTGAGGGAACAAGAAGGTAGGTAAAGATGGCGGGAGAAAGGATGACGTCATCCAGAGCTCCAGTTCCTGTTGACCTCCTGGGCACTTGAAGTGCAAATGGTTCCTAATGCATGATGGCTTGTCTTCACCGTTTTTAAATGTTAAGGCTGTGGCCAACACAATTTTCTAACTGTCTAGGTAATAAAGAAGACCCAACAGTTTAGATATGAGAAATTTACAAGTTACAAAAATTCTATATGGCTTGCTCACCAGATTTAGACTTATTTATTTAGTGTGTGTGTGTACATGAGTACACATACATGATCCAGGGTGGCTATGTCCACACCACAGTTGTGGACTTGCTTCCCTCTCATTATATGGATTCTAGGGATTAAAAACTCAGGTCACCAGCTGTACATGACAAGTTCTTTTATCTTGAGCCACTTTATCAACTCCACAGAATCTGACTTTTTAATAATGGAGTAGTATGCTGGTTAGTTTTATCAACATGATACAAACTAGGGTAGCCTGACAAAAGGGACCACCCTAACCCTAACCTTTTCTTGGTTAATGGTTGATTTGGGAGGGTCTAGCCCACTGTGGGTGGTAGTCTAGCCCACAATGGGTCTTTCCTTGGCATGTGGTTCTAGAGAATGTAATAAGGCAGGCTGAGCAAGCCACAGAGTGCAAGCTGATTTCTCCATGGCCTCTGCTTCAGTTCCTGCCTCCAGGTTCCTGCCTTGCATTCTTGTCCAGACTTCTCTTGATGATAGACTATGATGTGTGTGTGTGTGCGTGGGTTATGACAAATAAAGCTTTTCTCTATAAGTTGCTTTTGATCAGGGTTGTTCGTTTTTTGTGCTGTTACTTTTTTGTCCAGCAACAGAAAACAAAGTCGAGCAAATAGAATCTGTAGTGCTTTTGTTCACCTAGAAATGAGGAGCCACTCAAAAAGAGTGCAATTTTATAGCAATGGTTCTGAACTGGAGGCAACTTTGCCTGCCACCCTACCTTCAGGGGATATTTGACAATATCTAGAGATACTTTTGGTTGTTGTAAACAGAGAGAAGAAATATGCTGCTGGCAGTCGATAGGTACAGATACACAGAGGTGGAAGATCTAATCCAATAGTCTTTTAAAGAATAATTAGCGAGGTATGGATTGTTTTAGCTACTGTTACAATGTCAAGATAGGACACCATGACCAAAGCATCTTATAGAAGAAAGAGTTTATTGGGGCTTTATGGTTTCAGAGGGTGAGTCCATGACCATTGTGGTAGGGAGTTTGGCAGTAGGCAGGCAGGTATAGAGTCAGAGCCGTAGATGAAAGCTTATAACATTCAAAAACAGGAGAGAGAGAGAGAGAGAGAGAGAGAGAGAGAGAGAGAGCGCATTTATGTGAGGGTCAGAGGTCAGCTCTCAGGAACCAGTTATCTCCTTTGCTGTATGTGAGGCAGGGAACTCTCTTGTTTCTTTTCTTCTGTGTACACTAAGCTAACTGCTTCTGATGATTTGAATGAGAAATGTCCCTCCCAGGCTATATATTTGAGTACATGGAACCTTGCTGGAGAAGGTGTGTCACTGGGGGCGGGCCTTGAGAGTGACCTGAGGGTGAGCCCCATGGGGTATAGCCCAGCTGTGGTTCCAGATCAAGTTCTTTTTGCTTTGTGGTCTGCTAAGATGTGAACAAGCTGCCATACAGTCCTGCCGCCAGAGTTGCCCCCCACCACATCTCCCTGCCTTGATGGACTGTGTCCCCTCCATCTATTAGCCATTTTAAGTTACTTTATTAAAAAATTATTAGGGCTGTAGAGATGGTTTAGCAGTTAAGAGCACTGGCTGTTCTACCAGAGGACCCAGATTCAATTCTGAACACCTGCATGGTGGCTCATAACTGTAACTCTGGTTCCAGGGGATCTGACACCTTTATATCAATGCACAGAAAATAAAGGTTTTTTTAAAATATTTTTTTTTATGTGAATTGGTGTTCTGCCTGCATGTATAACTTTGTAAAGGTGTCAGATCTTGGAATTACAGACAGTTGTTAGCTGCCATGTGGATGCTGGGATTTGAACTCAGGTCCTCTGGAAGAACAGTCAGTGCTCTTAACCGCTGAGCCATCTCTCCAGCCCCAGAAAATAAAGTTAAATAAGTGATTTAAAAATGTTTATTATGTACTGTGTGTATGTGTGTGCAGGTACCTATAGGGACCATCAGATCCCCTAAAGCTGGAGTTAGAAGTGGTTGTGAGCATGTTGAATGAACCAAACTTCAGGCCTCTGAAAGACCAGAGAGTGCCCTTAACCATGGAGACATCTTTTCAATGCCTTAAGTTGCTTCCTGCTAGGATAATGATTCAAATAACTACTACAGTGGTATTATCAAACAAACAAACAAACAAGTTAAAAATCCTCCAGACAGCACCCCTTTCCCGTGTGAGCACAGAGTAAAACATCTATCTTTGGACCAGGAAGGTATGTGTCCTCAGCTACTAAGATCTAACCTTAGATTTCCAGTCTGTAGAGTTGGGAATAGTACAGGTTTTTGATTTAGCCTTGGTACTTACTCCTGACAGCCACCCAAATGGATTGAATTATGTGTCCCCAGCAACTCCATTCCAGTATTATTAAAGAGGAATGAAGATCTACTGTATCAATCCACATAGTTGAGTGTAAGGGCTCAGCTAACCCTCCTGGACTCTGGCTGGTCCTTTTCTTGTTTTTGATATGTCTAAATCAAGCCTTGTGTGTCGGGACAGAACTTTCTGGCAAGGCTCACAGTGGACAGCAGGGATATCTCCAAACTGGGAGGAACCGTGGTTTCTGTCTATCTTCTAATTATGTTTATGCATGGGGGAATTTAATCTTGTAGTTGCTTTCATTAGAACATTCCTCCCAAATAGTAAGGCTGTGGGGGGAGAGAGTGGTCACCTGCCTGTGGTCACTGGAGGCCACTAGTGTTTACCAAAATCCCTGACAGATAGTGAGGCGCTGGTCTGGCTTTGATTGTGACTCACCATCGCGGTGTAATGACACAGCTCTGTTTTCTGGCTAGAGTTGCTGGGGATGGTAAGGACTTGGGAAATTTATGACTGGTCATGTGACCAGTGAATAGAAGAGAGGCTACCACAGTTCTATACTAACTCTGAGCTCTCACTGGGATCCCCCCACAAATCAGCATCTCCACCAGATTCCCAGGCTCCTGTGTGCGCCATTGTCAGTAACTAGGGGATGCTAAGGGCAATCAGGCCCTGTGTCTCAGATTCCTTGAGGCTCTCAAACTAAGAGTACAGTAAGGACTGAACTCCACTATACTCTGGGCCCCAGGATTCAGATGTCACTGGAGGAATGAGTATTCTTATCAAGTTAATCTGCCCCCTGGGAGGTACCTTTTTAAAACTCACACAGATGTGCTCAACAGACAACGTGCTAGGAGAACACACAGTGTTTGGTTTTGTGTCTTCTTTGTTGTTTGTTTGTTTTTTTCCTCACTGCTTATCAATCCTTGCCTGCCCAAGACACTCCTACAAAGAATTGTTGGGCCTGGATAACAACACAGAATTTTGCTGCCCATCTAGATTGTCATACTCTGACACAGGGGAGGTGAGGCGCTGATCATCAGCATCTTAACATGCCTTTGAGGATATCCTGTCCTCCGACATGTCAGCAAGTCTTTTTAGTGTTCCCAGTTGGCCTCTTAGTTCTAGCTCTGAACCTGTTACTGGGCTGCAAACCACCTCTTGGCTTCTGGGTGGAACCTTCAGATGCCCTGTCCTCTCCATACTCGATGAGTGTGGGGCCTTGCCAGTGTTGGGTCTTCTCCAACTCTGGATGCAGCTGGCACCTCTGCTGCTTGGTACCATGCACCTGGGTGAGGGCCCCTTGTTGTGGGGTGATACCAACCTGCCACACCTTGCACACTCCAAGTTTCCCTTGACTGATCTGCCTTCTTGTTACAGTCTGTTCAGTTTATGGAGTCTTGGAACCCTTTAGGACTTCACTTCCAAGTTCCCGGGCCCCCCACTAAAGACCAGGTCACAGGAGTGCTCAGTCTTACAGCAGCTGTCTCTATGATACCCTAAGAGCCTGTCTTAGACCCCAGCGAGGAGACTCCAGACCCACGGCAGAGATCCGAACATGGCTTGGACCTTTCTTTGGTCTTCAGCTGTGTCTGGCCCATGTCTGCGGTAGGAGAAGCAGGTTTATGCTGGGTTTCTGGTTTGTAGGTTTTAGGAACCAAGAGAAAGGCTCAGTTCTCACATGTGAGTCATGCTGTCTGCAAGTTCCAGCTGGAAGTGTCTCTTGGAGCTGAAGAAGCTGACAGGCAAAGGTTGGATGTTCATCTCATAGTGCTCAGCATGCCATTTGGTAGTTCCTAAGACACTTAGGGTACAGCTGCTGCTCCCTAGAGGAAATGAATTAACTACAGTGAAGCTATATCATCATGATCTCAACACAGACTCTTAGAGGTTATGTATATTGTATCTCACTTGATCCTGTTAGAATACCAAGGGCTACTAACTACGGGCCTTATGACCCTGCATACATACATGTGTGTGAGACAGTGTGTGTGTGTGTGTGTGTGTGTGTGTGTGTGTGTGTGTGTCTGTATCCGTGTCTACGTTTGGGTTCATGTTTGTGTAGGTGCACATGTGTGCACATATGTATGGGAACTAGAGATGTCATTCCTCAGAAGTCACCCTTCCTGTTTTTTTGAGGGTCTCTTGCCAGCCTGGACTTCACTGTGTTGGTTGGCTAGCCAGTGAGTTCCAAGAAGCTGTCTGTTTTCACTTCCTGTGCACTGGGATTACAGATGCATTCTGCCATCTCTGCTTTTTGAATGTTGGTCCTGGGGATCAAACTTGGGTTCTCGTACTATGTGGCAAGCATGTTCCTGACTCAGCCAGCTCCCTAGTCCTGCCTTATGACTTTATGGATGCTATTCCTTACCACTGCAAGGAAGTTTAGTAACTTTCCCAGGGTCACACAGAAGGGATCATCACCAGTGCTATCCATTACCAATGCCTGAGTCCCACCATGAGGGTAGACACACCCCAATCAGGAAGGCATGTTTCAGATCCCCATGTTTCACATGAAAGACTAAAGATGAATTATTGTCACATCTTAAGGTGGAGGCTCAGAAGGTACAGGGAACACCACCTGAAATTTTAGTGGCCTTATTCTTAAGCTCTTTGGGAGAACTCCTAAGAGACTGGCAGTAATGTGACAAGGGGTCTGCAAATCCTGGTGGTCACTTTCTAGGGTCAGGATAGAAATATCCCTTGGGAATTTGCTGTGTCTTTCATAGTTTTCTGAATAGTCACATGGAACAAATTGAATTCCCATTAATTCATGTATTTTTATAGTCAAAGTGTTGTACCAGGCTAAGAAATGCCTGAAATGAACAACCGCAATTCCATGCTTCAAGATCTTGATGGCTCAGCTTGTGTGTGTGTGTGTGTGTGTGGCTTGTGATTATTAAACAATGGCTTGCCAGCTGTATGGGAAGTACACAAAGGTGTTGTGGGATTGGAGAGGAGGTCCCCTGGAGAAGAGGCATCTGGTTCTAAGTGGGTGAATAGAAACTTGTGGGCCAAAAACTGGTAGAAGGGGCTGGCCACCTATCTATTACATAATTGCCTGTAAAGTGCTGACTATCAAGAATAACCAGAAAAGGTAAACCACAAATTAAATAACTAGCTTAACTAGCTAACTAAAAACAAAGCTAGCTCTCTTAAGGAAGAACTAACTAAGGTAACCAGGATTTATGAGGCCAACAGGAAACAAAAAGGAAAAATAGAGAAGTGCATTGGGTGTTTTATATCACATTTCCCTTAAGGCATTTGTCACTTATTGAGAAGTGTCTGAAAAGTCCACAGGACGGTGGCCACTGAAAGTCTAAGAAGCTAGACAGTCCTCACGTACTGGGGGATTTGAGGTCTTCGTGAAAGGAAAGGCCCCGGCTTGTGGAGCGGACTTTTAGTGAGGCCGGTGAACATCAGTGCCTGAGAAGAAAGGGCGACTGGCCAGAGAGAAGACTTTCTAGAAAACTGCCTTCTAGTTCCCTCCACCTCAGCGCTGAGGCAAACTAACAGAGAAGAGGGAATCCTCTCTAGAGACATAGCACTATAGAGATTCCCTACAACTTCTAAAGGAAATGACTGACTTTAATAAAACATTAGCAGATGTTCCAAAGAAAGAGAAGCAAAGTTCAACAGTGTCAGGCTCTAAGAGTAGACCTACCAATGATCTGGATTCTGAGGTAAACAAAGGTAGTCTTCCAAATAACCAAATATGTCCTCAAGAGAGTGGTGGCCCGGCAAAAAATTTTGCCAGAGAACTGATTCTATATAGAGAGAAATAAAAACAAATAGAGCAGCTAGCCAGACCCAGGGAGGCAAGATAAGGATGCTGTGCTGAAGAAAAGGTGCCAAGCTATGTGGCTAAACATGAATAAGAATCATGGGTTAGTTTAAGAGTAAGAGTTAGCAAATAACAAGTGTGAGCCATAGGCCAAACAGTTTATAATTAATATAAGCCTTGGTGTGATTATTTGGGACTAAATGGCTTCAAGATTGGTCAGGCAGGACAGAGAAAGAACTGACTACACCTCCTGAGCGAGGTATCACAAACCCAGAAAGATAAGCAGGGGATGTACTCACTCATTAGTGGTCTCTAAACAAACAAACAAACAAACAAGAAAGAAGCAAAGCATTCCCAAGCTGCAAACCACAACCACTGAACAGCTTGGGATCAGAAACACCCTGGACTGACTCCTTGGACCCCACTCCCTCTAGAAGAACACCTGACTCAGTCTTGAGTGGCGGGGAGAAAACTGGATCTGCCAGGAGTGGAGACTGAACTAAGCAATATTGGGACAGTGGGACCCCTGCCTGTCGCCTGCCCAGGGAGGGGATGGGGAGATGTGGAGAAGAGAGAATGAGCTGATGTGGTGGGAGGGGGAAGGGACCTTGAATAAGGATATACAAGGATAGAAAGTGTGACTTTTTTGTTCATAATAAAATAAAATAAAAATAACTGACTACAAACAACAACTAAACAGGTAAAGGAACATTATGTTGGAAAGTTAGGGATGGGAACATAGATGTCAGTAAAATGCTTGCCTTAAAGACCTGAGTTCAATCCCTAGAACGTGTGCAAGCTCACACACACACACACACACACACACACACACACACACACACACACACGGTGGTGGCTTGCACTTGTCCCAGCTCTGAGAAGGCAGAGACCGTAGATCCCTGGATTGTGGACAATCAATCTAGCTTACATTGTGGGTTCCAGGCCTGTGATAGACTCTGTCTAAATAAATAAACAGGGTAGATGGCATCTGAGGAATGACATCTGAGGCTGCCCTCTGATTTCCACATGCAGTCCCACCTAGGGATACATGCCCCCCATGCACACCTGCAGTACACCTACACAGAGATACACCCCTTCAGCCCCCCAACACATCTTACATAAACACATAAAAAGATACCATTAGATACTTATGCAAAAACCCAGAGGTGCCCCGCTTCCCGCCCAAGCATCAGATCAAGGCATCAGATAGGGGAGCTAAGACTTGAAAAACATTTAGATTGAGAAGAAAATACAGTGATTGGTAGTGGGAAGCGAGGATGATTCCTACATCTGTAACACATGACCGCTGGAGCAGTGGTTGTACCCAGTGGGACAGAAAACAGTCCAGAGTTCAGGGAAAGGACAAAGGCAAGTTCACGTTAGACAGTTTGAACAGGCTCACTAGATAGATAAAGCAGTGCCCAGGTCAAGGGCCATTCTTTGGGAGTTATTTTGGGGTCTCCTGTTTGTGTGGGATGGATGGTCACATTAAATGGCAGGTCTCTGATGTTCTCCACAATGACTGGTTTTCTTGCCTTTTCTGGGCACAGCACACATTCAAGACACAAAGCCATGGTTGTCAGCTACAGATCCAGTGGCTGCGCTGCCCTGGAGTCTGAGCGACTCACCACTCTGTGCTCTGCCGCTCCACACAAAGGCCGTCTTATATACGCTATCTATTTCAGTCGTTTTTATGAGCGGCGCAGAATATTTTCAAGCTATCCATTTTTAAGCATTATCTCTTGGCAGTTAAGAAAATAGATCCATTGCGAGCGCGGGTTGGTGGTGGTGGGGGGTGGTGGTCTGAAAAGGGGTTTAAAAATAGCTCATGGCGCTAGACAGCTGCAGCTATTGGAACCAGAGTCCTTTGCTTGCACCTCGGCTAGTTTCCACTCCAGCCTTGCAGCTGGACATCCATTCTTCCTTAGTGGGAACAGATGCTAAGGAAAAGAAGGCGGGAGCTGAGCCCCTCTTGACTTGGGGGGTCACACTCAGCACTCTGCCCGCTGAGAAGGACCATGGTGAGAGAGCACCTTACAATCTTGGGCTTGAAAAAGCTTATCCGATACATCTTTATATTTGGAAATGAAAAGAATAAGCTTTTGTGATGCAAATTATAGGACACAGCTTGGATAAAGCCCCTTGGCTGGTAAGAGTGGCAGAACACACGGACAGAAAACAATGATTCCCTTACGTTGCTTTCAAGAGCCCATGTGACAACTCCAGAAGTGCTTATTTTTTTTTTGCCAGTGTCACCTTACAAGTGTCAAAACCGAGGGTGGGGACCAAGCAGACTGGCCAGACTCCATAGCTTCTGCTCTCAGGCAATGTAGGATCTCACACTGCTTTGTAACTGGGGTATGTGTGCATCTCAGAAGGGAGGTAATGTGTTTAAAAGCAGAAACAGCCAGGCACAGACATAAATAACTCTCTATCTATGCCTAGTTTGCTACCCACAATACCTACTCAATAAATGCTTGCTAAATACATGAATGACAATGTTTTAAATTGATGGAAAAAGACCCCAAGTCTCTCTGCACTCCCTTGCTTTACCTATAATATGAATGGTGTGCTATCTTTTGACAGGCTTTTCAAAACTTTTCATGAAGATAAAAAAGAAAAAAATTGAGATGCTACTTGTTGTAATTACTCCAGGCTTTATTCAACAGTTAATTCGACCAGTAGTTAACCAAACACTTACTATATAGTGTGTACTATTCTACATATTGGGAATACATTGGCAATTCAAAGAAATAAACTCTCTGCTTTTATTCTAGTAAGGGGAGATGGGATATGAACAGGAGACATAAAAATCATGTTATAAGAGGCTGGAAAAATGGCTTAACAGTTAAGAGCCCTGGTTGCTCTTCTAGAGGGCCAGGGTTTGATTCCTAACACCTACAGAGTGGCAGACAACTGTCTGTAACTCCAGATCCGAGGAGATCAGATGCCCTCTTGTGGCCTCCTTTTGACACTGCACGCATGTGATGTGCATACATACATGCACACAAAACACACACAAACCTAAAATAAAGTTTAAATAAATCTCAAAAAAATTAAAATATCATATTACACACAGTTGCCTCTTGTGTCCTGAGGACATAGTTTCACAAACTCCAAGGAGGTTGCAAAATCCACAAATGCTCACATGGACATATAGAATAGACACATAGAAAGCTTATCTGAATAGCTTTGTGTAATGTGCAATGGTAATGTATAGCACATTCTATGTAATTTTGGTTTTTTAAAAAAACAATATTATATCTGTGTTTTGGATTCACATGTGCGGAAGGCACATCAGTAACAAAAAGTTGTATCCATTTATTATTTTCAGCATAGAGTACTATTTGTATATATTTTCATTAAAATATTTTTATGACAAATGGTGGTGGACAATTCTAATCCCAAAACTTGGGAGGCAGAGGCAGGCAGATCTCTGTGAGTTCAAAGTCAGCCTGGACTACAGAGTGAGTTCCAGGACAGCCAGAGCCCCCCCCCAACAAACCCTATCTCAAAAATCCCCTTATTTTTATAAGGTGGGTGGTAGTGGTAGTGTGTGCCTTTAACCCCAGCCCTCAGAAGGCAGATGTGGGTGCATTTTTGAGTTTAAGTCCAGTATGCTCTACAGAGCAAGTTTCAGGACAGCCCAAGCTGCATAGAGAAGCCTTCTCTCAGAATAATGAGAACAACACCCCCCTCCACCAAAAGATTGATTTTATGTGTGTGGTGTTTTGCCTGCATGTATGTTTGTATACCAGTTGCATGCCTGGTGCCCATAGAAGCTAGAAAAGGGTGCTAGGTACCCCCAAACTGGAATTACAGATGGCGTGGGCCACTGTGTTGACGCAGGGAACCTAACCCGATCTGCTTGAAAAGCAGCCGGGGCTCTGAATGGTTGAGCCATCTCTCCAGACTCCATGTTTTGTGGCAATACATTGTATGTTTAATAAAATTAGTCTGGGGGGGCTGGAGAGATGGCTCAGCGGTTAAGAGCACCGTCTGCTCTTCCAGAGGACCCAGGTTCGATTCCCAGCACCCACATGGTAGCTAACAACTGTCTGTAGTTCCAGTTCCAGGCAAACACCAAGGCAAATAAATAAATAAAGTTTAAAAAAAATAAATAAAATTAGTCTGGAATATCAAAGAACAGAGCCATTTCTCCAGGCAGTGGTGGCACATGCTGTTAGTTCCAGCACTTGGGAGACAGAGGCAGGAGGATATCTGTGAGTTCCAGCCAGCTAGGACTGTTACACAGAAAACTTTGCCTTGAAAAAACAAAATAAATCAACAACAACAAAAAACAAATAAAAAAGGCTGGAGCGATAACTCTGTCCTCTGATATTCCAGACTAATTTTATTATATATGCAATATGTCACCACAGTGTTTACTTTGTTAAATATGTTTGTAAATACATATAAAGTATTTCAGTTTCTTTGGAGTGATTGTAAATGGCATTTTTCTCTTAAGTTCAGTTTCCTTTGTACATTATTAGAATGACGGAGAAATGCATTCAATTATTTTACGTTATGTATTCTGCAAACTTATTTAACCTATTTCTTAGTTCTAGAGTTTTTGTTCTTAGTTATGCTTTATGGATTCTTTGATATTGTCTACACAGATAAACATATCATATACAGTTAGAAACAGTCCTATTCTTTTTCCTATACATGCTCCTGGTTTTTTTGTTTGTTTGTTTTGTTTTGTTTTTTTACCTTATTGTACCAGCTAGACTCTCTGGTACTAAGCTGAAAAAAAGGTTGAAATCACATCTTTATGTCTTATTTCTAAATACCAGGGGGGGAAGTTTGACACCATTAACTATGATGTTTGATGTGGTGTGTGTGTGTACGTATGTAAGTACTTTTATGAGGTTGAAATAAATTCCCTATATTTTTAGTTTGGTAGGTTGTTGGGTTTTTTCATGAAGTGAGGAACATTTTTTGTTCGCCCAGGCTGATATGACAATTCCAGGTCCACGTACAAACACATGGTTCCTGTCTGCTCACAAAGAAAACTTGGGAGAGGAACTTTGGTCGTGAAGGTTAACTGTTAAAACTGAAGTGAAACCTTCCCAGAAAAAACACTTTGACATTCTCTCTTCTAGATCATTCTTCCTCAGAAGGCTGGCTCACGTCCTAGAGTTTTATACACAAGGGACTTCACTGAAGCTGTGACTTAGACAGGAGAACATGAGAAACAATCTGAAGTTCCAGACCATCAGGTGTCTAAATACATGTCAGTCCATTCATCCAGTCAAATAGTAAGCAGCCACTGATAGAGTTCCAAGGACGTTCCAGATGGATCAGCATGGAGGAAAAGACAAGACAGCAAAGTCTGAGTAATTGTGAGATTCCACTGGCATCTGGTTCATGTTGACAAGCCTCAGAGTCACTGGACGGGGAGTTCTGGAGAGAGCAAGATGAATTCAAGGGTTATAATAATAAGTCCTGGCCTATCTGGCCCATGGTCCAGACCCACCGTCCCACAGAAACACACAGAAGCTTTTATGTATTACATGCTCCTTGGCCTATGGCTCAGGTATATTGCTAGCTAGCTCTTATATCTTAATTCAATCCATTTCTATTAATCTGTCTTGCCACATGGTCTGTGGTTTACCTATTTCTTTTTTTTTTTTTTAAATTTTTTTCCCAGATTTATTTTTACTATTTTTTTAAACACTTTTATTTATTTATTTATTTATTTATTTATTTATTTATTTATTTATTTGCCTTGGTGTTTGCCTGGAACTGAAACTACAGACAGTTGTGAGCTGCCATGTGGGTGCTGGGAATCGAACCCGGGTCCTCTGGAAGAGCAGAGGGTGCTCTTAACCGCTGAGCCATCTCTCCAGCCCCCTACCTATTTCTTTATATCTTGCTTCTTGAGTGGCTGGATAGAGTCTCTGTCTGACTCCACCCTCCTTTCCCTTTATGCTCAGATTTCCTGTCTACTTCCTGCCATAGGTGGAAACAGTCCCTTTATTTACACAGCATACAGAAAGACAACCCAAGTCAAAGGGTCTTGGCCTAAGTCTTCTCTGGACAGAATAGAGGGTTCTTAGCCAGTGCCTTCCCATTTACTCCATTTCACTGCCCACTTGTGGGATAGAGAGGTGGGAACCTGAGAGAATGACCACCTAAAACCCAGGTCCCTATGTCCCCCAAGACCCACCAGCCTGGAGGTGAGGAGATCCAGGTCTGCCTTCTCTACTTTTAGTTTCATTGGATGCCTGTCAAGGTCCTGTCAGGACCAAAGTTCTACCACAGCGGAAGTGAGGCGCATGTGGGGATGGAGTTCCATTTACTTAGTTAAGGGTAGAACAGTCTATCATGGTTAAATAACCAGACACTGGAACCAGGCTTGCTCAGTTCAAAGCTTGACCATTCTCCCAGCTGGGGTTTGTTGATGCGAGGTAGCCATGTCTCTGAGTTGAATTCCTTTCTTTATAAAACACAGCTCCTTTTTCTAGATTCAATTACCCCAGCAAATCACATAGCCCACAGAGTTTATTTATTTATTCAATATTAACTGATCGGTGTTTACTGAATGCCTTAATGTCATGGGTACTATGTCAATTACTGAAACAACAGAGACAGCAGAATCTCACTAACTTCTCCTAACACAATCTAATTATGAACATACCCCATGGGGTAACGTAGTAGTTACTTTTCATACGTTCTTGTGCTTTTCTTTTGTTCTCTACCCTCTGTTAGTCTAGTTCATCTTTTAGACATTCTAAAAGTGGTCTTCCTCCTGTTGAAGAAAGTCCTGGTGGTACTAGCCACCCTCCTGGCTGAATGGACTGTCATCTATAACCCTCATTGTAACTGTGCAGGGACTAGATAACACAGAGAAATGACTGTTTGCTCAGAACTGAGTATCTGGCTAGGCGCTAAGTCAAGTATTTGACCTGGGTCATTCATTTGTTGCTCAGCAACCCTAAGAAACAGGTAAGTTTCCATCACATTTCACAGAGGAACAGCCCAATGATTGTGAAGATTAGGTTTTTGCGGAGAGACACTGGCTCCAGGGCTAAGAATTCCATATCTGACACAGAACATGGCTAAACACTTGCAAAAATTGCTTTCCCACATTGTCTACCATCCCACAGGCTCCTTTCCCCTTCCAGCCCATTCTTACTGATTCTGTACTCTGTCTACTCTTTCATACTGTAGAGGAAGCCCATGAATGGCCGGGGCAGTAGCCATAGGCATGGGACCTTGGGATGAAGCTGGCTAAATCTGTAAGTGGGGACTCAATTCTCAAGGTCTACTTTGTGAAGATATCCCTGATCTATGGGACCTTCACACACTGGCTTCCTTGGGCTGGGACTTCAGTGACCCTGAGCTTTATTCTGGAGGTCGCTCTTGACGTAGCTGTGGAAAACACCATTGTTTTTATTGTTGCAGAAAATGGAATAAGGCAGCCTTTCCCAGGGACTGGGTCTCTGGGTGGAGTCTGGCCAGAGCAGGGGAAACAGGCAGGGTGAGTTAGGAGCCTCCAGTTGATTTTGAGTTCTACCATGGTAACAGTCCCCACTGCACCCCCTCCCATTCCTGCTGAATGGCTGTCTCTTAAAGTAACATATTTTGCTGGTCATAAACATAGAGATGTTTTAAATAATTACAAAAATATACAAAATTTGTTCTAAATTTTTTAAAAAAATATTTATTTATTATTTTATGTGAATTGGTGTTTTGCCTTCATGTGTAACTGTGTAAAGGTGACAAATCTTGGAATTACAGACAGTTGTTAGCTGTCATGTGGTTGCTGGGAATCGAACTCAGGTCCTCCGGAAGAACAGTCAGTGTTCTTAACCTCTGAGCCATCTCTCCAGCCCCCTGTTTTTAAAATTTTTAATTAGATTTGTTCAATTGTGTGAGTAGGCACCCACATGTGTGTGCTAAGGTGCAGGTGTGGTGGTCAGAAGGCAACCTTTGGAAGGTAATTCTTTTCTTCTGCCATGTGTGTCCACGGGAGGAAACTCAGGTTGTTTGGGTGGGTGGCAAGTGCTCTTCATCTCACTGGCTTTTTTTCTTTAAAAACATACACCATTTAAAACAATTCTGCTCACAACCATTAAGTTTGGCTTGTGAGTTCCCATGATTATTGTATTTGTAGATAAACAATAGGTATACTTATTAAATCAAAGGGACTGATTCTTTCATCTGTTTTTGCTACCTAATGATAAGGGAGTATTGAGTCCTGTTTACACAGAAGGTCTGTCTTCTTCGCTAAACAGCTGTGCAGAATCCAATTGTTTCATTGTGTGGATGAAGCATGCCTTATTTAACTAGACTCTTACAGCTAGACATTCATACTATTTATCATTTTCATTTTTACAAACATTATTGAGCTAAAAACTCTTGCACTTGATGTGTCTGTTATTTTGGCAAATGTTTCTTTAGAATTAAGGTGGCATTGTGGCTCAAAGACTGCTGTATTTGAACAACCTCAGCATACATTTTAAGAAAGATTCTCCTGATGCTAGGTATAGTAACAGCCCCTCAGCAAATACTCAACCCTGCCTGCTCCTCCTCTTCAGCCAACCAAACTTACACGTTTACCAAGGGAATAGACTTCTTTCTCATTTTTGAATTGCATTTTAAATTCATTTTTAATTAACATAAATTAAATTTTTGTTTGTTGATGACAGGGTCTTTCTACAGAGCTTTGGCTGTCCTAGAACTCACTATGTAGACCAGGCTGGCCTCGAACTCATACCTACCTCTGCCTCCCAAATGCTGGGATTGAAGTCGTGCCCTGTGGGTTGTAGTTTTTAAGGAGGTGAGTGGCTATATCTCTATTTCCTCTTCTGTGGCTCATACTCTGTGTTTCTCTGCTGGGATGTCTGTGGAATCCTGAGGCATTTACATTCTTAGCTTGTACTTTTTTTTTTTTTACCTGCAAGAATTGTTTTGCACATTGTCCTTTGATTATCTGTATGCAAGAGAGTTACCAGTGGCCATCGATTCCAAGGTCAGATTTAATCATCCCTTCATGAATTCGACTGATACTTTCATTTACTTAGAAATTATTCCTGTAATAATCCATCGCTGCACCGTACTCATTAATCATTTTTCAAGTCATTATTGAGCATCTGTAGTCTATGAAATGCCAGGTCTCGAGGGCACCGGAGGGAGGGGGTGAGATCGGTTGTAGTGATGATTGCCCCTCCCCAGTGGTGAAGATTGGTCCTGGGAATTGTGGGATTTTTGAGGCAGCCAAGTGGGACAATTTTGAGGAAAGACTGTGACGGGGGAGGCTTCCCAAAGATCACCCATGAGGGGAAAAGTAGGGTTGGAGAGAGAGGGTCCATGAGCAGATGCAGAGCGGGGTAGTGTTGAGGGGGTTGGACGACATCACAGGTGGAGATGAAACAGCCTAAGCACAGGCAGCTGCTATAGTCTCTTCTCAGAGGATTAGCAGCAGAGAAGGGGTTGGGCCTAGTGTGAGCGGCTTTGCTGGCCTCACTCTCCCCAGAGGCTACCAGGAGTTAAGGTCAGGCCTTGGGAGATTGTTAGAGCTTCAGTCAGAAGAACAGATAGCAAGGAAAGGGGCAGAGGGAGGGACCTGGGTGAGGGCTGTTTGCAATGGAGAGAGAGAGAGAGACAGAGACAATGATATGAGGGGAGCTGGAGTCAGGATACCCGCCAGGGGAGAAATGATGCAGATGATGCAGGAGCCTGTGGCAGAGAGGAGAGGCCTGGGCTAGCTTCTACTGCCCGTGGTAACCCTCTTCTGTAAAGACAGAAAGCAGTCTGTCTCATAGCTTGGAGCCCTGGGTGATTCCATGACTCACTGACTCCTCCCAGAATCTGGTTCCCAGGTAGGTGTGGAGACCAGAGGCAATGAAATAACTCAGGTAAAGGCCAGGCAACAGGTGGGAGGGATGGAGAGCTGGTGGGACACCTGGCTTGGTCCAACCTCATTTCTTCCGGCAGCTGCAATCAAGTGTGGCCTGATGCACTCTGTATTTCATAGTGGGCTAATGCTAGTTGTGGTCATAAATAGTGTTATCAGGACCCTCTGGGAGTTTTCCTGACCACATTTCTTCAGGAGAGTTTCTCGAAAGGTGCATTTTAGGTTTTGATTACTTTAGCCCAATAGCTCTCCTCAAATAAGGTTTTATTGTTCAGACAACTAAACTGAGATTCAGGGGGGTTGTGTCATGTGTCCTTGACTATGTTGATGACGTAATTTTATCAGAATGTGGGCCTAGGTGAGGCTATCCATTGCTTCTCCTCACACTTTATGCTCAAAGTTTCTGAACTTTTCCTACTTTATTTTGTATTCTTTTGCTATGTCACATAGCAACCAGAAAGCAAAATATTTCATTTAAAGGTTCATCAGTACCTATTCATGAAAGGGCTGGTATAGTGGGATTTAATAAATATTTCTGCAATAGGCTGGGGCGATTTCTCAATTGGCAAAGTACTTGTCATACAAACATGAGGATCTGAATTCAGATCTCCACCAGCCACATGAAAAGGCCAGCATGATGGTGTGTGCATCTGTGGAAGTTGAGACAGGCAAATGGATGGAGCTCTCTGACCAGCCAACTTCGCCAAATTGGTGAGTTCCAGGTTCAAGGAAAGACCCTGCCTCAAACACTAAGGTGGGAACAATTGTAAAAGTTACTTGATATCCACCTCTGCCCTTTACACACACACACACACACACACACACACACACACACTCCACAAGTGGGTGAAGATATACTATATTCTATTATAGTGTTAGTACTGGATAAGGACATCACACGTCCCCTAAATCAGAGCTGCTGCTGATAGCTTAAAGTGGGAAAGAAACAGGTCGAGTCTCTACAGTCCAGCTCTGAGGGAACCCTAGGGCTTTCCTTGGAAGAAAACTGGTAACAGCCAGATGATTGCACCTTTATCCAGCAAAACAAACCAAGCCCCCTCCCCAACGTCAAAACAAACAAACAAACAAAAAACCTTGACAAGAAATCATGAACCTTCCCGTTAACTGAGCTTTGCTTGGCTTTCTTGCAACATCTCTGCCCCAAAGGGGTGCCTGTAAGGAAAAAGGGAAGCTGCCGTCAAAAGCTCTACTTCCTGGCCCCTTTGGATCCCTCAGAGCTCCTGGCTTCTCTCCCTTCCTGCCTCTGCTCAGCCTTCCAGTTTATACATGCCCATTTCGTGAAAGTCTGGAAGTGACAAGTCGTGAATCAAGGAGCCTCCCTCAGCAGTATCCAGCCTGCACTGGGTGGTGGCCTACTGTCTGATAGCCTGGGAAATGGAAAAAAAGTGACTCAGCCTCTCATCATATGTGAAATGAGGGTGCTAATGCACCCAGTCAGAGGGGTACTGGAGGATTCAATGAAATTATCACTTTTTCCCATTTCCCAGACTCCCCAGATTGCTGAGGTGACAACTTCTGACATCAGGCACAGAGGAAGTGAGGGTATAAATAATGATGCTTTTAAAGAATGCTAACTATGAGCTAGACAGAGTTCAAAGTCCACCCCCCCACCCCCCGACTAAAGACCAGGTAAATATAGATCAGACTTCTTTTTTTCATCCTGATGGATGCTGCGTTAGCTATCTATTGCTCTCTGGCCTGGTTTAGTTTCTATTGCTGGGATAAAACACCATCACCAAAAGCAATATTTCATGTGTGTGTGTGCATTTTGCTTGCATGTATGCCTTTTTTTTTTTTGTTACTAAATAGATAGCATGCCTATGGAGGGAGAACGAGGCACTGGATTCCCTGGCATTGGAATGATAGATGATTATGAGCTGCCATGTGCATGCTGGGCATTGAACCTGGGTCCTCTCGAAGACAGTCAGTGTTCTTATCCACTGAACCATCTCTCTAGCCCCAACTATCCATGCTTTTGATCCTATTGCTGCCCTTAGAGACAGAGATATCATCAGAACCCAAGGTAATGGAGTTGATGGAAGAACTCAGATCTGATATTTCCTTATTAAAATTTTTTGTGGGTGTTTGTGTGGGATAGCTGGTTTCCCCTAAAGAGGGAGAAGCTGCAATGTCTCATGATGAGGTTATAGAAGTGACATGATGTCAATTCCACAGCATCTGAATGACTACAAGGGTCAGTGTAGAAACAGCCTGTACAAGAAAAGGATTCCAGGAGGCAAATGTCCCTGGACCATTTTGAGTACTAGTTTCTTGTGTATTAACTCCCTTGACTCCCGAATGCACCAGAGAAGCTTAGTTGGAAGAGACTTGGGTAGAGAAGGACGTACCTGGAGTGGGAGGCTCATGTTCCTATGAACAGGGGTTCCAAAAGCAGAGTTCCATGCCAGCATCAGGATGCTATAGGATGGAAACTGACAGGGGTGCTTTGTGAATTAGTCATGGTGATCATGGCTATTGCTTCTAGGTCTGACATGGTTCCGTGAGCCGCATGGTAGGCTGCAGTTGCTGGTTAGAAAGAGTTCTGTTATTTGTAGTGTAGATCTGCAATGACTGTTCCATGTTTCCCAGAGCATAAGCTGGGTGTCGTTCTCAGGGGCCAAATATAGTCAGTGTGAGAATTACAGGCAGAATTTCAGTGCCCCCGGCACCACAACATCATAGGCAAACACTGGGAGATGCTGGAGACTCTGAGCTTCAAGGTCTTTGGTTTCTTTTAGGACACACACAAGGTTTCCTGTGTAACCTCAGCCTCATCTCTTAGCCCCCTGCAGACAGTCTGGCTCATCACTCTGACTTCCTGATTCAGCATGCCTAGAAGGAATAAGGCAGTGAAGGGGCCTCAGTGCTCCCCAAATGCCATGGCGGGCCCTCACAGTGGGGCCTCAGGCAGCCAGCATTGTGCAAACAAGAGAAGCAGGCTCTGGAATCCTTTCTTTTCCAGAGAATTTACAGGCGAGACAAAGGGAGCCATTATCCTTGCCGATACAGCGACTGCTGCCCAGGCCTGTGGCCCAGGTGTCACATGCTGCCCCCATCCCTCAGTCTGCTTTCTTCTTTTGTCTGTGGAGACACAGAACTTGGCCTCTGCTCCCTTCTCTGACACCATCCAACTCCCTCTGGGCTTTGGTCCCTGGCCACTGCTGTTTTGAAGTGAACTTGGATCCTGGTAGACTTGGACAGACCCCAGGCTGCTGCAGGGTGATGGTCTGTGCTGGGCTTTGGAATGCTGCATTCGCTGCTTGTCACTTTAGCCTGTAACCAAATCCTGAGCATAACCCTATCGACTGGGGCCTGGCAGACTGAGTAGTTACCACTATGCTCTGGCAGGCCATTCTGTTGTCCACAAAACAGGGTGTGAGTTCTTAGCTGGATCTGCCTTCTAGAAATCTTGCGGTCCTGTTCCACAGCAAAAAGAAAGCAGTCCTGGCTGTGCCTTGTTGGTGCTCACCTTGGTCTGTTTCCTCATCTTGCCACCTTCTTCAGTGTCTATGTCCACTTTAACTCCCGGTCTGCATCACTTGCTTTTCCTTTTACAGTGGCAAAAAACCAAATAAACAAAAGAAAAAAAGAAAAAACTCAACCCGGCAAAATCAAAGAAAGGTTGCCTCCAGCTCACAGTTTATGGGTTCAGTCCTCTGTGGTGGGGGAAGCCTCACAGCATGGGTCGCTTCAGCCATGGTGGCAGCTACTCACTGGTCTGCAACCGGGAAGCAGAAGGAGATGGATGCTGGTACCTGGCTCTTTTTCTCCATTTTATTCAATTTAGACCCCAGCCCATGAGACTTTCAGGATGAATCTTCTTCACCTCTGAATTAATTGCTTCTAGAACCCTCACAGACGCACCTAGAAGCGATTGTCCTAGGCAATTTTAAATCAGGTCAAGTTCATGGTCAAAGTAAACCATCCAATTGTCCAACTTGGAACATCACTTCTAAGGTGCTGGTTGCCCTTCACTGGCTCTTTCAGCACCAGTGAAAGTGGTTCTATTCATTCAGCTGTCATGTACCACTGGTAAGAGTTAGGATTGTGTGGGTTCTAGCCTGAATTCTTCATTTACCGGCCACCCAGCCTTGGGCATGCTGTTAACTTCCTCAGGTCTCACTTTTTTTTCCCCTCAAAAATGGGAATAATTGGGACACCGGAACAACATGAGATACCACATGTAAGGTAAGCAAAATGCTTGGGTCATAGTGACCCCTCTGTGGAGGTTGTGGTTTCCATCATTCAATAAAACATTTATCAAATAACCTCTCTGTCTTGTTATCTCCACCAAACTAAGAAGTTCAAAGAACAAGACAGATCCAATGAGACAGTTGACCACATGGGAGAATGTGTAAACATGCCTGCCAGGTCTTGCAGCCCCTGACTCTGGGAAAAATAGATGCTGAACTACACAATCAAATCCAGAGAGGAGGTGGGGTGGGGTCCTGATGAGGCTCTTGTGTTCATGTTTATAGGTAGAGAGCCTTTTATTCTACAAAAGGTTAAATTAAGGTCTGGGGCTTTTGTGGGTCCCTCACATGTGGTCCTGGAGGCAGAAGGGTTGGGATAGGGTTTGCAGGTAGGGTGCATTCTCTCTTTAGCTTTATTTCATTTTTGCTCTGTGTTGGCTTATTCCGGTCACAGCACAAGCATGTAGTCATATCTCCTATCTTAAAGAACAAATATCTGAAACTCTTTCTTAAACCCACACCCATCCCTGCCCTGTTTTTGTAACACATCTCCTCCAAAGATTGGCTCAGTCCCCACTTCTACCTCCTTCCTCCCATGCTCTTCTCCATATCCTCCAGTCTCCTTCCTTCCCCCACTAAACTAATGTGGTCAAGGTCTCCAATGACCTCAGTCTTGTTCAAACCACTGGGGAATTTTTACACCCATGTCACACAGAGCTGGGTAGTGCCTGAGCCAAATGCTTATTTCCTTCTTGTATGGCTTTTCTATCTTTATTGCAAAAGACCACTGTAAAATTAGTGTTTAAATAGCATGGGTTTGTTATTTTCCAGCTCTATATTTTAGAAGTTGGAGATTAAAACACAGGCAGAGTAATGTTCCTCTATGAGACTCTAAGAAGATCAAATTTCCTTGACCTCTCTAGATTCTAGAAGCCTCCATAGGCTGGACATATCTCTTAGGCCCCAGATTTCAGGATCAAACACAGCACATTTGATTTCTTTGGCTAGTCCTCTGTAGCTGTTTCACCCTCTGGCTTTAGATTTTAATCTCCACCCACATGGCCACACGGTTCCCAATCTCTTCAACCCAAGATCCTCAGCTATAAGCATGCCTACAGCATCTCTTTGCCAGGCAAGGGAACATCCTCAGGGGTAAAAGGATTGTATGTGATATTCTGGGTGTCTATTATAAGAATTCCTCTACCCAGCACCCTTGAAAACTTTTTCTTTTTAAACTTTTTATTTATTTGTTTGTTTGTTTGCTTGCTTTGATGTTTTGCCTGGTACTGGAACTACAGACAGTTGTGAGCTGCCATGTGGACACTAGGAATTGAACCCTGGTCCTCTGGAAGAGCAGTCAATGCTCTTAACTGCTGAGCTATCTCTCCAGCCGCCCCCCCCCCCAAAAAAAAACTTTCAAACAGAATCATGGCACACCCTTCTCTAACTTGACTATTTCAGTGGAAGCAATTTCCACACCTTTGAAAAAAATATGCAACCTCCTTGGCATTGTTCAAGCCCCGAGGTTCCAAACCCTCACATCGACATAGTCTCAGTCCCTGCACTCGGCCCCATGGCTACCTCGTTTCTTTGACATAGCCTTTCAGTGTCTTTAAACATGAAGTTTGCCCACTGGCTGTCATTCTGCTTGGAAGGTTCTTCTCCTAGACACCCACATAGCTGCTCACCTCATTATAGTCAGGCCTCTGCTCAAATGTCACCTCTTCTGAGAGGTCCCTTCTATGTTATTTTCCTTGTGTTATATGTATTTATCTGTCTGCTGTTCTCTTCCCCCAATAGAATGTAGCTTTCATGAAACAGGGACTTTTGTATCTGGTCACCTGACATGAGATGTAGCCTACAGGAGGTCCCCATATATGTTTATTATCAAAATAAATGAATAAATAATTGAAAGAGAGAGGCTGCCTTTTGGGAACAGGAAGTCAGATGGGGAAGAGGGGAGGGTTCCTGATGTGGGGTGTCTTTCTGTACACTGTGAATATGCTTTATTATTGGTTAATAAAGGAACTGTTTTGGCCTATGGCAGGGCATCATAGAAGCAGGTGGGAAATCCAAGCATAGATACAGGAGGAGGAGGAGGAGGAGGAGGGCAGAGTCAGAGAGATGCTATGAGCTGCCACCCAAGGAAGCAAGATGTAAAGAAATACAGGTAAGGGGCTGGAGAGATGGCTTAGCGGTTAAGAGTACTGACTGTTCTTCCGGCGGACCTGAGTTTGATTCCCAGCATCCACATGGCAGCTAACAACTGTCTGTAATTCCAAGATCTGACACACTTACACAGTTATACATGCAGGCAAAACACCAATTCACATAAATAAAAATAATTTTTTTTAAAAAAAAGAAATGCAGATAAGCTATGAGCCATGTGCCAAAACATAGATTAATAGAAATGGGTTAATATGCAAGAGCTGGCTAGCAATAAGCCTGAGCCAGAGGCCAAACAGCATGTAATTAGTGTGAGACTTTGTGTGATTATTTGGGATTGCTGGTCCAGATCTCAGGGCTAGGGAGGCCAGAAACTTCCTACTACAGACTCCCTGCTGAGGACATGCTCAATTCTGGAGACCAAAAGCAAGGAAGACTGTTTCCATGACAACCTAGGCCAAAGGCCCTGGCTACTCTTGGGAAATGGCCCGGCTGGTGGTGCCTGAGGGGCCAACATGGCAAGCATCGAGTCAGTGCCCAGGCTGGCATTCATCTCAGACACCGGGACTCTTTCCCCGGTTTCTATCTCATTGCTCTGGCCTTGGCAGACCCAGCAGATGGGTACACTGCAGGTCCCGGGAGCCACACAGCCAGCTCTTCATGCTTGGGAAAACAACTCCTTGTCTGGTCCAGGCTCCTAGATCCAGGAAAATCCTAGACTATAAAGCTCCAAGATAGATCACCTTGTGGAGAGCAACCCAGCCAAACGGGCTGCTGAGAACAGAGAGAACCATAGAATCCTGACAAGCACATGCTTCTTGGTAGATTTGGAGGGCTTCTGACCTCACCCTGCAGGAGCCTCCACGGTATCTCTGTGAGAAGAGGGCTCTTTACCACGTCAACTTGAAGTCTAGAGAGGTCAGCAGCTTATCTAGGGCTCCGTCATCAGAAAGTTCCAGAAATGTATTTCTATAACTCTTGCCTCTTGCCAGGACACAGATCCCTCCAGGGTCATTGGTAGGGACCTGTCTCTCCTACTCATCCAGCATGCTCTAGTGTGGGCCTTCCCTTTTGGATGTTGTTGATTCCAGACTATTGTGGAATTCTAGCTCTTCCCTCCACAGTGGTAAGAAATACACATCATTCATTCCTTTGTGAAACGGCCAAACACCCTCTGCTCTTTGCCAAGTGGTTAGGGGCAGCAGAGAAGGCATGGAACCAAGACCATTTGACACTAAGACTTTTAGTCTGCTCTATACCATACCATGGTGTCTGAGAGAGGTGTGGGAAGAGAGCTGTGAGATGTAGAGGAGGGATGGATACCTTAGCATCAGTATTATGTGAGTGGACAAGGAAGAATGTCAGAGTAGAGGATATGAGAATGTTCCAGAGAAAGAGAGAAAATTCCAAGCAATGTCCGGAACATTTAACTACCCATCACATGGATTGGTAGTTTCTGAGTTCTTGGAAAACAGGAAGATTACCTTGCTGAAGCTCATGTGCGTCCACACTTAGGTAAATATTTGTTGAAGGGGCTGGAGAGATGGCTCAGCGGTTAAGAGCACCGTCTGCTCTTCCAGAGGACCTGGGTTCGATTCCCAGCACCCACATGGCAGCTCACAACTGTCTGTAGTTCCAGTTCCAGGCAAACACCAAGGCAAATAAATAAAGTTTTAAAAAAATATATTTGTTGAATATCAAAAATCAAATAGAACATTTCATCCTTGGCTCCCAGATTTTGAGCAAGAGAGAGAAATGTGCATTGGTTAAACATCTAGATCCAGGGTTCCCTGTATGCCTATGAGCAGGGGTAGCATTTGCTTCCCACCAGCTTCCAGACTGTCTAAGCCTTTCTTCTCCCTGCTTACCCACAAAAGGCCTCAGGAGATGTTTCTACCTTCAGAGAAGTCGACTGTGGGGAGCCACTGCCCCTAGCCTGGGCTAGCCCTTTTCTCCCCGCTCCCATTTCTGGTCTTCTATTCCAGCTTCCTTTCTTTTCTCCTTGTGCCCTTGATGGCATCTCTCCTGTGGGGGACAGTTCCCTCAAGCTAGGATTCTGGGCTTTCTTAGATTTTCTTCCCTGACTTGGCACACCCTTGCTGTCCCAATGCTGTCCAGAATTTGTCCTTTTCTTTCATTTGGGTAATGAAGTTTCAGGAGAAGAAACACTTTGTTTTGTGTTGTAAACAAAAAAACACAGAATTATTTTTTCTTTTCTAGTCCAGAAGACCATCGAGGACAAAAAAAAAAAAGGAGAATCGGAAATGTCACATTACTTCTACATGACTTGGGCCAATCTCTAGGTCTCACCGCAGTTTCTAAAATGTGCCAAAGAGAAGGGAAGCAAATGTGTCTCGTGTACACAATGAATTTGTATGTACAGACCTGCTCAGCACAGCTCTGCCTGATTAGAAACTAGCTGCGTGTCCATCGAGAGACACCGTTGATGATGCTGATTCATTGGATTAGAAATGACTTCATTTGCCCTTGGATAGTAAAAGCGGAATGAATGATGGAGGGCACCGTAGACGATTTCTGCTCGCTTCTCCTGCCCACTGGACTGAGATGCTGCTTGCCATCCTCTAGACCTCCACCTGATGGATTGACCAGCAGGAGGCACCAGCAGTTGGAGTCGGGGAGGAGTGTGAGACAAGGGCATTTATTCCTCTGGTACCATTTTTGCTGGCTTGCTGGGCTAGCTGTGTGTCCCCTAAGGCTACAGTTCCCAGACAGCTCCATGTTGTTCACTTGTCCTTCAGATCCACAGATGATAACAGCATTTGCTCATTGCTCATGAGGTATATCGCATGAGACCTTCTGACTTTGCTAACTCTGCCCACAGTCAAAATAACCAGTTTATTATTTATTATTATTCATTATCCCATTCCTTCACCTGGTTGAGTGTTCGACATTCCATCCCAACCTCCTCTTTTAGACAGGATCTCATGTATCTCAGGTTCATCTCAGATTTGCTTTGTAGACAAAGATGGCCTTGAACTTCTGGTCCTCCTGAGTGCTAGAATGTAAACATGCACCACCATATGTAATTTGTGGGATTCACGCACACTTGGTAAGCATTCTATCAACTGAGCTGCATCTCCAGGCCCTGTTCCAACTATTTCTCCCCAAAGCCATAATTTTAGATAAAATTAAATCTGTATGTACAATAAGAAAAGCTGTTTGTATAAACATTGCTGTCTCAGAATCTTAGGACTTGATTTTTTTTCTTCCTCCTTTTATTTTTCTGAAATTTTAAGCTTTTTGATAACAAGTTGGCATTTCCTTTGGTTGTAGAAAAACAAAACACTTGTGAAAGTCAGGTAAAAGAGGGATGTACAAGGTGCTTAAGGTCTCAGTGGGTGAACTCTCGGGTCTGGGGAGGTCGAGGATGTTCCCAGTGAGAGTCTCCATTTTCTTCAGGTCTAGATTGACTGGCCTCTAGATCGAATGTAAATGTAACAGCCCCCAAACTGGAGCCCCTCAGCACCCAGTCAAGTTCATCCCTGCTCTTTCCTGCCTGTATCTGTTCCCTTACTCCTCACATTAGCAATTCCCATCTCCACAACCCTGCTTCCTCCACCTTTCCCCATTATGTATCTAATCCCAGAGAGGGCCCAATAAAACCCAGAGCCATGAGCTTGCCGTGGAACTACCCTGCTAGTGTGTGCCAAATAAAAGAGATGCCATCCAAAGGGATGCCCTTTTCTTTCCTCCTTTTTTTTTTCTTTCTTTTCTTTTTTTTTTTGAACTTGGCAATGAATTAATCATTGTTTATCCGGGCAGTGTGGTCCTTGATCCCAGAAACGGTGCTAAGGCATAAATCACAACCCTTTGGGGGTGAGGGTTATGGAAGGAGCCAGCATAGCTGAAAGCCCTGTTTCTCTAACACAGGAAAAATCTCCCCGTTTTCAAGTGACTGGGAGTGGACTCTGGGCTATTTATAATCTGCTGCTTTGCTGAGGCCTTTGTTCCTACAGCTGGCCTGGGAGATAATCAGCATAGTTTTCTTCTCTAGCCAGCTCTGCAAAACAGACCCTTCCTCTGGCAGTTCCCCCATCCAGAGCCTCTGAACCCACTCTCCTTTGCTTGGCTTCAGCTTCCAAAGGGCAAGTTTAAAAGCAGAAAGGCCCAGCGAGTCACAGCTCCAAGATGAAGGCAAGGACTGTGACCTGTTGGCAGACGGATTTGTCTAAAACGGGCCTGTGGAATGTCCACAGAACTTGGCACAAAGGACCTTTTAGGAGCTTTGGGGAAGGGGCGTATGCCACAGGTCCCATTGCTTCACTCAGTAGTTTCTCTGGATAGAAAAACAGGGTCCCAGAGAGGGCAAATTCCAAAGTCCTCTTGGTAAATATCTTGGCCAAAGAGGGGACAGAAGCAAAACTTCTCATGTGGGGCTCTAAGGACAAGAGCTATCTCAGCCTCTTCTCTACACCCACAGACTGGTGACCAGAGCCAGGCTCCTTCACGTCTCTGGACTGTTTCCTTTTTGTGTAAAATAGGGCTCTAGACTTTTGAGGTTTCCTCACTTTGAAAGATTTTATTTATGTGTGTGAGTAGACACGTTCTTGTGTGTATGCCAATGGAGGTCAGAAAAGATGTCAGAGCTCCTGGACCTGCCTAAAGTTTTAGGCAGCTTTGAGTCACCTGACATGGGTGTTAGAAATGGAACTCTGGATGAGCAACATGAGCTCTTAGCCACTGAGGCATCTCTCCATAGGAGCAGAATATATAATATATAATATAAATATAATATAGACATAAGCCCAGTAACTGGTTAAAGGGGAGTCAGAAAAGAGTTGAGGCAGTAAGCCCACTCACTTGGTATCCTTTTGCTGACCTGACAGGTGAATAATACCTAGTGTGGTAGTTTGAATGTAATTGGCCCGAATAAGCTCATGGATCATGGCACTATTGGGAGGTGTGGCCTTGTTGAAGTAGGCGTGGTCTTGCTGGAAAAAAATGTGTCACTATGGGGGTGGGCTTTGAGATTTTGTATGCTTAAGATATTTCTCTGTGTCTCAGTTCACTTCCTGTTGCCTGTGTGATTAAGATGTAGCTCGTTCTCTAGGCTCCTTCTCCAGTACCACGTCTGCCCGCACACCACCATCTTACACCATGATGATAACGGACTAAACTTCTGAAAATGTAGGCCACCCCAATTAAATGTTTTTCCTTTATAAGAGCTGTCATGGGCATAGTGTCCTTTCACAGCACTACAAATCCTAACTAAAACAACTAGGAACTTATAATTCCTGAGAGTTTAATCCCTGGAGACTCAATGACCTTGGACAGTCTAAGCTTTAAAACTCATTCATTCTTCTGCTATAAATATTGACTGAACCTCAAACATGTATCAGGCTGACCTGGGCACTGGAGATTGAAAGATAAATAAGGAAGCCATTTCCTTACATCATAAGCCTTACAATCTAACAAGACAGGGAAATAATGTCAGTGAAATAAATAATATGCACAGGTACATGCATTTTACTGGATAGACTAGCGGGGGTCTTCCACCACCCCTTGCCTTTCAAGTCCTTCAGAGAAATTCAGAAAGTGATCATATTTGAAAGGAGGGTCTTTGCAGGTTATATTTAGTTAAGATGAAGCTGTATTGCAAAGAGTAGTTTGGGCTCTGAATCCAATGTGATTTGTATCCTTGTAAGTGTGACGGATAGTGTTATCAACTTGACTGAAGCGAGAATTAATTACCTGTAAGATGGGCTTCTAAGTTTATCTACGAGGGATAATCTTCACCAAGTTAAATTAAGTGGGAAGACCTGGTAACTGTGGGTCATGCCCTGCCCTATGCAGGGGATCTTGGGCTGTACAAGCTTGGAGAAAGCAAGCTGGGCACCAGTGTGCTTGCATTTCATTGCTGTCTTCTTACTGAAGATGTAACAGGATCAACCACTTCAAGCTTGGTGGCCTTGACTTTTTCTGTCATGACTGTGACCTGGACTGTGAGCTACAATGGATTGCTTCTCCTTTGAGTTACTTTTGTCAGAGTATTTTATCATAGCAATAGCGACATGAAGACACAGAGGAGGAGGAGAAACACAAAGTAACCACAGGACAGATGCCAAGTGATAACAAAGACAGAGGCATGGCTGCCAGCTACACTGCCAGTTACAGTGTCTTTAGTTAGGGTTTCTATTGCTGTGAAGAGACACTACAACCATGGAAACTCTTTTTTATGTGTGTGTAGTTAAGACAGGGTTTCTCTGTGTAATAGCTCAGGCTGTCCCAGAACTTACTTTGTAGACCAGGATGTCCTTGAACTCACAGAGATCCAACTGCCTTTACCTCTGGAGTGCTGGGATTAAAGGTGTACTCCACTACCACATGGCTCACAGAAATTCTTACAAGGGAAAACACTTAATTGGAGCTGACTTACAGGCTCAAAGGTTTCATCCATTATTGTCACAGCAGGAAGCAGATCAGCAAACAGGCTACTGGAGAAAGAGCCCAGACTTCTACATTTGGGTCAGCAGCAGGAAGAGGTAGTGACACAGAGCCTGGCTTGAGGATTTAAAACCTCAAAGCCCACTTCCAGTGACACACTTCCTCCAAGGCCACACCTACTCCAGCAAGGCCACACCTATTCCAATAAGGCCACACCTACACCAATAAGGCCACACCTGCTCCAGCAAGGCCACACCTACTCCAGCAAGGCCACACCTATTCCAATAAGGCCACACCTACACCAATAAGGCCACACCTGCTCCAGCAAGGCCACACCTACTCCAGCAAGGCCACACCTCTAAATAGTGCCACTCCATCTGAGCCTGTCAGAGCCATTGTTATTCAAACCACCACACACAGAGTGTCAGCAAACT
Source organism: Sigmodon hispidus (assembly GCA_004025045.1). Lineage (NCBI taxonomy): Eukaryota > Metazoa > Chordata > Mammalia > Rodentia > Cricetidae > Sigmodon > Sigmodon hispidus. The sequence continues at coordinate 121,432 of PVIH01000775.1, forward strand.
GCCATCAATCTAGGAAGGTTCTTGTCTGAGCCTATGGAGGAAGCCTGTCCCTGGTGGCACCTGGATTTCAGACATCTGTCCTCCAGAATGACCAGAGGACAAACTGTGGCTGCTTTAGGCTGTTCAGTTATGGTATATGCTGTGCTATAATAGCCCTAAGGAGATAATAAAACACAGATTCTTCTCATTATTTGTAGCTGTTAAAGTCTGTGATGTAATCACAGAACCGAATTAGTCACTAGTAATCCATCGCTTCTGGGGAAAACACCAGGCTGGACTCCCATGAGTCTCTAGTTTCATTGGCCACTCAACACTGAGCTTGTTTCATACATGTTTATGTTTAGAGAGGCCTTCCTTAATGTATTCTAATGAGTCACTGACATTGAACTCATGGCCAACAGCAATACAGTTCATGCTTGAAAAAGCCATACACACATTTCCCCTCTAAGGCACAGCATAGTCTCCCTGGACTTAGAAAATTTCATCACTGAACTTGGGGGCTTTTTGAAACACACAATGAAACCACCAACAAAAGGTGAGACAATGGGGGGAAAAGGACACCAAACTGATAGCAAGAAAAACTGTAGTTTAAGTGTGACAATGTGAGGCCACAGCAAGAAGACAGGGCTACGTTCTGGATTTAGTCGGGAACATGTGTCAGGTGAGCTAAGTATTTCTCTGCTCTGTGCCAACTCTTAAATGACCTTGATAGTGCTTGAAGTATTGATTTGGAGTGACACATTTTAGGGAGGAGGCAAAATCAGAAATATAGAATCTGCAAATATTGAGGATCGCACACACATGCACAGGCACACTTGCATACATTTAATCTGTAAGAAGGAAAAGAAAAGTATTGTGAAATATAAGGAAAAAAAAACGTAGGGTGGTAAATGGTGGCATTTCAAACCAAACCCTGAAGGACAGAAATGACTCAGGAGAGAAGGGACATTTCTAGCCATAAAATGGCAGCTGTGGGAAGTCTTTGAAGAAGTGAAGAGCCTGGCATATTTGTGTAGTGTGGTGGTTTGAGCAGGCAATGTCCCAATATCTCTGGTATTTGGATACTTGGTTCCCATCTGGTGGTGCTCTTTTGGGAACCTGTAGAATCTTTAGGGGACTTTAGTATGACTTTGCTAGAAGAATTATGTCACTGGGGGCAGGCTTTGAAAGTTCACAGCCTCATGTTATGGAATAGTTGTTTAACTATGAAAGCTGTGTTGCTGTTTTACCTTGCTTGCCTAAGGCATCTGATTGGTCTAATAAAAAACTTACTAGCCAATAGCTAGGGAGGAGGTACACGTGGGACTTCCACACAAGGAGAGTAAGTAGAAGGAGAAATTTAGGCTCAGGAGAAGAAAGAAAAGAGAGGCCAGGGACCAGACAGACAGACATGGGGGAATCAGGAAAGAAAGACATACAAAATAAAAGAAAGGTAAAAAGTCCTAAGACAAAATGTAGACCAATAGAAACAGGTTAAATTAAGTTATAAGAGCTAGTGGGACAAACTTGAACTAAGGCCAAGATTTCATAATTAATAATAAGTCTCCCTATCATTATTTGGGAGCTGGTTGGTGGCCAAAAAAAAAAATTCCAAGCGCAGACTGATGCCTTTGCATGGTTGAGATATGATCTCTCAGCAACCATGCCTCTCCATGGTAGACTTTTATCTCTCTGGAACGGTAAACCAAAATAAAATCTTCTGTAAGTTTGGTTGTGGTATTTTACCACAGCAATAAAAATAAACTAATGGTCACAGTGAGGTAGTAGGCAGAGAGCAAGATGGTGAATAAGTGCTGGGAATGATGGACCAGAGTAGGACCAGAGCATTAAGGCCTAGAAGGATGCCAAGTGTGGATTCCATGTAAAGTGCGATGGGTCAGGATGCTATTGGAGTATCTGAACAGAAAAGTGAAATGTCCAAGGTAGAGTCCAAGTTCTCACCGCTCTCAGATTTACCAGAATGACTGTTTCCTAAGCTGATTATCTAAGAAATAAATGTGAGCTATTGTCAATTCCTTATTTGGATTTGGAGAGGGCTATAAATAAATGCTGAATTGGGGTACCACAGTGGGTAGGGCCTGAGTGTGTTTCACATATTGTGACATTTGATTTTGAAATCAAAGCTACTGGAACTATACTGCCTCAAACCAATGTAGTATGCCTTCTATGGCAGGAAATGGGAGTGGGATATTTTTAGAAAGGAGCCCTCTCTATGTCCCCAAACCACACCCTCAGTGACCATTGCTGTTGTCTATCAGCTTTCATCTTTAAGAGGTGTGGGCATGCTGTGGTGCTGCGAGCTGCCAGGAATGCCTGACCAAAGACTGACTGCTCTTGGGTGTGGCCAAAAGCTGTCTCCTCTTTACTTGAGCCCAGGCTTGCTGACTTCCTGGCCTTTATGACATCTTCTACAGGCAGAAAGAAATCAGTTTGGCTTTCTGAGTAAGCCATACATGCTCTAACCAATTCATCTAACTTCTTCCTACCTTCCTGCACATCCATCTTATATCAGTTCTTACCACCTCCATGACTGTGACCAAGCCCTACAGAATTACTATTTAGTTATGGAGATGCACTGAGCTCCTGGGCAGACTGTGTCCTGAAAGGGGGAAGTGCCTTGGCTGCCATTTTCTTCCCTCCCTTGAGGAGAAAGTCCTTTGTTAATCCTCGACAATGACTAAGGGTGTTCCTTCGAGTTTGGTGAGTAAGAAAGCCCCCCTTAAGCCACCTCATCTTATACTCTTCCTCTTTTCTGTGGTTTTTCAGCACTCCCTGCTGCAGAATTATGATGAATCAAAAGGAAGAATGATAAAGAGGTGATATTTCTGATCTGGGAAGCTTGAACTGCCAGGCTGTCCTATGTGGGGAAACCCATATTTGCTCCTCAGTTGCCTTATATTCAGCCTTTCCTTCAATCGAGGGCTACGGAGGCCAGGTTCCGGTCAGTCTATCTCCCCAGGCCTCACCTTTGTTGTGTGGATAGCCCACTCAGCACAGTTATACTCCCACAGGGAAGGTAGTTCACAGTTTTTTTTCTGAGCTCAAAGACTGTTGAATTGGATCCTCAAATAAATCTGAGACACTCCACAGGAATTCAGCAATTAATGTAATGAAAACACCTAAAACAATGAGGCTGCCCATGTCCTGAAGTCACCTTTTTCTGAGGGGCCCAGAACAGTTCTCTCAATTTTCAGTGAATTGTGTCCCCTCCCACCCATTTCCTCTGATTCCCCAGAGGTTAATGCCCACTGACACCCAGATCCTGACTGTTTAGAGCTGAGCATTTATAGTTACCGCTGAACTGGCCTGGGAGGGGATTTCATTCCACAAAGCAGAGTTGAACTTCTTCCCTCATGTCCACGGCTAAAATTATCTGAAGGGATGTGTCCAAGTCTCTTAGACTTGGCTGATGTCAGCAGAAATGGATGGCCCTCCTCCTTGGAGGGTGGGGGTGTTTTGTCAGATGCTAGAAACCTGAAATGAAGCTAAGTTTTTACTGGAGACTCAAGAGACAAGTGAGGAGGAGAGAGACCCAAAGAGGTCACCCTTACAGTGGTGACAGACACTCTGATGGGGGTACAAGGTGTGAAAAGAAAAATCTCAGCCAGCGAAGAACTGTGGCGGTTACACCTCCATCAGTCACAATTTGTAAGAATTTTCATACATAAGATATAATTTGTGGCTCACAAACATCCAGTTAAGGAGGCAAGATAACACTTCCTTCTCCCTGCAGACTGGAGCCAGCTCACTCCCAGGTTTCTTCCACAGGTCCAGCAGTCAACAAAGGTGAGAGCAAGGCTTCCACCTGTCAGCCCTGCCTCTGAGCACAGGCCCGTGGTAAGTCCTGATGAACATTGTCTCTTCATTTTCTCAGCTCTTTAAAACGGACATAATTTTCTTCCTTCTAAAAAGGACTTTTATATAAGATCCCTATCACCAGAGTAGCTGTGGTGAGTCACTTTCAAATGTGTGTGGGGTGAAACACACTCTCATTGTTGAGTGGCCACTATAACCATTCACACCCAGTTTGGCTTTCCAAACTGGAACTCCATACCCATGAGATAACTCCCCTGGCCCTTCTAACTCCTCACAGCCCCAACCTGCTTTCTGTCTGGATGAAGTTGACTCTTCTAGTGATCTTGAGTAGATGGAGTTAGTAGAGCCTGTCTTTGTGTGTGTGTGTGTGTGTGTGTGTGTGAAAGAGAGAGAGAGAGAGAGAGAGAGAGAGAGAGAGAGAGAGAGAGAGAGAGAGAGAGAGAGAGAGAAAGGCTGGTTTCATTCAGTGTAATGTTCTCAAATTCCATTAATGTTATTGCTTTGTCTTTAGGCCATACAACAGTCCTTGTATGGTATGTTCACTTTTGTGCTGGTATGATAAAACACCCTCAGAACAACTTGAAGGAGAGCATTTCAGTCCATAGTCCTTGGCTCCAATGTTCTAGATTTGGGAAAAGGCAGAACATAATGGTGGCATGTGGCAGAGGCTACTTCAGCTCATGACAGACAGGAAGATATGGGGTGGATAGAACTAGAAAGAGAGGCAGATATTAATCTGGGACATGATATGGACTCCTAATGACCTATTTCCCCCAGTCAAGCACTTTACTTCCTCCTAAGAGTTTCAGAACATTCCAAAACAGTTCCACCAGCTGATGACTGACCTTTTAGGATACCAGCCTTGTTAAGGAACACATCATATCCAAGCTATAACCTATAGGGTACATCACTTTGGTTCTCCATGCCTCTGTAGATAGCCACTGGGGAGCTTCACCTTTGGGCTATTATAAACAATAGAGCCATGAACATGAGTGTAAATGTGCCTTTGATTAAGGGATATTCTTAAACTTTTAAAAACTGGAATTTTTCCATGTTCATCAAATAAGTGAGAGAATCAGTTCTTGTAACTTCAAAGGCAAACCTCCTAATTGTAAGTGTTCCTGGCAAGCCACGTGGTAGACCCAACATGGTGCTGGTTAAATAACAATTCCTGGCATGTAATGGTCACGTGGTAAAGCTGACATGTTGCTGTATACAGAGGGCACACCCCTAGGTGTGGTTACATAGATTCGAGCCCATCCCTTCTCTTAAAAAGAAATGCCATGAGGCAACCCATTCTCTCCCCCTTCCCTTCTCTCTCTCTCTCTCTCTCTCTCTTCTCTCTCTCCTCTCTCTTGCTCTTCTCTGGGTACCCACCTCTCATTAACTCTCTAAAATAAACTCTTGTGTGGCACCTGGTAGTGAGTGTGTGTGTTTCTCCCCATGCGCAAGAAACTAACACTAACCACTGTAACATCCTGCCCCTAAAAATCATAAATTTCATTAAAAAAAAAAACTACTTAGGTTCAGAACATAGCTCTGTCATTCTTTGACTGGCTATAACATTCAACAGGTCACTTCCCTTCCCTGATCTGCTAGCTATGGTGAGGAGTGTGTGGAACAATGGGCTTAATCATACTCACACCTGTTGGGTGTGAGCATCATGCTAGCTCCAGCTGCCATCACACAAGTGATGGGAAGGTCACAGGAAAGAAAACCCAAGAACTCAAACTCTCTGATTCCTCGGCTAGAACCAGCCAGGTGGACAGCAGGGTCCCTGGCAGATGCTATACCAGCCAGCTCAGTTGGGGGCAGCACCTGCCACATTTGTTGTTGGGCACTGTCTGGGACAGGCCAGATGTCTATTTTGGACATTCCTGCCAGCCACACTCCATCCCAGCCAGGGCAGAGACTGTCCAGATATATTGATGTAAATGACAGCAAGGTACGAATGGAAGATCAAGAGATGAGAACCTTGTCCAGCCACCAAGCCAGCCTTTTCCCTTTATTCTGGGTCTAGATTTTCTTCAGCTGTTAATGGTTTACAGATGATTGCCAAAGTCTTTGTGTTCTGGAAACTTTCAGACTGTGACCTCTCTGTGGGGGTAAGGAAAGACTTGAATGGTACAACCAGACTGGAATCAAACCTGGGATCTGCCTCCACTTTGGGCGACCTTGACCCAGAGGCACTCATCATGTCAGACTTGGATTTTCTCATTACTGAAAATGGAAGAAGATAACAGAGTCTGTGTCACTGACTGCGTGAGGATTTGTCAGATGATGTGACTGGTGCGGTTAAGTACTCAGAAGAGGACCGTGTTTATCAAAATGAATATTCACCAGGAGGCTGCCCCTCCCTTTTTGTTTGGTTTTTGAGACAGGGATTCTCTATATAATAGCTCTGGCTTTTCTGGACCTTGCTTTGTAGATCAGGCTGGCCTCAGACTCACAGAGACCTGCCTGCCTTCTGAGTGCTGGGATGTAAGGTGTGCACCACCACCTCAGATGAGGCTCCCTTTTTTTTACATGGTGTTGGGGATCACACCCAGGGTTCTATCTCCAAGTTACATCCCCAGCTCTCATCTGTGTCTTGACCTCTAGATGAGATGCTAAGAATAACAAGGGGTGCAGAAGAATCTAATGGTCTCCTTTCTTCCATTTCTGCTGTCAACAATGAATCTTGCATTTCTGCTCTGGACCCATTACAACCCAACTCAAAAGGTGGCAATGGGAATTGAATAAGATAAGTAGCATATCCCTGGCACATTGTGGGTCAATGAAAGGGAGATACGTGTCAGTATGGTTCCAATCTTAAACATTTCTTTTATGCATGTTTGCAGAATGTATGTTGGTGCAATTCTTATGATATGATATTTGGCAGCAGTTACAAAACTATAATTCCACTTACCTTTAACCCACTAACTCCACTCCAATTACAGTTTATACTTGGGAAATGCCCTCTCTGTCTACAGTTGTTTGTTATTCATAGTACCTGTTATGAACAGCCACCTGCTTCAGACTCGGAGTAAGTTACGTGTTCTAGAAAACTATATAGCTATGAAAAAAAATGATAGAAGAAACTCTTCATGCTTGGATGTGGAAAGATCTCAAAGAAGTGTTGCTCATTAAGAGAACTGAGGCGCAGAATACTGTATGTTACTCTCTGAGGTATGAAGTCCCCAGGGAATGTAGTGGTTGTAAATATATGAGCAGATGAACATGTAAACACGCCACATAAACATTAAAATCTCTTCAGGTGAGGGCTCAGCGTGCTTATTAATTTTTGCCACCTTCATAGGAACTACAGTCCTCTGGGGAGAGGGGGGAATCTTAGATTGACCTGTGGGGGTATTTCCTTGATTGATGATTGATGGGGAGGGAGGGCCCTCCCGAGGCCCCTCCCACTGTGGGAGGTACCACTCCTGGGCCCACCTCCTGGGGTGTATAGGAAGAACAAGGCCTTCCTTTGTAATCCCTGTCCCTGCCCAGCCTGAGTTCCTGCTGTGACCTCCCTCAGGGGTGGATAATGTAAGGCACATCAACCGCTTCCTCCTCAAATTGCTTTTGGTTGGAGGGTTTGATCACAGCAATAGGAAGCAAACTAAAATGCTCATCCTGTACAAGCATGAGGCCTGAGTTGGAGCCCCAGAACCCGCATAATAAAAGGCTGGGTGTGGGATATCAAGATGCTCTGCAGTTAAAGGTACCTGACATGGAGCCTCACCTCCTGAGTTTGGTCCCCAGGATCCACAAGGCAGAAAGGGAGAACTGACTCCTTGAAGCTGTCCCCGATCTCCCCCATATGAGCACTGAGATGCTCCCTCTAGAACATAATAAATATACACATTCGATTAAAAAATGAAAATATCGAGTGACGTGTTTGTCATTTCAGGGCAGATTCCTGGAGTTCTCTGGCCAACCAGCATAGCCTATACTCAGCAAGTTCCAGGCCAGTGAGAAACTGGATAAAATACACAAACACAACAACAACAACAAAAACCAACCAACTAATCAAATTAAAAAGCGAAAAGCAAAAACCAAAATAGTAACAAAACCATACCAAGTGAATGGCACTTGAGGAATGAGGTACTGACCGCTGGCATCTACATCTGTACCTCCCCATCAAAGAAAGACACACACATGTTCATATACAAAGAAAAGGCAACAACGAAAGAACGTCCAGAAGGTCACACAGCAAGCCTGAAGTTGTGAGAGGAAGATAAGGAAGGGAAGATTTATCATTTTAATAATTATACTCTGCAATCTTGAGAAGATGATATGGCCTTTTCAAAAGTTAAAGTAAAATCTTATTAAGAAAAAAGGAGTTAGGGATGGAAGGGAGGGAGGCAGGGAGGGCGGGGCCGTGTTCTTGCGGTCCTGGGCAAAGCAAGAGCCATCGGATGCAAGCGAACGGGAGGGAGCAGGTAGGTGGTGGGGATTGGTGAAGCACCGTGCTGGGGCCCTGGTGATAAGGGAGAAGACTTGGCAGATGGCATCGAACACTAGGGGAAGCAGTTGCCCTGCCTGGCAGGCTGTCCTCTGGCAGAAGTGTAACAGAAAGCTTGGGTTCAACCCTTATTTTCCACACTGCTCCGAATTCTCCTTCCTCTGTCCCCCCCAAAGGAAGAACACAGGTTTTGACTTTGATACCCCCTCTCTTGAGAAAAGAACACAGAGTGAAGACGGAGCCTAGAATTTTTTTATTTTTACTTTTGGCCATTTGCCTGATTTCTTAGATGATTGTGCACTGTGAATGTCAGCATTGACGGCCCTGTCTTCTGGAAATGGGTGAGACTCGGGCATATGACAGGCTCAGATGTGATATACATTCTCCATGTCACCACTCCTCAGATTTCTGGGCAGATTGTTCATAGGATGGTCACCTCCAGCTCAGAGCTTTAATGATTTCCTGTCATCTGTGGTGTCTTTAGATAACTGGTCAGATGTGAGCAGGTTTGAAGGCCACTGGGAATGGTCCCCTCCTTCATAATCAGCAACTTGTAAAACTGGGAACCACAGGCTGATTGTTAGTCAAAAGGATGGGATGGGATTCACATCTCTGGCCCTGAGTAGATCCATGACCATCTCAATTGCTCAAAAAATCAGAATATTACTATACACAGCTATAGGCTTTCTGGTAAAGGCCAAAGACTTTCCACTGTTGCCTCCATAAAAGTGAATCCAAATGGTCTGTCAGTTACCTGGACAGGAAAACACCCTCTGGAAGTTATATTTTCTATAAAACCTTAAGAAATAGTATAAAGCCTACCTAAAGTAAGTTGGCAAAATAGACTCTCTGGATACTGTCCGCTCTTACTCTAGAGAGTATTCTGCTTAGAGACCTCCCTGACATTGTCAATATCATCTCCTGAGGCCACCACTTTTCTCCATGATAAGCTACCTCATTTTTTTTCATGTTCTGTGTGTCTCGTCTGAATTCTTGAGACTGAGATCACAAGGGTAGAGGGACAGAGTGGAGTCCAGAGTGAATTTAGAGATGAATACAGGCTGTGTGTACGTACAAGTACATTTCTGACTGTTTTCTTAGCACTTAGCAGGGCTCTTTGTCAAGACTTAGCATGTTACCATTACAATCATATTGACACATGTGATGTGTATCGATCAGTGCCTTAGATGCTTTTTTTCTGCTGTTGTGATAAAAATACTCTGGTAAATGCAACTCCAGGGCAGAAGGGCTTGTTTCAGCGCTCAGTTAGAAGTCACAGTTTGTCATAACCACAGTAAGAAGGAAGGAAGAAAGATGGTTCATGCTGTGCTCACTGGCTTTTTAGACAGTTCAGAATCCCATCCCAGAAAATGATGCCGCTCACAGTGGACAGGTTCCCGGGTCATTCTAGATCTTATGAAATTGAGAATTAAGCACAATATACTCACTGAAACTTGTTAATAAATGTAATGGCAGTTTAACGGTTTCTTCTCACATCTGCTGTTTATCTTCTTACTTTCCAGACTTTCCTTCCATTAAATGTTTGTTCATCAAATGTTCAGTGAGTTATTGTTTCAGCAAAGATGCTGTGGTAGGTTTTAAAACTTCAGAGATAAAATATGGCCACGCTATTCAAGGTCTAGTCTCGGCATAAAGACCAGAACTTAGATGAAATGATACATGACCGAGAACACAAGGTGATGTGAGTATCTTAACCCAACTGAGTAGCTAGAAAAGACCAGAAAAGCTTCCTGAGGGAAAGGTGAAGGAGGCAAAGTGAAGGAAGGAGCTAAGAGAGAAAGTCAGGAGTCTTCACACTTCAGAGGAGACTTTGGGATGGATGCAGGAGATTGTAGAGGAAATGGCGACAGGTGGAATCACAGAGAACTCTTGAAAAGTGGTAGAGAGTTGAAGGAGAGAGAGAAAGAGAGAGAGAGAGAGAGAGAGAGAGAGAGAGAGAGAGAGGAGAGAGAGAGAGAGAGAGAGAGAGAGAGAGAGAGAGAGAGAGAGAGAGAATGCCTCTGTTACAGATAAGAAGACTGAATTTAACGAGACAGACCAGGACCACAGTGTACTTCCCAGGCAGAGCTGGCTCCGATTTACCCTACCCTCTTAAATTAAATTTAGTCCAGTTAGGAAGCACCATGTAACTGGGGAACAATGGTAACATGAGTTTCTAATCAGGTTCACATGGACCCAGATGGAGGAATCACGGAGTCAGCGTCTTTAAAAAGTTTCCCTGGACCACCTAGTGTCTTGCTGGTGTGAGGTGACATCAAATGGTGAAAGAGGTTTGACTTTACGTACCTTAGGTAAATGTGTCTCACCTTGTATTACTTATTCCCCAAGAAACTTGCTAGCACAAGACCTGTTCTTTTTACACAGGGCTTTTACTTACATGCTTGGCATCCTTCTCCGGGGGGAGTGGTCTGTCTGGTTCTCTCCTCCAGACACCCAGGGCCTATCCTCAGGCATCTGCCTCAGCACCAGCACAAGTCTAAACAGGGCCTTAAAACTGTCTCCAACCACAAGCCCATTGTCCTACGCCCTGGGAGGTGCGTCTTGTCCCTACTTGCTTGAGTTTGGGAACAGTGAAGCCTGAGTAATCAGTCTATTCCCTTTGTGGAGGTGGGACCTTGTCTGGTGTGTGGCCCAAGGAGTGTGTAGGAGGGAAACCCCAGGGAAGACCCAGGCCATGGGAGAGGGGTAGGCGGGGCGACTGGCTTCTGCTCCCCGGAGGATGTGGGGCAGCAAGTAGGAATAAATAGCAAAAGGATGATGTAGGGGTGGTTAAGAGGCTAAGGGTGTCTTGAGCTGGGGTTCTGAGAAGAAATTCATGAAGGCAGTTGATCCAGAAGATCAGAACGGGAACGAAGAAGAACGGTAGGAATAGGGAAGAAACTAATATCCCAGAGCGCCGAGCTTGAGTGAATAAAAATGACTCTGTCCTTGGGTGTGATGGAGGGATTCTCATCAAGTCCCAGCCTCAGTCCCCACAGAGGGCTCTGTATGTAACTATGCCTCCAGAGTCTGGCCACCAAGATGAGCAGGAATCTCATGAGCCTACCACTTCAGCAGACCTAAATCCTCTGTGGTGCAACAGCCTGAGTCATCTAAAGACATACCCCAATGACCTTGAACAGAGGACATCTGCAGCAGATAAGGACAGAAGTTACAGACCGGTGATCAGAAAGGGTGAAAGAAAGACAATAAAATCTGGGGGCGGGCTGCACCAAAGAATGCGATATTCATGTCCTGGCTTCATTTCTGCTTCTGTGACTCAGACCGAATGACTTAATCTTATAGACAGACATGTTTGGGGGAACACTCCCTCTCGCAGGGTGCTGTACAGGATAAACAAGATAACATGAACAGATAAGGGTTCAGCATGGGGCCTGGCACTCATTAATAATCATTGATGATGACTTATCTGGCCACACCCTCCTGGGTGGGCTTAGACTTGGGGACTCCAATGCAGGTGACCTAGAGTGCCAGACCTGCTTCTGGGCTCTATGCATCTCTTCCTTCTGGAAGTTTCCTTCGTCTCCTTTGCTTCAGACTCTACCCTCATTGGCCATTAGACTCCTATCTGGAGACCTTACGTTCTGCCTTCCCAGCACCCGGTTACCTCCTCTCCTTGCGCTTGCTCCTCAAAGCATTGTAGAGAAGACTGTTCTAGAACTCAGACTCTGGAACCGACGACCTGGGTTCAAATTCTGGCCCTAATACAGACTTGTGATGGTGGCAGACTCACTCTGCCTTTTGGAATGTTATGAGGTGCTGATAAGTCAGTGGTGGGGGGCCGGGTGCAGTGAGTCTCAGGGTGTGCAACCATGTCCCCCTTTGGATTCTGCTGATTTGCAATGCTCTGGCTTATCATTTTCTCACCAGTCTCTCACTCAGGTTGGACTTCCTCCATCGCCTGCCTTTGGTGTCTGGTGGGTCCTCCTGAAGGCCCAGGTGATTAACATAGACACAGTCACAATCATAAGCAGGCATTCTTGGGTTTCCTGTGTACATGTGCCAGAGTCTATCTGTGCTTCATTTCATGTATAAAATTACATTTATTTATTTATTCATTTGTGTGTGAGGGGTGTGCATGTATTTGTGTGTGTGTGTGTGTGTGCGCGCGCGCGCGCGCGCGCGCGCAATGGCTTGAGTATGGAAGCCAGAAAGCAGCTTTCAGGAACCAGCATCGTATGATTCTAATGATCAAATTCAGGTTGTCGGACTTGGCAACAAACACCTTTATCAGCTGAAGCCATCTGGCCAGGCCCCCATGCCACCTTTTAAAAATGAGAGACCTTCTGTTGTTTATTTTTTACTCTTATTATTCTTTGGGGGGGGGTCTGCCACCCAACTCCCAAATAATCACACATGGGGACTTGGAAGTTTGGCTTGTTCCTCGCCAGCTTTTCTTAAATTATCCCACCTACCCTTTGCCTCTGGGCGTTTACCTTTCTCTTACTTCTGTATATCTTACCCTCCCTCTTCCTCCAAGCTTACTCTGTGGCTGGCTGTGCGGCTGTGCGGCTGTGCAGTTGTGTGACTGTGTGAATAGCCCCTGGTTCCTTCTTTTCCCCCCACTTTTCTCCTCCTATTTATTCTCTCTGCCTGGCAGCCCCGCCTATCCTTTCTCCGGCCTTGCTATTGGCCATTCAGCTCTTCATTAGACCATCAGCTGTTTTAGACAGGCAAAGTAACACAGCTTCAAAGTAACACAGTAAACAAATGCAACAGAAATGAATGCAACACACCTTTGCATCGTTAAACAAATATTCCACAGCACAAACAAATGTAACACACCTGAAAAAATACTGCACAACAGCCCTCAAAAAATTAAAACTTGCTCAAGTTTACAAAGCTCCCAAACCTTAGAATCTTCCAAACTACCCATCCATCACTGGAGCTTCAACACTGTCCTTCCAGAGACCAGATCTGTGACCATGGTAGACTTCATGTTCCCCTAACCCCATCTCCATCCCACCTCGGCTGTTCCTACTCGAATCTCATCAATGAAACGGATTGTCGGTCTTCCTTAATATGCTATGAGTCTTGAAGGGAGGGGCTGTGATTTTGTCCCTTTGCTTTTATCCCTAGACACTGTCCCAGGGCCTGGCATATCACGGATTCTAAATATGTGTGATGACTAATCTTTTCTGTCACCTTTACTCAATTTAGACCCACCTCTGGGGATGTCCTTGAGGGTTTTTCCAAAGAGGATTAACGGAGGATGGCAGGTCCGCCCTGAATATGGATGACATCATGCCAAGGACTGAACAAAGTGGAGAGAGTATGGCAAACACTGACAGTCTACCTTTCTCTCATTTCTGTCAACACAGTGCTCCCACTACGATGCCTCTCCCACCGTGAGGGACTGTACCCCAGACAGGGAGTCAAAGCAAACCCTTTCTTCCTCAGGTTGCTTGCGACAGGCGTGGCAGCGATGAGAGAGGTAACTAATGTATTAGTGGTTTGCTTTCTCTTCTGTAACGAATGATTTAGCCTAACCCACTTGGGAATAGGAGTGGAGAAACATTTGGTTTTACAACATAACTCTAGATAGTTTTCAAAGCAATTGTGCCACTTCACACTCCTACCGGCTGTTGTGTGCCCATCTCTTCTGGCCCTTGGCACTGCATAGTAGATTACGTGACAGGTACTTATATGGAGCCCATTCCCTTGTGGTTCCCATTAGCGGTTGTATGGAGCCTCTCATGGTCAGTTCTTAACTGCCAACTTGCTACAGCCTAGAACCATCTAAAACAGAGGCTCTCGACCTCTGGATTGCGGCTCCTCACAGGCCAAATGACCCTTTCACAGGGGCTGCCTAAGACCATTCGAAAACGAAGATATTTACATTAAAATTCACAACAGTAGCAACATTATGACATAGCAACACAAATAGTTTTATGGTTGGGGGGGGGTCACTACAACATGAAGAACTGTGTTAAAGGGCTGCAGCATTAGGAAGGCTGATAACCAGTGAGCTAAGAAGGTAGCTTTCACTGAGGGATTGTCTAGATAAGGTTGGCATGAGAAAGGATGATGAGTGATTTCTATCAATCAAAAGGCCCAGGGAGGCATACTGAGAACACAGAGAACATTTGGTCTGGGTCTTGAACGACAAACAGGGTGTGTGTTCTAGAAGCAGAGTTAATGTCTAAAAGTCACAGGAAGGTGAGAGGCAGTGGAGGATGTCAGGAGAGCCATTCCTCACATGCTATGCAGAGCACTTGAACTTCACAAGCACTGGGAAACATTTGCCAGCATCTGTCTATTTCCTAGACAACACTTGTCTTACTCTAGAAGGTCAGATTCTGTGTGTGTGTTATGTGCACATGTATATGCAGGTTTGTGTACATGAAGAGGTCAGAGTAGTGTATCAGGTGTATTCCTTGATTGCTCCTCACCTTAGTATTTTATTTTATTTAAAGAATGTTTTTATTAAAATTTGTATTGCATTTGTATTTGTTTTGTGTGAATGTGGAGAGGAGGATTGGTGTGGGAGTGATATGGTGCATGTGGACGCATGCACAGAGGAAGGACAGTAGTGTGAAGTGCTGTAGGGAGAAAATGGCTGTCAACCGGAAGAGAAGGGTCTAGAACAATCCCCCCCTCACAGACTGTAGGAAGGACAACCCTGCTGACACTGATCATATATTTCTAGCTTCCAGCACTGACACACCATAATTCTATCTGCTAATTAAGCCATCCTGTCTGTGGTGCTTTGTTTCAGCAGCCTTAGCAAAAGGAAATAGTGCCCAGTCTCCATCCTGTCTCCCCAGCAAAGGATGATGGGCAGGTTGATCTAAGAGATACCAACCAAGGAGGAGTGTTACTGCTCTTGGTTCAGTGAATGAGAATGACCCTTATAGGCTCTTAGATTTAAATACTTGTTCACCAGGGAATGGCACTATTTGAAAGGATTGGGGGTGTGGCTTTGTGGTTTCAAGTGTGTCACTGGGGGCAAGCTTTGAGGTTTCAAAAAGCCTGTTGCAAGCCCAGAGTCTCTCTCTTTCTGCTGCTAGTGGATCCAGATGTAGAACTCTCAGGTCCTTCTCCAGCAACGTACCTGCCTGCCTTCTACCATGCTGCCCACCATGATGACAATGGATCGAAACTCTGAAACTGTAAGCAAGCTGCAATTAAATTCTTTCCTTTATAAGAGTTGCCATGGTCAGCAATAAAATGCTGACTAAGACATTGGGAAACAAATACACTGTTCTTCTCAAAGGGAGATTGAAGGTTGGAGCACCAGGAAGGCCGGCCACCATCCTGCTCTCCAAAATGAAGTCATTCTGAAGATAAGCTAATAAAAAGGCAGAGCAAAAGAGAAAGATGGAGAAGTCTCCCCAGTGCCCTGAGGAGTGTCTGGGGGAAAGCTTTGCCAGCCTCAGGAAATCTCCTTCATCATTTAAGCCCCTTTGAGTTGATTTTTCATGACAGGAAACTTGAAAGCATCATAAATGATGCAGATGTCAACTGGCACGCATTTCTTCAGGGACAGCTAACTAGCATCATGAGGGCGTGTTAGGAGCAAACAGGGAAAACAAGAATTTTGAGAACCCCCCTAGACTGCCTTCCATATGGAAAATACTGTCTCTAGAAAAAGGCTTTCTATGTGGTCCCAGAAAGCAGGCCTGAAGAGTCAGGTTCTCCTAGGCACAGGCAGCAAAAAAATGCATTCTCTGTGGAGCATTCTAAAACGATGATAAAAGTCACAGAACACAGATATGTTTGTATTATCACTGCAAGCTGAAAATTCTAAGCTACTGGGCAAGAGCAGAGGCCGAACGTGGGATCTGACAAGATGGCCGGGCTGCCCCGTAGGATCATCAAGGAAACCTAGCGTTTGCTGGCAGAGCCAGTTCCTGACATTAAAGCAAAACCTGATGAGAGCAACGCTCGCTATTTTCATGTGGTCATTGCTGGCCCTCAAGATTCCCCCTTTGAGGGAGGGACTTTTAAACTTGAACTATTCTTTCCGGAAGAATACCCAATGGCAGCACCTAAAGTACGTTTCTTGACCAAAATTTATCATCCTAATGTAGACAAGTTGGGAAGAATATGTTTAGTTATTTTGAAAGATAAGTGGTTCCCAGCACTGCAGATCCAAACAGTTCTGCTATCAATCCAGGCTTTGTTAAGTGCTCCTAATCCAGATGATCCGTTAGCAAATGATGTAGCTGAGCAGTGGAAGACCAATGAAGCCCAAGCCATAGAAACAGTGAGAGCATGGACTAGGCTATATGCCATGAATAATATTTAAGTCGATCAGATCATCGAGTGTACATCATTTCTCCTGTTCTGCCAAGACTCTTCCTTTTTTTTTGTTTACATTTAATGGACACAGTCTTAGAAACATTACAGAATAAAAGCCCAGGCATCTTCATCTTTGGTGATTACATGCACATTAGCAAATCTATGTCTTGTCCTGATTCACTGTTGTAAAGCATGAGCAGAGGCTAGAAGTATCATCCGGGTTGTTGTGAAATGTTTAAAAGCAGTGATTCTGCTTGGATTCATTTCCCCATCATGGTTTAAGTACAAAGCACTGTGAATGAAGGTAGTTGTCAGGGTTAGCTGCCAGGGGTATGGGTGTTTTTATTTTATTTTTTAGGGGGAAAGTAGTTTTAATTTTATGATCTCCTTCCCTCTTAGGGGATCTAATTGCAGTGGTTAAATGCAGCTAACCAGTTTTTTAGAATATGTTCTCTAGCCAAGTCTAAATTTAGACACTGTAGATGGACAAGCTTGATTGTCTGAACCAAAATGGAAACATTAAATAAATATCACATCCTTCACTAATAACATTGTGACTTTGCTGTCAAGTGTAGATTCTCCGCCCCATCCCCTAAAAGAAAAAAAAAAAGAAAAAAAAAAAAAAAAAAAAAAAAAACCTTGTGACCATTTTGTATGGCTTGTTTTAGTAAAATATTTTTTGTTATTCTAAAAAAAAAAAAAAGAAAATTCTAAGCTACTTTGGTGATAAAATATTTCATCTTGCGTGGACAGACCCAACTACACCTTGCTATCCCACTGCCACTGAGGAGAAATTATAGGGAATTCAGTTTCAAAGCTCACAAAGAAAGAAAGATCTTTCTAATAGGCAATAATGGGGCATGCTATCTTGGGGTTGATGAATTATCTAAGGCTGATGCTTCGCAAATAGAAGCTGGAGTGTTATTCAGCTGGTGACTGAAGTCATGGAGGATTACCTCAAGTGACCTTGAAGGTACCCGCTGGCTCCATGAGTCTCTATAAAGAATGACAAGTGAAAGACCGAGACAATGCTGTTCAATTCAGAAAAGGGTAAAGCGAAGGGCACTTTGGGTAGTTCCCAGGAAGACACAAGCTGTGGTGAGGTAGAGATATTCCTGGTCAACTGAAGGAGCATTACTATTCTCCTGGACATTGGGAATCAAACCACAAAGGATTCTGAAATTGGGAAGTGAATGAAATCTATGGCCACTAATTCTAAAAAATAGGGTATCCAGGGCTGGAGAGGCAGCTCAGCAGTTAAGAGGTCTCAGGTTCAATTCCCAGCACCTAGACAACAGCCCACAACCATATGTAACTCCAGTCCCAGGGGATCTGACCTACTCTTTTGGCCTTCATAGACATGAGGAACACACACAGCACACAGATATACATGCAGGCAAAACACTCACCTATATGTATAAAATTAAGCTAAAATTTAATTTAAAAAGAAATATGGCAGTCTTGAAGCCAGAGAATGAGGTCTGAGAGGTGGACTTCCAAAATCTAGAAGGTCACTGTGAAGAAAAAGACCTAAGTATAACACTGAGACCCCCCACAGGAGTGGTCACATGCCATCAGGCTAACTTAGTTAGGTGGGTTCACCCCCTGCACAGCTCAGAAAGATAAAGTGGCTATGTAAATTATATCTGGAAGAGGGTCAAGCCAAGCAATGTATGTACAAATCTCTTCAAAGATGATTAATCATACCTGAGGGGATGGAGGATGGAGGGAGTAGTATTTACTGGTAGTGCTTATCCATCTTATTCACAGTGACCTCTGTACTGCTAAGGGTTCTTTTTTTCCTCTCTCATTAACCCCCCAGAATAGACAGCAACAGCTATGTACGTGTTAATGGGGAGAAGCTGGAGATGCAGAATCTTAAGTGACTCATTCAGGGGTATACAGCAAGAGCTAACTTATGCTTAGGATGCTTGATATAGGGGCCTGACTGATCCCCAAACTTCTCAGAGGCATTGTAGACCATGCAAGCTGCTCCAGAACACAAGATCTCCATTCCTCTGAATATACTGGAAAAACTCAGGTTGGAAGTATTTTTTTCTTAGCTTTTCTTTTCATAATAGTCTATTTCTATATGTTTTCATGCAGAAACACAAAATCTGTGATGTGCCTGTCACTGCCTTGCTGGCTCCAAAGTCAGGTTAGTGCTTGGGAAAGTGGTCATACTATGTCCACAGTACAGTCTCTTTTCTTATGTGGTGTCATACCTACAGGCGATGTTGTGTGACTTTTGCTGGGTAGGCACAAATAAACATCTGTATAAAATGGCAGGCTAAAGACACACTTCTGCCCAACTCTGGCTTGGTGAACCAGTAAGATTATCGGACTAGACTGTGGCTGAGGAGTTATTTATAGAAGCTCAAAGGCAGGTGAATCACTACAAAGCTCACTCCAGTGTGGGTGAAGACTCCCCAAACTGTGTCTCTGGAGATTCCTGAACAGCATGCAGGCAGCTCCCTGGGCTGGTGAATCTTCTCTCTTCATGATCATTACTGCTCATGTAACTGTGGGGAGGGATCTTATGAATCTTCTAAGTTTCAGTAACTTTCTGAAACTTGCAGATTTTATCACCTAAGTCCAAAGGAGCCTCCTTCCCTGACAGCATGTTTCAGTTGGAAGAAATTGTTAACAATAGGTGATGTGCTCTCTCTACTCAACATTTAGTTCTGCCTGTGACTGCTTCTTCTTCTGGGCCCTTCCTGTGTGTACTTGATATTCTAGCCATCTAGGCTCTGCACTGGTCTCCATTTGCCATAACCACCTCCTAGTTCTGAGTCACAGTCTCATGGGTTGACTGCTTTCTATCTTCTTCTAGCCATACAGGCTACACTTGTAGACCACAGTTTATCAGCCACCTACCAAATGGCCAATCTATTGTCAGGTTGCTGATTTAGAACTTTACATATAGTAACTCCTTTTACTTCACAGATGAAGAAATAGCAGGCCAGGTAATGAAAGAAGACTTTAATTCAGGCAGATAGCTTCAATGTCTAGGCTCCTGGAATAATAACTTTCTGGCCTGGACTTTCTGCTCTAGCTCCAAGGTTCAGACCCACTCACAGCCCTGCTGTTACTTGACCCCAAATAATCACATAGAACTTTATATTAATTACATGCTGATTGACCTAACTAACTCTTTTTTTTTAAAGGATTTTTTTTTAAAAGCATTTATTTATTTGCCTTGGTGTTTGCCTACATGTGTATCTACGAATGGTGTTGGGTCCCCTGGAACTGGAACTATAGACAGTTGTGAGCTGCCATGTAGGTGCTGGGAATTGAACCCCAGTCCTCTGGAAGAGCAGTCAGTGCTCTTAACTCCTGAGCCATCTCTCCAGCCCCGACCTAGCTAACTCTTAACTCTTAAACGAATCCATAATTCTTACCTTGTTTAGCCATGTGGCTTAGTACCTTTCTCAGAGCAGCATCCTGGCCTCTTTTCCACTGGGTCTGCTGGCATCTCTGCTCAGCTCTTTCTCTTCCCAAAGTTTTCTTAGTCTGGTAGCCCCGCCCACACCTTCTGTCTGCCTTCTGGCCAATCAGCATTTTATTAAGCCAGTAGGAGGGACAAATATTTACAATGTACCAGAACATAATCTCACCTCCTGCACCCCATCTTCTTCTTGCTTTATCCCTTTTCTGTTGTTCTCTCAGTCTCCATCCCTGTGATGCCTGAGAATTTTGGAAATTATCTATTTTCTGCCCTGTACTCTCAGGGCAACTTAGCTGCCTCTCTAATAATTCCTTGCCTCAAAGAGGGTTTCAAATTTTCTTTGGTCCTATAATAGCTGGGAGGTCTGTGGGGATAGAGACTTGATGCATTCTTCTGTATATCTATGGATTCATTTTTTAAAAATTATATATATTTTAAAATATATATTATATAATTATATATATATATAATTTATACAGTGTTCTGCCTGCATGTATCTCTGCATGTCAAAAGAAGACACCAGATTTCATCATAGATGGTTGTGAGCCACCATGTGTTGCTAGAAATTGAACTCAGAACCTCTGGATGAGCTGACAATGCTCTTAAACTCTGAGCCATCTCTCCAGCCCAAATTCATTTATGTGCACTGAGGCTTTGCCATGGGTATCAGTCCCTTGGAACTGGCATTACAGACAGTTGTGAGCAACCATGTGGGTGCTGGGAATTGACAGTCAGTGCTCTTAGCCAGTGAGCCACCTCTCCAGTTCTCTCATTTTATTTACTTATTTATCTATTTACTTATTTTGAAATAAAACCCTAGAAGGGTCTCATGCAGGCTAGGCAAGTGCTCTACTACTAAATTGTACATCTAGATCTGAATCTACCCTGATAGGTAGGCTGTAATAAACTTGGATCTAATGAAGTAAAAAGTGTTTGTTTTTTTTTTTTGTTTTTTTGTTTTTTGTTTTTTTTGTTTTTTGTTTTTTTTTATTCTTTTGGGAGCCTCTACGCAGCTTCCAAATAAATATATGGAGACTTACTCTTTCTTATAAATCCGTGGCCTGAGCTTGGCTTATTTCTAGCCAGCTTTTCTAACTTAAATTATTCTTACCTGTCTTTTGCCTCTGGGCTTTT
This sequence comes from Sigmodon hispidus, assembly GCA_004025045.1. Taxonomy (NCBI): domain Eukaryota; kingdom Metazoa; phylum Chordata; class Mammalia; order Rodentia; family Cricetidae; genus Sigmodon; species Sigmodon hispidus. The sequence goes on from PVIH01000775.1 coordinate 142,542, forward strand.
ATCTGCCTCTATTCTACATACCTTTCTTTACTTCTTACTCAGCGGCTGGCTGTTCAGCTGGGTGACTGACCCCTGATGTCCTCCTTTGCTGGCTCAATCCTTCTTTTTCTTTCTTCTGTTTATTCTCTCTGCCTGGCAGCCCCACCTATTCCTTTCCTTCCTAGCTATTGGCTGTTCAGCTTTTATTAGACAAATCAGGTGTTTTAGGCAGGCAAAGCAACACAGCTTCACGGAGTTAAACAAATGTAATATAAAAGAATTCAACACACCTTTGCATCAATAAACAAATATTCCACAGCATGAACAAATATTTTCAACTACTATTTCACAACACCAGATGAACAAAATGTAATGATCGTCTTGGTAAGGTGTTCTAGAGAAGATTTATTAGAAATTGTGGGTCTAGAAACCGATTAGCTTCTTCTGAGGGTCATTTATCTGTCTGGTTTGCTTTTCATGTCTCCTGACATCTTAGACATTGTATAGTTGGACATTATAGTATCTCTATATGTCCATCATCCTCATGAAGGACAAGAGCTGGTGAGTGTCCCGAGCTCAGAGCAGCTCCATATTTTGCTCTTAGAACATCATAAAAACTTCTGAATTCTAGTTTTTATGATTATAAAAAGTGGATGCTGATCAGGAGGATTAAAAGAGATGTAATCTGCAAAGCGCCAGCTCAGTGATTATAGAACATCCCCAATAGACTTAAGTAACAAAAGAGGTGCATGGGAAGGAGATCTAGGGTTCACTGTGAAGGAGGATCCTATTGGGGTTCTCTCTTAGACCCCAAACTAGGTACAGCCTATCACTGTTTTTTATTTTGAAGCTCACCCACCCAGTAGACTGTAAGTCTGTGAGTTTTGATGAAGGACTGGTCCTGTGATACAGCTTCCGGGGAAGAAGGCGATGGTGTGCTGTAGAGCATCCTGCCCCACCCCACTCGTCAGCAGGGCTGATGGCAGTCCGTTGGCTCTCACTCCCTTCTCCATCCTGACCTTTCTTCACCCCTCACTTGTGCAGCTTCAGTTCCACTATGCACACACCTTCTTTGTTTCCTGTGGTTAAAAGTCTCCAGCTCAGGAGCCCTTCGGCTTCTGCTGTCCCTTCTCACATTACTTCCTATTACGTCCAGGAGTGGTGCTGATGCTAGTCTGGGGCAGAGCCCACAGCAGAACCATCTCGTTCAGCCTACTCCATCTGCTTACACACTCACTGTGTCTCTTGGCTGGAGGGTTCAAATGTCTGACCCCACCCCCTTTTTTCATAGCTTGGGGATGGATTTTAGGTTAGCTTTCTCTGTCATGTTGTCTAAATAAACACAGAGAACTCAATTTTACATTGGAGAATAAATGTAAAATAGTAGAAGTTGAGGCCATACTGGGGATGATATTTGGAGGGATGAGGTCATTTCCAATGGTCCTCAATTTGCTGAACTTGGAAAATCCACCTTTTAAACTGTCATTCAGGTCAGGGGCTACAAATGGTGGCCTGTGGACCATTGCTGACACGCCAATGTCCTCTTTGGCTTGTGGAGAACCATTATGTTTTAGAGTTACTATTTAAAACTTAGTCGACTTATCTGAGTCATCTTAAACAGCAATGTCTGTTCACACCACAGGGGCCTGTCTCTTACTAGCAATCTGGTTGGACTTGAGGGTTGGTTGCCGCATATACAAATGTTTTAGTTCATTTACCTCATGACTCACTGGAAATATCTCCACTTCCCCAGACAGATTTGACTGGACACCTGTTGAGGACTCATAAACTACTATCAGGATGAGACAGTCCCCAGGGGCTATGAACAGATAACTTAAAAGCCTCAGAACTCACTGGGAGAAAAATCAAGGGCATGGGAGGAGGAACCAGATGTTGGGCTCTGTCTGACTTTAGTAGACCCAGTCCTGCACCAAAAGAATTCATACTCCTATCACCAGGGTACCCGGGTTTCTAACACACCTCAGAGAATCACTGTTCTTGTTGAAGAAATTCTGGGTGTCTTTTTATTTTTAAATGTTTTTTATATATATAGTGTTCTTCCTGTACATTTACATACTAGAAGAGGGCACCAGATCTCATTATAGATGGTTGTGAGCCATCATGTAGTTGCTGAGAATTGAACTCAGGACCTCTGGAAGAGTAGCTGGTGCTCTTAACCTCTGAGCCATCTCTCCAGCTCCAGGCTGAGTATTTTAGTTAGGGTTTCTACTGCTGTGAAGAGACACTATGACCATGATAACTCTTAGAAAAAGAACCCATTTAAGTGGGGTAGCTTGATTACAGTTCAGAGGGTCAGTCAATTGTCATAATAGTGAGACATGGCAGCATGCAGGCAGACCTGGTGCTGGAGAGACAGCTGAAAGTCCTGCACTTTGCAGGCAACAGGAAGTGGTCTGTTTCACTGAGCATGGTTTGAGCATGTATGAGATCTCAAAGCCTGCCTTCATAGTGACACATTTTCTCCAACAAGATCACACCTGTTCCAACAAGGCTATACCTACTACAACAAAGCCATACCACCCAATAGTGCCATTCCCTTTTGGGGTCATTTTCTTTCAAACTACTACACCTGATGATCAGATCACCTGGGGATGATCTGAGCAGATACTGAAGTGATTCTCTATTGGGAGTGGTCAGATATTGAAGTCAGTGATTCTTGCTAAATTGACTGAACAGGGCTTTTGCTAAAATAGGACTTTATAAGGAAGCACAGATAGACCTAAAGGGCCTGGCTAATGTTTGGTCTATTGGTCTTTGTCAGTGAGGAGACCATTGGTTTTACCAGCTATCAAATCTTATAGCGGCAGGCAGGGATGCTCAGTCTTGAAGTGGAGACCTGTGGAGTGTGGCTTGGGCTCCACTATGACCCATCCCTGTGCTATTAGGGCTGCCAGCAGAGTAAGCTCAGCCCTGCCACTGCAGCAATTCCAAGGCTAGAATGACTCCCTATGGCTTCCTTGCTCTGCTATCTCTCCTAGACTTTGTCTCCCATCTCTGCTGATAGAGGTTGTTTACCTGCTGATGTGGAGGAACCTACTGAGTTGTCTGAGCCCCTGGGAGCCACTCTTCTTAGGCTCCCCCAAAACAGGGCAAACTTCACCCCGCGATCTTGATATCTTCAATATCACCTCCTATGTTCCTGAGTATCTGTGTCTTAACCATTCCCTGCCATCCATGTGCTATTTCTCATCATTTTATCTAATTAACACAATGGCGCCAATATACTGAATCTATATATCTAAGCACTCTCACTTTGGCTTAGATTACTTGGGTGATAGTCACCTAGCATAGATTTCACACCTCCATGTAGGGGAAGACTAAAGATATACACCAGTGGTCCGTGTCAGATGAACACAAATCTTCCTCTCCTTTCTAACGGGGATCATGAAAAGTCCACTAATAGAATTACTGGTGGCCTACCATGTGCCTGGATCCAAGACAGACTGCCACAATGAAGGTCCTATTTCTGACCCTGCAGCAACAGCTACCACATGTAGGATGTGGCTCACCTTTGGAGGTCTAGACAAGGACCTTAAATGAAGGCAAGGCCCAAAGCTGACCCAAGTCTCTGCTGGCCACCCAGTGGAAGGACATTATTTTTCATCATTCTCCCCCCTTTTATTGAAAAGAGATGTTTTTCCCATGGAGACTTTTTATTTATATGTTTTTTTTTAAACTTTTATTTATTTGGTGTTTGCCTGGAACTGGAACTACAGACAGTTGTTAGCTGCCATGTGGGTGCTGGGAATCGAACCCGGGTCCTCTGGAAGAGCAGACGGTGCTCTTAACCGCTGAGCCATCTCTCCAGCCCCTTATTTATATGTTTTGCATCTCTAGAAAAAGAATCCCAGGATTTTCCCTCCTGTGTGTTTTCACCTTGCTTCTTCATGGTCCATGATGCCAGTTGAGGTCGTCAGTACAATAAAGCCAAACTGACGGGATGGAAGCAGATTGTTCTGCCATCTTTCTAGGTCTTTGAGTTGCACATCAAATCTAGGGCTTATCACCCCACACTTGTTCAACCTGCCTGTGAGGTTCACCATGATTTTCCCAGCTCTGTGGTCATCAATGATTTCAAATTCACCAATGTAACCATGCTTCATCATCAAGGTCAGAAACTGGACAATGATTTTGGAGCAGGGCCTGATGAGGACCTGGCGTTTGCCTTTTTTCTCTGCATTGTTGATGCTCTTGAGGGCATCAGCCAAGACATTCACATGCACCATGGTGATGGCGTGGAAAGATGGATGAAAGAGCAAAAATAGATTCTTTTAAAGATTTATTATGTATACAGTATACAGAAGAGGGTAGCAGATGTCATTATAGATGGTTGTGAGCCATGATGTGGATGCTGGGACTTGAACCCGGGTCCTCTGGAAGAGCAGTCAGTGTCCTTAACCGCTGAGCCACCTCTCCTTCTACTCCCCTCAGCTCCTCCCCACCTCCACTCCCATCCATCTCTGTCTCTCTGTAGAAAAGCAGGATTCTAAGAGATAACAAGCAAAATAAAAGATAAAACAAAAACCATCATATCAAGGTTGGCCAAGGCAACCCAACAGAGGGAAAAGAGCCCAAGAGAAAACACAAGAACCAGAGACCCACTCGTTCACACACTCAGGAGCATCATAAAAACACAGCACAGGAAGCCACGATATACACACAGAGGACTTGGTGCAGCCCTGCGCAGCCCTGGGGTGCTGTCTCGGTCTGTGAGTTCTTGTTAACTTTGATCTGTTGATTTAGATTCATTCTCCTGTTGTCTTTCATTCCCTTTTTTTCATTCTTGTTGGCTTCAGGAGGCAGACTTTTCAGAAGACTATACATTTTTTACTGTACCAGCACAAAAAATCAAGAACCAATGTAGATGCCACACAAGCAATCAGATATATGCTGTCTGGCTAGCACTTTTGGATGCTAAGATAATGACCTCGAGATTTGCCTATGAACAATTCCAGTGACCTGGTGGATTAGAAGATAGACCTGGTGACATCTCAAAGATGGTTCATTTTGAATGCTTTTGAATGATTCTTCCTGAGATGGTGCCAGAAGGTAGTTTCCTTGGTCAGGAGCTTCCCCCTGGCTAGTTAGCATTGCCAGCAGCACGTTCCTTCCCGGCAATCTAGATGCCATCTTGGAGATGAGGTCATGAAACAGTGGGTGTGTGAGAGTTCTTCATACTGTGGACAAGACAACAGCTTCAGGGAATTTTCTGGATTGATGTAGAGAGGTCAGAAAAACACCCTCAGGCAAATGCACCTTCCTGCATGTGCTGGCAGCATCCTGGAGCCATGCATTGGGGTGGTCCGGTGGACCTTTCCCTGGCAAAGCAGAGCACCGATGTGGTAACAGGTCACACTAACCGGATGCTGTGACTCATCCCCTCAGCTAACAAACTAAAGCAAATAACCCAGCTGGTTGCTCCATCATTATCTGTAAACTGCTTAGAAACTGGGCTCCCCTCTAACATGCCTGGGCTTTACAGAAACCAGCCACTTTGAGGAGCCTGAAGCCACTGGACCCTAACACAATTGTGCCTTTTCCAAGATGCTTGTTCTCCTTTCTTAGTCAGCATGCCTGAAACCCCAGCTTGATCATCCCCCCTCCCTCCCCTCCCCTCCTCTTCCCTCCCTTCCCCTCCCGTCTGACAATACTTCCTTCCCTTCTGCAAAGATCTCATATGAGAATCTCAGAATAAATGTTTGCTTTCCGTGTTTCTTAAAATTACTATTTACCTATGATTCAGATTTTATATTTTATATTGTATGTATCTAAAAACTGTACATTTAAGTATGTTTTACAACTATACATTCTATAAACTATGCTTTATAGACAATGGTATGAACATGTTCTGTATAAATATGCATTGTATACATATGCATTATTTGTTAATTGTCAACCCTCCTTTTTCATGAAGATATCCCAGCCTCCCCGCACTATGGTATATACATTTTCAACCAGTACTTACATTGTATGAATTATTTTCCCATGTGTCTATCTTCTCCACTGAGCTGAACACTTTCTGAATACACTGATCATATTACCCAGAACCTCCATAGAATGCTGTCATAGAACACTACAATCGTCTGAGTACTCTCACATGACAGAGTGGAATCAGATCACAGTCCGGCTATGGAAACTGTAATGCCTGAAATTAACAAACCAGCAGACGATTGTATCTGGGACACAAAGTGGATAAGCTCCTTCCAGAAATTTGTCCATTTACCATGTATCTAAACAACCAAAGCTATAAACCAAATCCCTAGCAAACGGTACCTCGACAAAGGCTTCGTGTAACAACAAAATAATGAAGGTGTCCAGGCCTAATCAATATTGCAATTGTTCAGATAGTCTCCTGACAATTCACCGATGTTGCCATCAACAATAAAGACACATGCATAATTGATAAATTATTTAGTGCATATCATTTCTTTTTATTGTCTCCATTTAATCAAAAACACTGTTCAGGAGTTGTAACCAACTTTTTCTCACGATTTATATTTTATTAACAGCAATGCCAGATTACATAGCTTTTCTGGAATCACTAATGCTTTTACATCTTTGTACAGGAAGTTAAAAATTAATTTCCAGTTGAAGACGCACAAATACACCAGTTAATGCATAGAAATATTTAAGTGTTGTGATTTTCTATTATTAGTGGCTATAGTGACAAAAATAGAGGTGGCTCCATGCTGTGACAGTGTGTGGCTGCATTATGCATGTAGCTACCTGAAGGAATAAGCAGGAGCCATCGTGGTTGACATAGAAAATTTCTGTGAGGTATTCTTGAGGAAAGCTCTCTGCAACAAGTCCAAATGATACATCTCATTTCTGTAAAACAGATGAAAACAAAACATGAGCGTATCCTTACATATTTCTACATAACCTATCTGGATGTGGAAAAGGTAGAAGAGATATGTGGATTATTAACTTGGGGGGGGCTTCTGTGAGTTGGGGAAGAGTTGGTGTTAGAGGACCCTAAGGGAAAATAGAAGCATCCATTGGAAGTCACACAAAACCCAGCCAAACAATATACTTTATTTATTTAAGTCAAATAGATTCAATTGTTTGATAGTCTACATGCATTTTATAGACCAAAGGAAGTAAGGAGAGAATGTACTTAGCAGACCGATATAGCATTCTACAGTTCAGAAAACCATGGTGAGGTTTCATTGAGATCAAATGTGAGAACTAGAAAGCCTGTCCAGGTGGATCCCTGAAGCAAGCTAGCTGGCCAGCCTAGCCTAATTGATGAGTTTCGGGCCAGATAAGGGGCCTTGTCTCCAAACAAAATAAATAAAACCTGAGGTAATGGTAGGAAGAAGGACACTAGAGACCTACCTCAGACCTAACACACACACACACACACACACACACACACACACACGCACGCACGCACGCACGCACGCACGCACGCACGCACGCACATGCACATGCACATGTACTATTTGTATGTAGAGGTTAGGAGAGCTGGAGCACAGACAATGCCTTCTGGTCATGACAGTATCCCTGCCCTCATGAACTCACAGAAACTGTGTCTGCCTACTCAAGACCTGCACAAGATCAATCCAGTTAGCATCACAACACAGACTGTAGAGGGGTCCAAGAGCCCGTACCCCAATGGAGAGCCTACTGATGGTTGACAGCTTCTGGGAGAAGGCGAGTCAGTTTTCTTCAGGGTTGCACTCTCTGATATGTTTGTTAATCATGCTCCATGGACAGCACAACACCCATGAGTCTATATGGGCATCAGGAATTGTAGAGGGAAGGAATTAAGGAGATGGGTGAATGGAAGAATCATATAATACTGAAAATACTAGTACCTCAGCAGAACAACATGTAAGAAAAAAAACATGCCTACTTCATTATTTACTCATTTGTATTTCTCTTGATTTAATAGCAACTTGATAGCAACTCACATATCTATTTATATTGAAAAATAAAGTGAAAAAGCAAATTAACTTTAAGATGGGAAAGGAGAATGTCTGTCTGTAGGTGTATATGCTTTCAGATAGATGAGGAAGAAGACTGGAAGGTGCCATGCCAGGCTTCACAAGTGGTTCTAAGAAGATGCAGGAGAGAGCTGACGGTTCCTTCACACACTTCTGCTTCTACTTGTTATGAAAAGCAAGTTAGCGGCCTTACAGAAATGATGCCTCTGGCCACAGTGATGTGGGAAGGAAGCCACTGAGCCACCAATGTGTATAGAACTTGAGTTTGAAATCAGTGAGCCATGTTTGATGCTTGTGACTATGATTTTGAACATGTCAGATATGTAAATAATGGGTTCATAACTAGTCCTGTCAATACAAATAGCCTCTGCTGCTCACCTTCAGAGGAGGCAGGAGACTCGTGCTGACATCTTGAAGACTGCGTGTGTCTCAAAGTAGCCACAGTGGAGTCAGGAAGCATCTCATCATAGAAGTATTCCTGGCTGTTCAAAGGAGAATATGTTATGGTAATAATAGATGCAATGACTACCAGTAGCTATAGGCATTAATGACTTAGACATGACCAGCAATGCTTCATAGACATAATACTGCCTTTGAAACAAACCTGAATTATAGCAAGCTTTACATCTACCAGTTCAGGCTAGTGAGATGGCACCAAGCCTTACAGTCTGAGTGCAGAGTCCATCCCCAGTGGGAGGAGGAAAGTAACTTTGAAAGTTGCCATCTGACCTTGACACACACACACACACACACACACACATATACACACAGAGACATATGCACACATACATATACACACACATATACACACATACACACACACGAGACACATAATAAATAAAAAATCTTTTAAAATAAAACAACAAATTTAACAATACATATAAAATAAAACAAGGGGACCGACTACTTCAATAATGCCCTGGGGAACACGCAGGAAATCAACAATCCAGGAAACTGTATACCACAAAGGACCTATTCTCTTGTACAAAATTTTCAGATGACAAAGACACTGGAGGGGGGGTAAAGCTGTAAATTCAAAGAAAACAACTACGAAAGATGCAATTGTGTATATTAGCCTAAATGTAAATGAAGACTAGATTTGATTCTAATACTACATTAATTATTTAGATAAAATAATATTGAGGTTTTTTTTTAAAAAGCAACACTTATCTCTTGGAGATATAAATTGAAATATTTAGTAATAATTTTTGTGATGTTAGTATTTGCTTCAAAACAATCAGGGATGGATGAACTGTGGAAAAGAAAGAAAAAAAATAAAGTCAGATTGGCCCATGTATGATAATTGCTAAGACTGGTAGATGGGTATGTGAGAACTGGTCTAAGTTTACATGTTTATAATAAAATATGTGTGTGTGTGTGTGTGTGTGTGTGTGTGTGGTCAGTATCTATCCATACCCCAAACTGAATGCAATCTACACAGTTAATACCTTTCGACAGCTTTATACAATAGGATCTAATACAGCAACTATATAATCAAATGAAGCCACATCCCTGAATCTCACAAACACAGTTGAAATGAAATCATCCAGACCCAGAGTACATACCGTGTCTAGAGAAGCCACAGCATCTTCCATCTCCACCGCAGGGCACACAGGTCCAGCCTCTCCACTCTCTCAAAACTTTTTAGTGGACGAGATGTGGCATCAAGGTCTCCTTGAGTTTTGTTCTGTGTCTCCTTAATGACCAGGGATGTTGAACATCTTTGCATGCATCGCTCATCTGTGCTCCGTGGAGAACCAGCCTTTCATGCCCTTCTTTAACTGGTCTGTTCTACTGACTTTCAGGAATTCTCTATATTCTGGCTCAGATATGTGAGCTGACAATGTGTCCTGTTTATCGTCTCTGCGCTGTCTACTAACAGTATCTTTGGATGCAGAGGGCATTTAAATTTCCGTGAAGCCGCTTTGGTTTTCTCTCAGTGTTCTATGTTTTGTCCCTGTCAAATCCAACACACGTCCTTCTCGACACTGCGTTTTTGTAAGTCCTTGATTCCTTGAGTCAATTTGTATGTGTGTGTTAGGGAAGATTCTACTTCCTCCTTTTGAGTTTTCCCATCACTATCTGTTCAAAGATATTTCCTTTCCCTACTGACTAGTTTTGGTACCACTACCCAGAACCACTCGATCATACGGAAGGTGGATGTGGACCAGCAGGTCTTACTCCCTTCTCTGCTGTCTCCCATGCTAAACCATTAGCACACTCCACTCCTAAAACTAGCCACCAAAGTCTCTTCCCTTATTTGGTCGCTTCCTTATGCTCGACTAAAACTCCAACGTCCAGCTATCAAAACACGAAAGTCTAGCAATTAAAATTCATTGTTTGGCTACACTGGCCAACACATTCAATCAGGACTTACCTACTCATTCTAACACAGACTTCCCCTTTTTTTCTCCTTAAAAACCATGTCTGCAGAGACACCTGCCTTTCCCTGACCCTGATACAAAGGCAGCATCCACCCTGCCCACCCGTGCTTGTCCATCTGGGTAATAAATCTCCTTTGTGCTGAGAATTTGATTGTGTGTGTTCTGTGCCAATTCCAAGGCCCCTTCACACACACACACACACACACACACACATCTGGCTTTTTAAAATTTACAAATAGAATTGTTATATGATGCAGCAATTCTATTTGGGGGTATTTAGCAAACAATTGAAAGCAGAGTTTTGAAGAACTATTTGTACATCTACATCACAATGTGATACACAACAGTTAAGCATGGAGAGAGACATCCCAAGTATGAACTAACAGATGTGTAAATGAAATGTGTGAGAGCCACACAAAGGAATATTAGTTAGCCCTGAAAAGGAAAGTCTTATAATGCTACAACCTTGAGAACATTACGTTAAGTGAAATAAAGCAGCCACCAAAAAAATACAATTTCTGCTTATATAGTGTAGTTAAAATATCCAGAAATCATAGAAAGTAGAATGACTGTTGTCAGAGAACAGAGAAGTCTTGCTTGACAGGTATGGAAGTTTTCATTTTGTTGTGAGTACATTAATATGCTCAAACTAGAGAAATGGTAAATTTTTACATCAAATTGTTACAATAATTTAAAAAATTAAAATCATATATACCAAGTACTTTAATCTCTCTATAACTCAAGAAACAGTGAAAATTAACCAATTATGCTAACAGGGAGGATGGGGGTTACCTTGGGGAGGAGTGTGGGCAAACTTACAAGGCTGGGCATGTGTTCAGAAGCCCATGTCCCCACAGTAGCTAATGACTGCCCAATACTTTTGATTATGCATTCTCTGTGAGCATGTTATACTTAAAAATGGGTTTTGGTTTCATTTTTTGAGACAAGTTCTTGTTATACAGCCCAAGCTGGACTTGAACTAACAATCCCCTAGTCTCTCAGCCTCCTGAGTACTGAGGTGACAAGCACATCCCGATATGCCTGCCATGTCAAAATAAACATTACCCCCCCCCAAAAAAAGAGTCTACAACCTTCTCTTTGGCAGCGCCACATGCTACCTTTGAAGAGCAGAAACAGGTTCTCTGCAGAGAGTATGGGGGATATAACTGTGTGAACAGAGTCTGGGAGTGGGCTAGGAGCGTGGATCTTGTCAACAGCAGGAGATGCCTTTTCAAACAAGAGTTGAAGGGACATCCAAGGTCAGAGATTGTCAAGCAAGAAGGGCCAGGCCACCTAGAGTGTGTCGCACACTCAGGCAGAGAAGAGTTCCAGGCAAAGAGCCTTGAGGATCAGAGCTGAACCAGCGAGCTACACCTAAGGTGACCAATGGGATGTGTTCAGACCCAAGTTAGTGTTTCTCTGTAGTGACTGAATGATAGTGAGAATTGGATCTATTTCAAAGGGGAGGGGGCAAAATGGTACAAGAACCAAAGAACAGGACCTCTGGCCTGAACCAACAGGTGGCAAGGTATCATCAAAGAAACTAAAGATAGGGAAGAATTTGGCCAGCACTGCCAAGTTCACAGTTCATCTATCACATGCTCGGCAACAGGAATTGGGAGATTTATTGTTCAGCTTTCTTAAGTTATAGGGCCATAGTGGCAGCCTAGGTCAGGTTGACTGTAGTTGTATGCTATTCAGTGGTGAAGTCTAAAATGGAGAGACCTCCGGACCCAGCCACCAATACTTTAAGGAGGCTCAGGTTCAGAGCCACAAAGACCCAAGTTCAAGTCCCTGTTCTGTGACTTAATATCTGGGTGACAAGTTGTTCCTGGGGCTTTGTTTCCTCATCTGTAAAATGAACATCATAATGCTGGGCAGGGCAGCCATGAGTTTGCCCCTAACTGCATGAATGATGTTTCATGCTAGGGTATTCTCCCTTAGAGCCTATGAGCCTTAGAGCACTATGGTTTCTCAGCCTTGTGTTTAAGGTCTAGTGTAGACCTGAAGGGCACACAACTCATGACTGTACACATGATAAAACTACAACCAACCCAGAGCCAGCCAGACTGACTTTAATGCAGGCTGCAAAAGAGCCAGAAAAAGAAGCCTAGGCGCTGAGTCTACACTCTTTTAGGTTGTGACCTAGAGAAAGCCATTTCACTTCACTGTCTCCACACCTCCCCTTTGTAACTCCTTAATGAGAGTTACATTATGGATGGGAGGACTGCACTTGAATAGGTTTGTAAATGAAATCTTGGCCTGTTTCTTCAATGCCAAGAAAGTTATTTTTGTTGCATTTTTGAAAATCAGAATGCCTTATATTAGAAGCAAGTATAGTGCTCTGGTTTCTTTGTCTAAATGTTATTACGTTGGTACAAGTGTGTATTATGACCATTGCCACATCTGGAAATAGATACACATTCCATCTTTTTTTTTCCTCTTGCTATGGACTGAGATGCGACAAGCCCAAATACCAACATCCTAGGATACTTGACGTGATGCTCATCGCTTCAAGATTTATATACACCTGAAGCTGGCTTGGTCATCTCTGGCCAGAGACTTAGAAACCTGAAGCTAATGTCAAGCCAGGCTGACTCACACCTAAGGACTGGGGGCCACTTCTGAGCTTATTCAGCTGTTAGCAGAATCCAGTTCCTCAGCACTCAGAGGTCACCTGTTCCTTGACATGGGACCTTCTACACTGCAGGATGGGTGGTTTCCTCAAGGTCAATAGCCAAGTGTGTCATATGCCTTGAACTCCTTCTGTCTCTCTTTTAAAAGGTTTCCCTGACTGGCTCAGGCTTCATCAGGATATTCTCCCTTTACCTGGTCTCACAGTCTTTTTGTACAGGCCTTGCACACAATTCCTTAGGCTTGCCTCACACATAAGAACAGAGATCTGGAAGTCATTTTAGGATTTTGAGTTTATGGTGGATTCTAATTTCCTCTCATGGCCTCCTCCTTCACCCAAGGGCTGCATCCCAAGTGACTCTCTACACGGCCCTAGTGGAAGACTTACTTATTCCTTTTGTATCCTTGCCCCGATTTCCCTGGAGATTTCATCCCAGAGCATAAAACTCCTTGATCAGCAAATTTGTTATGGCATATAGCAATTGCCTAGAGTATTATTCCCTGGGTAAGATTGGGGGTCCCTCAGAGAAGCCAGTTCCAGCACCTTAAGCCAATGGACATGACAGATGGCTTTATCTCAGGTATCCATAGTGAGACTTGTGTAAAACATGTGAGTGCGTTGAAAAAAATAGTCCCTTCTCTTCTCTGTTTTAGCGTGTGCAGATCATGTGGTCTGATTGGTTATTGGTATTAGCCAGGACAACAGCTTAGGTGTCACCAACTCACCATCCCTGGTCCCAGCCTTCCAGCTCTGAACACCAACACCACAGACCATACTTCTTGAGAAGTATGTACTAAGTCCATCATTGTAGTGTATACAAGGGCTGGGGTCTCCTTTAGAGCTGGGAACTAAGACATTTCTCCCTCTGTTCTCACTTTCCAACTTCTCTAGACCCTTTATTACTTCTCTACCTAATCTTCCAGGGTAAGTAGAATGATCAAACAAGAAACCCAACCCTTGGACTATAGCTGGAGGTACCCTACCCTGGTGATCTGTGAGTAAATAAATACCAAGTCCCATGAAAACCCTACCTGGTCTTTAGCAGGCCTTTCAATAGAACAATAGAACCTCCAGGCCATTTTTATCATGTCAACAGCAATCTCACCCTCCTCACCTTTGGCTAACCCTGTGAGATAGTTTTCACCAGATGTGACACCTGTTGACGCCAACTTGTCCTGTTAATTCCTGGGCTGTGGGTTTGTGTGTGTGTGTTCATGGCCTACTAGACTGTGAGTTCCTCAAGGGAAAGGGCAGTAGCTTGTTCTTAGTTTGGTTCTTATTGCCTGGCATGCAACCCCTTGACAGAATAGGTGAATGAAACGTCATTCAACTTTGAGAAACTTCTTCCATGTACTCAGAATTAAGTAGCTTTCATTTGTTTGGCCTGTCAGCTAGTTGGTTAACAAAGTCCAAAGCTGACCTCTCTCCATCCTCACCACCTTTGCCTCTGTAAGACCATCTGGAGTGGTGGAAAGAAAAAAAAAAACAAACTTGAAGACATAAGTAAATGACGTCAGAGCCCGAGAGGAAGCAGACACGCTAGGGGCTATTCATGTCAGCTCATAACGGGGACAGACATTAAATACATGTTAGGAAAGAGGAAATTCAAAGCAGACCAGGGCCAGCAGGTCTGAGGCTTTGAGAAACAGTAAATTCAGAGCTTGCTACTCAGAAGCCATCAGGGTGGTGACCAGAGGCAAACTGTGTTTCATTGGTTGTTATTGTTGAAATGAGATGAGCTGTCAGAGGCCCACAAGTTCTGCCCCTTGGCAGCACAAATTGATTTTTGAGAGGTGAGGTTCCTTCCTCTTTTTTGTCAACTCAAACTCTTGTGGGGGGAGGTGCCTTTCTTCTGAGCGACCTATCCCTGCTCCAATGTCACCTTTTCTGCTAAATGCTAGTTTTCAAAGCACGTAACATACAAATCTCTGATTTTAGCTTTTTTTGCTAGGACCTTCACAGGTCACTTAAATTGACCAAAAAGGTATGGCTTTCATCTTAAAGACCAAGTTAATCCATAAATGGTTATTTTGAGTTCAGGAAAGTGGCTTCCCTTGCCTATGGCAACTTATAACCATACACCTCAAAAGGCAAGCAGGGTCTGTAAGCTGTGCTACAAGAAACTCCATGGGTTCTGAGACTAGATAGCATTTTTAAAGGAAAATTTAGGATTGCTGACAGTGGCTAGTTAATGTAGAACAGAGAGACTGGGTATAGGACTGAAGGGCAGAAGGCAAGGGTTTGGTTACCACACAGCTCCCACAAAGATAAAATACAGGAAAAAAAAATGTTGGAAAGAATTCTCCGACATTCACATTGTTTTGTTTTTTTCTTTTCTTTTCCATCAGGTTTTGATGTAGGATCTCATCTATCTCAGGCTGGCCTCGAACTCCCAATCCTAATACGTCCACCTTCCAAGTGCTGGGATTATAAACTTGCACCACCACACCCTAGTCCTGCACAATTCCTCCAACTCTGGTACCTCGATGTGTTCCAACTGCTTTGTGTTGTGTTCCCTTCTGGAAAACAGCAATTGCTCCCCACTCTTAATTAATGACCTCCCTGGGAAGAGGTGGCCAGTTCAGTTTTTCCTACTGAGCTTACACTGTGCATGTGGCCACTACTTCATGAACCTTCAAGAGCCTTGCCTCCATGTGCTATGCCCCTTGACAGGAAAAAGGTTGTGTATTTTAGACTTCTTAAAACTACTATGCTACACAAGTACCTGGGCTCCATTTCCCTAAAATTTCTAGCCTTGTTGCCACAGTAAGGGGCCAGTGATGAACTGGGCAGAGGGGTTAGGAAAATGTCCTCAGCCGACTTCTGGTGCTAAAGAAAGGTTTTTCTAGGACGAAGTCCCCATTATCACTCCAATATTAGTACTTTGCAGGATATCATTTAGAGAATAAGCAGGAACATCATGATAAATGGTATAAAGTGTGAACCCTGCTGGAAATATCACGGTCTTAGATAATTGAGTTGCCAAACCCAAGCCTGCTGGTCTCCCTTTGGCTGCTAGGCCAAAGGTTTGCAACACCCTATCTAAGTGGCTCTCTGAACAGGTCCCCCAAGTCCATTCCCTCCATGTGACCTTAGATAGTGCTTGGATCTCTCTCTCAAGCATAGCTTTGTTCACTTGCTGACTTGGGACTACTGTTTTGCCTCTGAGATTTAGAGCCTTCATTTGTAAAATGGAGATAATGTCCACATAGGTATAACTCATCATGTGAGGTTAGGTGAGGCTCTGTAACAGGGTATTTGCTTCTGGACCTGGTACACATGAAGAAATGGCAGCAAACCCCTAAGCTACATGTATGATCAAGCCCACAATAAAAGTAGTTCTGGGCACCTAACAAAGTCACATCTGAAAAGCCAGGGTATCAGTTTGCACGTGCCGTTTGCTCCTCTTTCCTAGTGCACTCCTGGTTTCTCTCCTGTCCTGAATCCCACACTTGCAGATCCAACTTCTCGGGTTTAGAAAAAGATTCTCAGCTCTAGATTCACTCTAGAGCTCCTCACCTACTTCTCTCAAGAGACATCAGGACTTTAATACCCAATACCTGGTTCCCTGTGGGCTGAGGTGCCATGCCTACTGGTAAAGAAGAGTTCAAACATGGCGTCCACTAGAACCTTGGGGAGTGTGCGGGCTCTGCCCACTAGGCTCTTCTTGATGAGGTCTAATTGGAAGCTGAAGACTCTTGGATTTTTTTTGAAAACTGTAACCCCCCCCCCCAGGTCCCATCTGATCAGGCTCAGCACATGTAATCCTTTCTCAAGGAAGCCATATATAGATTCAGAGTTATAAGCTAGATAACCCTTCCTCATTTTCTCAGGAGATATTCCATTTATTATCATTTTGACTTGTGTTGTGTTTGTTTACTTTTTCTTCCCTTATTTTTACCAGGCTATATAGAAGAGAAGTTCCAAAAGAAGTGCCAGGGCAAAAGGTGGGTACTGAACCCCTTTCTTTTCAAGGCTGGAGCCAAAAGTTGCTTGTGCATTTTTTTAGTCTTGTAGCCATTTAGTAAGATGCCCATGTTTCTGTAAATAACCTCACTAACATTCCTGCATGTAACCCTAATTAAACACATTGTTTCATTAAAAGAAATAAGTCCTATCACTCTCCAGTCACATAACCACATGCAACTAGTTATATCGAACTCTAGGAGAAATATGGTCTTTTCTTCTGGGCATTTATGCAGTCAATTAAAAATTAGAACTTTTATGGTGATGCCAGGTCATCATGGATTTTGGGGAAGTAAATAATGGTGATTTTCCTTGTGAGGAACATTGTTAAGCCTTCAAACATCATGTGCTAAGATGGGTGACTGGTCGGTCTGTGGAGAGATGGTGGTGGCTTAGTTAGATGGTAAGGAAGGGATTTAGAGAAGTGGACAGGTAGTGGGTGTGAGTTGGAGTTAGATCAACAGGACCTACCAATATATAACCACACAGGTACCGGGAAGGAACAGTGAAGCATAACCTTGCTCACACGTGAGCATTTTCCCTCTACCCAGCTATGTAACCCACTCAAGCTGGAAATCAATGTAGGCAAATCAGCTTCACATCTTTCTCAAACCATCTAACTAACTGAAGGAACTTGAGGCTCAATCTTATCTGTGAACTGAAGTGAGCTGTGTTAATGAATACAAATGCTAAGCACAGTTCCTGATGCATATCAAGGAAACTGTGGGTCTATTGCTGGTTCCCCTGCCATGCCAGACTGTTTGTAATGTGAAATTTGAAACCGTATTATGGTAATATTCATGTTAGGTCATGCATTGTCTCATCTTTAAACCTTAATCAAGGCTGACTGAACTACCAGGGACTTGGAACTGACTCAGCATAATCCAGTATCTTCATGCAATGGCTTCTCTAAAAGATAATGAGTGACTTGGGTTATCTTAAGAGATAATTACCCAACAGTTTCTAAAGGACAGTTGCCACCTGCTGGGCCTCTTACCAATGTCCCATTCTTGGTGGCATCTTTCATATACCACCTTTCCCCAATCTTCCTGATTGGGCAGGCTATGTGATCATGGCTCTTCTTCAGAGGCCCAATGCAAATGTCATTTCTGACCTCTACCAAGAAGGATGGAAGAAAATGTCCCCTTCTCCTCCTCATGCTTCCTGCTGTTTCTACCACAGCTTGCTGAGGACAAGGCCACAGCCCAGCTCCTCTGTGCTTGTGAGATGTGTGGCATAGGTTTTCCTTATTTTTCCAAAGAACCCAGGCATCTGGCTTGGTAACTGAAGTGAGGCTGATCCTGAGGTGGCTGCTGACCTTGGGTCTCATCTTGATTTCATTGTCCTCTCATCTGGCCTCCTCTCTTACAGGAGGACCCATGCAGAATCATGGTCTATACCTTTGTACATATTCTGTCCCTTGTGCCTACCATCTCCTGCACCTTGTTTTAATAACCCCTCCCTTCCTTCTGTCTAGCTCAGGAGGGTTGGGATAATGTCATCAACATCCAGAGAATCTCCTCGGGCTACAGTCAGTTATTTTGGGGTCATTCTGTAGTCCTTCGTTCTTTATCTACCCTCAGTGTTCTGGTAAATATGCTAGCAATTGCATAAAGGACCCAAATGATGCAGATGGGTTAAGGGATGGTCATTGTGGGTCCCCTTGACTCACATAGCATGCTCACTGCCTTGAATGTGAGCTCTACCAGGACTGTCCCATCTGCTTCCCCTGTCCAACACAAACTATCCAACGTCACAGTGGCATCCTTCTTCGATCTGCTTTACAAATACACCTTTCCTGATGTCGTTCCTATTGGCGACACCATGCTCATTTTTTCCATTTAATTACTCTGTTGTCTGGTGGCTCTGAAGTGGCAGCTGCCATCCCTCCTGGGGTTGGATGGAGACCTGGTATCCTGGGAGTGGACAAGCTTTCTCCTTTTGTATTTCATGGAGCCCAGAGAAGTAAAGGACCTCTTTCTGAGAGGGCCTTTTATCTAAACTTATGGCTGATAGTTAAGCCAACCCAAGCCCAAAACAAAAACAAAACCCCAAAACCAAAAACCAAACCCCTGTAATGTGAAATTTGAAACCGTATTATGGTAATATTCATGTTAGGTCATGCATTGTCTCATCTTTAAACCTTAATCAAGGCTGACTGAACTACCAGGGACTTGGAACTGACTCAGCATAATCCAGTATCTTCATGCAATGGCTTCTCTAAAAGCCACACTTATTATAATACCACCTCTAAGAAGAATCAGAAACATCTTCAGGCATCACAGAGCTCCCATGTACATAGTAGCAAATGAAATATTTCTCAAAATTTTAATTTTCTGTCCACAGCTCAGATGCCATTGGCAACAAACGCTCTCAGTTGCTCTCCTGGATGTCATATGCTCACTTTGTTACTTATCTATATGTTTGGGCCATGAGTTAAAATTTCAGTACAACCAGAGGATTAAGAAAGTGTTAATATCTAAGAGAAAGAATGGAGCACTTGGAAATCCCCTAGCCACAGTAGTAATCGGTGACGGGGATTCTGGGTAGACTAATAGGGAAGACCAATCATAGTCTACATGAAAGGAAATTTGTTCTTAGCCCTAGCCCTTCTCTGGGCCTCAGTTGTGTCTTCTGTAAAAGGGATAATAATGTCTTCCATACAGAACCATAAGGAGATGAAAAAAAAAAAGAAACAAACATGCTGCTTTTATGGGTCTTAAAGAATCTTGACAATTCTTTTTAGTTTAAGGATGTCCTGGGGGAAATCCAGCCCTTTTGCCCAGATGACCATCTGCTCTACCCACAAAACTCAGTCTAGAAGAGGTTTTACCCCACAGGACCCCCCAAAGCCTCCTTCCCTTTCTTTGTTTAGTCACCTCCTAGAGCTCCAAAGCACCTCATTTCTGCCCAGCGGCTCCCACAGTTTAGCCAATGCAATCCTTCTCTACAGTCCAAGACAGCTATAGAGCAGATGCCATTCCAGGGCTAGGTGAAGGACTTCTGACACTGAAATCCCACTCCACAAAAGAAAAATGTGAGGAATTGGGCCACAACAAAAGGAAGCTTTTATTCAATGAAAGGTCCTGTAAGGATCCTGTAGACCAGGAGAAAATTTATTTGAAGGTCACATATTTAACTAAGGCTAGAATATATGAAGAATCCTTACAAGTGATTGATGAAAAACTATAGAAAATGCACAACAGAAAGCTAGCAAAGACACGGGGACATAGGATGCATCAGTATTGTTTCTTATTGTGTGTGAGTCTAAATCTTGAAACTAAAAGTACATGTTAAATATTTCAGTATGTTGACAATATAATTCTGACTCTAACTTCCAAGATGTTTTCTTTACACCAAGAATAAACCAAAACAGTTGATTATGTCTTTTAAATCCTACAAATCAGGCCCATTTTGAATCACTCTCTTTTCTACTTCTTTCTTGGAACTTTCTTTGGAATTTTCTGATAGCCGATAGACATGTCAGAGCAACAGCAGATGGCCGTTAATATTCAAGGTGTCAACCCACCACAAGTTCAACCCTCTGCTGGGAATGTCTTGTTCAGGCAAGGGTTACCAGAATACAGAGTCCAGAATATTGTTTGCTTCTGTCTGTAATTTCACATGTGCTATTGCAAATTTTCCCTAGTGGCTATGGGAATTCCTCCACTGCCTATATTGTAATGTGTTTATCTCATAAATGCATTTCATCTATTGGGTATTTATATCTGTGGATTGTCAGGAATTCCTGTTAGCATGTAAACATCACCCTATCTTGCCTCTTGGGTGTGGCCGTGGGTTCCAGTGTCGCCTCCGTGTTGCGGGTCATGACCCCCCTCCCAACATGGTCACCCTTTAAAGAGACCCAACACGTCGCAGGGACTCCTCTCCCTTCTTTTCTCTTTCTCTTTTCTCTCTCTTTCCTTCCTCCCCTCCCCCACCTGTTCCCTGGATATCCAGACCCCAATAAACTCAACATGGCCTCCAGGCAGCAGTGTCAGCATGTTTCATCCTTCCACGGCAAAATACTAACAATCCTCCTTAAGCTGTGTAATTTTGATGCATAGAAATAATACTAGGAGATTTTTCATAACTAGGCCTATTATTTTGAGAAGACTGTAGGACACTTAGGGCTTGTTTCATATCACAGCTCAGGTTAACATAGGAAAATAGCTGAATAGCCTCAGCAGTCAAGACAGCTGTATACCATTAGCTGATTTAAAGCTTCATAGTAACTTTAGATCAGGTGCCTCAATAATGGTTTTTTTTTTTAAAGAAACATTACCTATCATAGTTTATAAGGCTATAATGAACTATTTGACTAGTGTAAAGAGCATAAAATGGAAGTCTTTTGGACAAGTTAGGCTGGGCCTGAGTGACATAATTTAATGTGTGAAGACATAGATAGAGGTGTAGAGAAGAACAAAGATACAAAGATAAGCAGAAGGACACCCTCTTAGCACTTCACCCAAGCCACCCTGGCTATCAGGAGTTATAGAGTAAAAGGCCAGGATAGATAAGGTGAGAAGGATTACCTCACCCAGTTGCTAGGGTGATGTGGCCTGGCCACCAAATTAGCATATTAAGGGAGAGCAGACCCAAAGCTGCTGAGTTTTTGACCCGAGCTTCACAGCTGAAGTAAAGGGGACTCCAGCCAGCCCTCAGAAGCTAACACCTGGAAACTCTGAGGAGGCTCTGCAGTCAAACTCCCTCCGACCCTGGTCGACTCCCGGGACACTGAAGGACCAGACCCCATATCCTAGGCACGGGGAGACAAGGCTCCGAGCGAATTGCCGCCTGAACCAGCGACTGAGGCCTGACTACACCCACCCCGGCGGGCATTGACAGAAAGTGTGGACATAAGCGGCGAAAAAGGTCGTATGATTATATTAATGTGTGATTAATGTGTTTGATGTAGATTGTGTATTCTAAATAAACATCAGTAAAAGGTTATTGAACCGCCATTGAGTGTCTGAACTTTCTGTCCTATTCGTCTCCAGCTGACCACTGGGGAAGTGCCTGAGATTTTGCTCGTGACAACTAGTTTGTAAATACAAAACGTCTGACAAACTGTTTAGTACTTGAACTCATTCTGTACCTCAACTTGTGAAAATACATTCTGACTAGTCAAGACTACAAAAAATAACTTGACTCTGTAGCTTCTATGAAGCTTCAGGTGCTTTTAGATAATTAGAAATTACATGTAGGATAGAAAAGTATATTTTAGGATTCAAATCCTTTCAGACTTGGAGAATGTCAAAGTAAGCTCCTATTAAGAGGATTAAGGTAAACTTGAGTTCCAACCAAAGCATTTATGACACAGCTCTCTCTGTAATCACTCCCAGACTGAGAGAGTTCAGCATTTATAACACACATTCACATAACACACACATATATCACAAAATGTTAGTTTAAAATGTTTATTACACTCAGGAGTATAACTATAGTAAACATTTTCTTGTTTTTCTCTCCTCAGTAGTTTAGTTTATAAACTTCCTTAAAAATCCTTTAAAAATGTATCTTTTTAGTTAGAACTGGTTCTTTCTTTGCAGGTGCAGCTGTCAATGACAGCGCTACCAATTAGGAAGCTGAAGTTTATTATATGTAGTTGTCAGGATGACTATTATTTACTGGAATGTGAGCTTCTTATATAACTCCTATATTCAACATGAAAGGTCCCGTTGGATATATATAGTTGTGCAGAACAAAGAAGCGTGGAGCCAGCATGGAAGAATAAAGAAATAAGGTGCCATCTAGAGAGAATGAGTTTTGTCTCTTCCTAAAATCCTTAGACTAAAAAAAAAAAGTCTCATCCTCGATGACACCACGGACTCTTTGCAAGTCCTGTGTGCAGCCTTGGAGCTGGATCTCCGAGGCTGCGATAGATTCTTTGACTATTCCAGCATTTTTTGACTACCAGGGTCTTTGGATTTGAATTTCCCCCACTGAGACCTCCTTTCCCATACCTTTGCATCATCTCCCTTATCCTTTTTAACCTTCCTTGCATCCCTCACAGAGTAGTTCTGTGCAGGCATAAAAGCAAAGATATGGGCTTGATTTCTCTTCCTGTTGAGATTCTGGCTCCTGTGAATTTGTTCAGTTTGCTTATCTGAAATAATCATTGCCCCAAGGAGCCTGGAAAGCTTAAGATATCAATATCTATGATAAATTCGGTTCTCATCTTAGTACATGTGACAGAAACCTGGATGAATCAGCCCCAGTACCTTTATTTTTTATTTCTCCCCATACCCAAGCAGTAGCCAAGTCTTGACTAGTGGACTAATAAATCCCCCCACAGATCTTGACCTCTGGTTCTTTTCCCTGTATTGAATTTTGCTCAACTATGGAAATGCCCTCTTAAATTGGCTTTTACTGAGTATCATCCCTATTCCTGGTGTAGTATTTCTGATTATATTAGTTTCTGTCCTGAAATCTTTAAATGACCCCAACACAATTTCCAGATGGAGACCAAATTCCTCCACTTGGTCCTTGCCCATCTCTGATACCCATTGCTTGCCCTCCCTTGTATATCTCAGATGCTCTGGTTATCATGCTAGAGCAAGCCATTCCTAGCCACACCCTGTGACTTTATACATCTTGGCCCATCTTCCTGGATGTCCTTAGCTTCCTGTCATCTTTCAAGGTTTGTCTTAGCATCATTACCAGGAGAACATCCCTGACTTCCAATCTGTTTAGCATCTCCTCTCTGGACTACAACACTCATCCAAGTACATCAATGCTCAGGATTTAGCACACAATATTCAAATACTTAGCACTTGAATAACTTAGGTTGGACACTAGTAAGCATGGTAAACCTATACAGCCCTCCATAAACTGTGATGGGCTGTGGAAGGGATAAGTAGTATTTAGCTTATTCTCTCTAGTTCTAATTTAAGATGTCTAGTTATTATCTTTTGGAGGTAATCTGGCTTCAATCCTCCTGAGAAGATGGAAAGAATAAAATGACCTTCGAAATCACCCATCTTCAAAGTTCCTCCCGCTCAGTGTGTGATCTTGGCTGATGAACGAACTCTGAATTCAGAGAAGTATTTAATTCCAGCTCTGCTACACACCCAATAGTTGAATGGCCTTGAGCTTTGACCTCAATGGAGCCAGAAATGGGACCTCCACAAAGGGTTGTTGTGAGGATTCCATAAAATCATGCAGGAAAAAACTTAGAATGGGGTCTGACAAGTGGGAAGCACCCACTAAGTATTTGTATAACTCCCTCTGGTGATTTGGGCACAAGGGAGGAGGGAAATTAGGAAAGAAATGAAAAGGATTGAGACAAGAGGCATTGGGAAAGCCGGGATGCATGAGAAGGGATGGCCAGAGGAGTCTGGTTAAAAATCCCATCATTCCTCCTTCACAGAGTATAGAGTGGACACAGAGTTGGGAAGAGAATTGGACTGCAGGGACTGGCATGCTAGAGCCTGCTGCTTTACCCAAGCAGGGCAGCTAAGACCTCAGGACCCCGACAGTTAAATCCAGCCCATGGATGGATCTACAGCCACCCAGTTATTTTCCAGAGTTGAGGAAGTAGAGAGCTGGGCCATCCTGAGAAGTTCCTATTTGAAGGACCCTTTCCCTTTAGCCTTGCATTACAAAGCACCCAGTCGATGCTAAGTACAGGCTGTGATGAAAGCCAGGCCCCAGGGAGAAGGCTGAATTGAAAGGTCAATCTGTATATTGCAATGAGCTCTGGCTTCAGATTCCAAGTGGCCTTGGCCTGGTCCCACTCAGGCTGAGTTCAGTCTGAACTGGATGATGCTGGCTGCGTCATTTAACTTTCCTGGCCTTCAATTTTCTCATCTGTAAAATGGAGATAAATTACCAACTCCAAAAAGATTTCTGAGCAGTAATGAAAATAAAAACAAGTGTAAAATGTATAAACAAACCATCTAACTTCAACTTCTCTTTTATGCAAATTGCTCAGTTTTCTTTTATTCTTAGTATTTATGACCTAATAAAATTTATTTCCTCACTAGAATATGAATTTTGTGGAAGCAAGAGCTGCATTCAGCATCTTTCTAAGCCACTATAATCTAAGCATCTAGTATTGTTGATGTCATTTAAAAGTATAATCCACATTCATTTATTTCTTCACTACAATATAGAAAACCAAGACAAATGGATTGCCATCAGTCATCTCTTCCTGCGTAACAAATTATCTCAACACTCAGTGCTGAGGGAGTGGTTCAGGAGGGAAGTTTTGGCTAGAGCCTGTCATGAGGTTGTCCCTCTGCTCCAGTCTGTCAGGATTTGGCAGATGCTGCAGAATCTGTTTCTAAGGTGATTCACTCACGTGACTGGCACTGCTAGCTAGCAAAGTTGTTTCTATGTAGAGCATTGGTAAGATTACCTCAACTCTCTGGTAGGGAAGCTGGCTTCCCTTGGAGCAGGTAAGTCAGAAAGTCATAAACAAATCTCTCGGTATCTTTATGATCTAATGTTCAGTCACACAACAATAGACTTCCCTGGCATCACATCTGTATTCTATTGGTCTCAAAGGCTAATTTCAGTTGAGAAAGAAGGGGACTCTGTGGGGCTCATAGAGGTAGGTGAAGGTAATTGGGAGCCACGTCACAGAGACCAAGAGACTAGTTTGTCCACCTGTGTGACACCAGGCATACAGTTAGCCTTCAAACACCAGGCACAGGTTGAATCATGAATGTATCGGGCTCTGAAGGTGCCATTCTACTGGAAAAAAAAAAAAAGACACACAGACATATCGAGAATGTCCTGTATTAGAGGCTGGTTAAAAAAAAGAAAGAAAGAAAAGCAAAAAGAAAGAAAAAGAAGAAACAGACCAGGAAACAGTTCCTGAGGTAAGTTTCCAAAGATGGGTAGAAATTGAGCCAGATGGGAGGTATGAGGGATTCCAGGAAGGGGGGTCCCAGGAAGAGAGGGTGTGAAGAATCCCAGAGGAAGATAGAGAAGTGTGAACCAGATGAAAAGGAGAGCGCTCATCAGTGGTGCTCTATTTCCACTTTATATGTCAGACCTCCCTGAGTGTCTGTACCACTGGAACAATAAATTGAGAGTAGAAGAGACAGCACATGCTGGATGATGTGTGGTTGAATTCTGGTATCTTCCCATTGGTTCTGGTCGGCATCTTCAGAGCTCCTATGCTGGGGGCAAGAGTAGCTTCTTCCTTGGTGCTAAGGGACCCAACACAAATATGGGTTGGTTCCTAAGCTGCAAAAGGCACGTGGGGACATGGCCCAGGCATACATCAAACTACTGTGATGGGAACAAGAGTAAAGTAGGGACCGTGAGCAGGGCACAGAGTGAGGGCTCTGGGAAAGCCTCTATACATAGTTAAGCTTAAGAAACCGGAAGAGAACAGTATGATTCATTGTTCACAAAGGAACACATCTCGGTAACTGACTCAGAGCCTTGTCTTAACTCCCTTCCTGCAGTCCTTGAGGAACTCGGTGAAGCCAGAGCAGCACTATCCAGCAGTAACCCATGTCTGGGTGGGTGGGGACTCTGGTAGGGGTCCCTATCTGGGACCTGGACAGCTCTCCAGCTCACCTCCTGAAGCAATGTCAGATCTTAGGCCACCTCTGAGCCATAGGCGTCAAGCAGAAGAGGGAAAATGCAGGTCATGAAGTATGTGCTGTGTCTGGCTGGAGACATCTAGGGCTGACACTGTTACTCAATAGGAGTACTTTTTCCAGAGCATCCCCTTGCATCCTTATTTCTGAGGAAATGAACATACATCTCTCATATTCTTCCCTGGTAACTATTGCCCGGTGAGCTAAGCGAGGCAGCCAGGAGCTGCCTCATTATAACAGGAAGAACTGGGAAGGCAGAGGCAGTAGCAGGCTTGCCCAAGCAATAAATTCAGGCCTTTCTCCCACTAGTGGCAGGGCAAAGAAAGGCCTCAGGATGGCCTGGAGCTCAAGCAATGACTTGGGAGGGATGGATTCTTACTCCACAACTAAGGGTGAAGCTAAGGATCCAGAGCCTCTGTGGACAGCCTCTAGAACTGGGGACAGCCAGTCCTTTCCCCTGCATCATGTTCCTATCCTAGTCAGTCAATATAGAGCGCAAAGAACAGCAGCTAGCTCTACCCCCAACCTTTCCTGTGTGTTCTGTCCGCTGTCTGAGGCCTCAAGGGTTTGCTGCTCCAGAGTCATGTCCAAAGGCACTCGCCAGGCATATTTCCCCATGCCAATAAAGTAAGATTAATGCCTAATCATCATCACCTATACCACTGAGGCAGTGAGAATACCCCCTCCTGGAAGGCAGCATAATCAATCAGCTCACAAGCACTTTCATGCAAAGGAATGAGGTCTGGTCCATGTCCTTATCCAGGTGACAAAGTAAAGAAGCAGGATAGGGTACTAGCGGAGCAAAGCCCAAGGGAGGAAGAGGCCAAATCTCCAAAGAGTAGATGGGAGGTGGTCCACAAAGACTTGGTAGGAGGGTGTACTTTCAAGTGATCCTGGGGGTTGTATGTCTAAGCGGGTAATGGTTCCCTAGGGAAAAAAACAACTTGAACAAAGACAGAGCAGTGTGACCCCCAACCTTGCTGTGAGGACCTGCAGGTGGCTACACAAGGCTCAAACCCTCCAGAGAGATGTGGAAGAGGGACCGATAAATCTGGGCAGAGAAGGAAAGCCTGGGCCAGAAAAAAAAGCCTGGTGAAGGTATGGTATTTGCCCTGTAGGTCAAGATTGAAGAGAGTCACTGAAAGAAGCCTAAACCAGATGGGGCAGCGGGGTCCCAGGCAAGATACTTAACCTCTCTGTACCTCTGCTTCCAAAGCTGCCATAGAGATAACGAGGCATCTTTTCTCTCTCTCTTTTTAAAATATTGGTTTCAGGGATCTTATGAGCACAGGACAGTGACTAACAGTAAAGGCTATGTGAGCTCTGGTCGTGTTAACAAGAAGCTGTCATCCCAGGAACGTTTTAGAAAGAACTATCTAATTTCTAGGGTGATAACTGAAGAAAAATAGACCAGAGGCCACCAGTGCCTAGTTGTCAGGTCATAGTGGAAGCAACAGGAAAGGACTAAATATGATATAAATGGATAAACCAGAGCACCCTCAGAATAGGGAGTGGGAGCAGTGAGGGAAGAGGTGGGGATGAGAGTCAGCCTGCTGGACACTGTGCTAGAAAACGTATCATGGATGAGCATCTAGAGATGACATAGGATGCCCAGAAAATAGTCTAGGGGTTACACAGCCAAGGAAATGCATCAGGGGACAGATCAGACCAGGAGAGCAGCTAGCACCTGGGGTCGGAAGAGGAAAGAGTTCAGACCAGCCACTGCAGTGCTTGAGAAGATCTTGTCAAAGATGTGTTGGGTGGAGGTCTCTCCTCACCCAGAGTAGAAAATAGAGAACTCTCAAATTCTTGGCTGTAGTAGACTTCTTAGGAATTAAGCTTCCCCCCAACACACACACACCCTCAAAACAGTTGAAAGCGAAAAGAATAAGATTCCACCACTGGGGACAATTTTCTAACTATCTTTGTGTTTTGAAAAAGACCTCTTTCACACTGGAAATTGAACTATGTTGTTGCCTGCATCCCCCGGTTTTCAACCTCTCACAACAGACATCTCAACATCATCAGGGCACTAGGACCTCCTCCAGCTCTGCTCCCTGACTTCCTGCCCTGACCATTTCTCCTCTATCTTTATCACTTATAGCAGGTAGTCCTGGAACTTGCCAGTCCTTCTGAATTATGTTCTAGAACAAGAGTGATAAGACATTATTCTTATTACCCTCAGTTTTTTTTTTTTTTAAACGCTTTACTTGGACCCACCATCTATCAAAACACCACCATGAGGGACTTCCTGGAAAGCTGGAGAGAAGCAAGCACCGCTTTAAGTATGGGGCCAGTTTTCCCCGTCCAAGTAACGTTACTATGCCTGGAGGATGGCAGTGGCAGAACTCTGAATGGAGAGAGCCCAAGTCTCCACCCAATGAAGGAAGCCCTTATCTGTAGGAGCTTACAGATAGCTGGTTAGGCGATTCAAAGCAGCTGCTCACTGTCTGCTTCAAGGCATTTCAATTTGAAACCGTGTTGGAATTTAGCTCGGGGCTAAACTCTGAACTGTTATGGCCCTGTTATGACCTAGAAATAAATTCTTAGGAATGGAGCTCCTGAATAAAGTGAATGGTCCTCCAGTGATCTTGGCCACACAAGACAACATAATTACCTTGTCACTTGCCTTTGCCTTGCATGACTGTTCTCATGTCTCATCCTCCACGCTGTCAAATTAATTCTTTTTTATGGGCAGGGGAGAGGGAGGCTGGCTGTCGAATGCATTGTAGGATGTGTGGTTGCACCTTGGATCTCCACCCACCAAATTCCAGTAGCACTCTCTCCCATTTAGTTGTGACTACCCCAAATATCTCTAAGCATTGCCAGATGTCTCCTGGAGGAAGGGTGTGTGAGGAGGAGAAACTCTGGGGGTGGGATGCCTGTCTAGTTCAGCTCTTTATTCTCTTCTAATGTTTTGAAGAATTCTTGGCATAGGGCCAGGTGTCCCACTAGGGACAGGATTACAAATTTCCTTCTGTGTGATGATGAGCAATGAGAGTTTCCTGAGATGGGTTCTGTGTGGGAGTTCCCTCTACTGCCTTCCACTTGTCTGCCCCTCACCCCTGGAGAGACTTTGTGATCCAACCCTTCTATCTCAAACTCCATTGAAGTAATGGATTTGAGAACAAATGGATTTTCCTGTAGATTGAGAAATACTCTCCAGAGGTTTGAGTAAAAGACAAGGGAACTATCACCAGGTCTTGGGGATGTTTTGGGGAAAGAAGATCAACCATTTCAGGGGTCTATTGCAAGGCAAGACCTTGGGTGACATGAAAGTAGCAGAGACCTCCCAGGCTGAGATAGCAGACATCTAAATGGTCAGAAGACTCATGGCCAGCAAGAGTCTGGAAACCTGGACATCGTCTAAGGTCTCAAGTCCTTGACACGAACTGGAGGTCATGGGGAAACAGAGTCTTCAAGATTGACCGAGACACTGTTAACCAAGTTGCTTTGTAGGTTTCTGGTATACCTGACTTCTGGCTTGGGATTCGTACCGTGGCAAGTACAAAGTGCTAAATCAGTAGTAGCTAATATTTATTGAGTGCTTATTATGTACCAGACACTGTTCTTTCAATTTTTTTTTTTGTGAATTGTCTTCTTTGATATGCACAAGATTCCTGTGAGTAGGTAGACTCCATTGTAATATGAGTTAAAAATAAGGGTTTGAAGACATCCTCTCAAGGTGAGTTGCTCAAGGGCTCGCCACACATTAACTGATAGACTCAAATAATAAGAATTATACATACAATACCCATTCTGAGCCAAGCACTGTTTCATACTTTGCAGGCACGGATTTATTTAATTCTCACAACAACCTATTGAAGGAGGTACCGTTATCATGCCACTTTTACAGAAAAATAGAGAAACAGAGATCCATGAATTCTCCCAGGTTTCCCAGCATGTAGTTGCCAGCTTTGGACTTCGAACTTGGAAAACTTGGGTAGAAAGTCTGAATCATCTAGCTAGTAAACCAAACCTTAGACTCCAGGACCCACTACTTTGCCCATGCTCTCCTTCATGAATAGCATGGTGGCTGCATATTAGTAAAAGAGGATTTGGGCAGAATGTGAAGGAATGAGAACCAGAATAAATTGTTCATATCCAGAAAGAGAATCAAAGCTATGAACTGTGGACTCAGCATCATACAGTGTGGATCTCACCAAACACTGAGATCAAGACCAGCTTGCCCATCTGTGAAATCATTAGTTCTCTGTACAAGAGAACTGCCAGTGCTAAGCCCAGGACTGATATCTGAGGCTAGCCACTCTTTGTAAGGAGCATCATCAGGCAGGGTACAATAGAAAGAAAGAGAGAGAACTGCGTCATAAGGGAATCATGGGGACAGAGTTTCCCACTTGGTAAAGTCTATGGTGTACTCCAGATAGATGTCTTTACTAACCATGGAACTCTGAAGGTTCGATCAGGGAGAATTTCCTATCAGCTGATGCTTCTTGCCCTTGGCAGTTGGTCTCAGCCTCTTTGAATGCACGGGTTTCCCTTTTACTAAGCTCATGCCCTTTTAGGTTTCCCCTATACAGTAAATGGATTTTCTATAGACCTTGATTTAAGCCAGTGGCAATTTTTAATTTTTAGATAATTACAGAACTCTAAATTTGGACAGCATATTGTAAGGTAGTAGCAAATTAATATTTCATAGGGATGATAATGAATTGGAATTAAATGCAAAAATGCTCTTTGAACCACTCACCCAAAGAGGCATGTAAGAGTGGATTGATTTATTGAGAAGCTGCACCCAGGAAGTCTCATCAACATGGCTGCCTAAAAAAAGAGCTGAACATGCTAACATGGAAGGGAGAAATCTCATGAGGGCTTGACAAGGAACTACAGGTAACTAAAAAATGCAAATAAATAGTCTTCCCTGGGAAGAGCCTCCAAATTGATTATCCAATACCAAGTGGTTAGCCCTGAAATCATATACATACAAGTAATATAAAGACTGACCAGATTGTATTTATATATTTAGAAATAAGAAGCCATGTATTTGAGTGAGCAAGGAGGGATTGGAGAAGGGAAATGCATTTTAATTTCAAAAAATCCTAAAATTCTTAAGGAAGGATAGATTGAAACAATTGTGTCAAAAAGCTGAATATTGAATTCAGATGATGATCTGCATTGTAGTTTCCTTTTTCATTTCTAATTGAAAAAAATATCAAAAATTGAATTAATACATGGATTCTACCCATAAATACTTTGACAATGCATGGCTACATTTGGCTCCGAAGTTTCTTAACAGCCCATTGACAGAATCCAAAAGGTCATACAAATACAAGATCAGGGTCAAACTCTAGGGGTCAACATTTGCCTCCCTTGAAACATCCTTTTTTTTCTTGTCAGTACTTTTAATCCACAAGGAAAAGCATAAATCCACACATATTCATGGGGCATCATGTGATGTTTTTAAAACATCATGCAATGTTCAAATAAAGAAGTTTATCTGCCTCTTCACTGACCATTTTTTTTTTAATGGTAAAAGCATTCAAATATCCCATTGTACCCTACTGTGGAACAGCATCCAGGGTGTCTTTTAAGTACAGACCTGCTAAGCCAAATGAGCCTTTCTCCATCCCAAGCAAAGTGCTTTACACCATGAGCATCCTCGTCCAAAGTTACAGGAAAGACTGGCTCCTCGCCACACTTCTCCTTACATCTGAGAGCTTCATCAGTGGCAGGGTTGCATGGGGTAGAGTCAGGTATAATATTTTATGTTGGGGTATGTGTGTATGTGATATGTGCTGTGTGATATATATGTATAGGCGCATACAGAGACCAAAAACCAGTTCTGGATCTCTGGGAACTAGAGTTACATATGCCATGTAGGTGCTGGAAATCAAACCCAGACCCTCTGGAAGAATGCTCCTAACCACTGAGCCATCTCTCTACTCCTGTGCTATAAAATTCAAAAGTCTAGGCACTTAGGCCTTGAGGTTTCTATCAATCCTTCTCCTCGAAACTGAGCATGGACTCTTGGTGCCTTCCTCTGAGCTTGGCATGTAGGGGCTACTGTGATACATCAATCAATACAGAAATTCTCCTATATACACAACAGTTTCCAGTGTTTGAACTTGCATAAGGAGGGGAGGGATGTGGTAAGTAAAAAAACACATGAAACTTCCAAAACAAACCTCCAACGCTAATAGAATGGTTCTTCTGGGAGTCCCGAGCAGGGAAGGAAGGTGAAACTGAACATATGTTTGCTAGAGAAAGAATTACACAAATTAGAAAATGAGCAAACGGTGTATTGTGGCATTAAAACAATGTAAATGTTTTACAGCAAGTTGTAAAATAAAAAGCCATCTCTAAAACTTCAAATCATGGCAGCAAATTAAACTGTTAGCCCATCAGGTGGGTGGCACAAAATTAAAAAAATATCAAAACACTCAAGACCCAGTGTGTTCACTGAGTACAACATAGTTGTTGGCAACCTGAGTCCCTTTTGTTACTCACAGATGATGCTTGGGAAGAACTGGCGACATTTGTCACAACTGGCAAGTTACTAGTGGCATCTAAGTGGGTATGACTGTATAGACTGCAATGCAATCAAAATCTCATAATAATTATTCCAGCACAAAATATGTGAGGCTGGGAAATCTTGTCCTATAGGAGTATATTACAAAGACAAAGAGAACTAAAGTTATTTATTCAAGTATCAGTGTTGCTTTCAGCAATAATTTAGATATTCTTGAATGCTACATATTTATTATTAGTGATTGAAGCATGTATTTATACATCTTATGAAAAAGCTAATAAAATAATCCTAAAATTCCCTGTGCATGGTGCCTGAGGTTGACCACTCTATTCTCTAATACCCTCTTCTAGTGGAATTCATGGGCCCCTCATAACAAAGTGGTACAGATAAGCATCTTCCATAATGGCTTACTTCCAAGAGGCAGAATACAAAGAACCAAATCTACCCCTATGACGTCACCCCTATTGGAATCCAACAAAAATGACCCCTGGGCCTGCCCAGCTTCAGTAGGGTGCTAAGACAGACCACACTTTGATGTAGGGATGGCAAGGTGGTAGAAGACTATAAGAGGAGAAATGGCTTGTAGTGGCTCCAGTTGGTCATAGCCAGGTGCTTGGGTGATGTGTGTTGGGGGAGGAGGGGAAGGGGAACAGTCTCCATACTAGTAGCTCTAATATATATATTATACATAAAATATATACTAAACATGACTTTTGAGTCTAGGGATATTAGAGCATAGGAACTCCTAGCCATTTTGTACAGTAACTTAGCTTTCCAGTACTTCTGGATTCATCTAGTCTCCCAGAACCTCTGAGTTACTGCTCATTTCCAGATTCATTTCTACTTCTGTTTTCCCTAGGGGTGGTGTGATTGAGTGGGAAAATTGAGAGCTTCAAGAAGTAATTCCTGTAACCTGTGCACCCCCTCCTGGGCGGGGGCGGGGGGGGGCGGCGGGTAGGGAGCATGCTGGTTGTTGACACAGAAGCAATGGCAGGACCAAGAAACCTGTTTCCCAGAACCACTGCCCTCATTCCATCACCCAGGAAACAAGCGTAGAAAAATTGAGAGTCAAAACTCTGGAAAACCTAAGCATCATGGGGTCTCAAGGGATCCAGAGGCTGCAGATGGAGGGGGCATGATTTCAAAGGAACAAATGTCACCATCAAATAACTGAGGAGACAAGAATTGTGTAGGGGAGGGTTCTAGGGATGGATTTATTGCAATTTTAAGAATGAAATAATGGGGCACCTGTGGTGTTGGCTCCCTGAGCATGGCAGTCCTGTTCTCAGGTGAGATTTCTTTGCTAACTCTGTTTCTGGAAGCCTCATTGGGCCTGGACCCCTCTCCAAGGTTAGAACTTGAGGAAAGGCTGGTTAACCTCTCCTCCTCCATACAGATTTGTCTGGTCACGTGGTGGCAGTTGGCTTTCACACTCCCTGGTTTCCCCCTGTGGTTTAGGTTCCTTTCCTGCCAGGCACACTGCTGCTGGCTCATGAGTATTGTTCCACACTCAGGAATGGGTGGGGACTCACTATCCAGATCTGAGGGAGGAGGGCAGCAGGAGGAGAACTTGTTTCTCATAGAGGAGAAAGATATGGACTCCAGCCCAGCCAAGTTCAGGACAAGTATCAAATCTGAGCTGGAACATAAATGCTCTTGGGCACCCGGTGAGTCCCACCCCAGCCTACGCTGAGCTAAGTGAGCTTTTGGCAGGAACTGGCCTGGGCCTGAGTATTCCTTGGTATTTCTGTCCCCAGGTTTTCCTAGGCCACCTCCCAGGGATCACGTGCTCATAAGCTCATGTGTTATGTTATCAGATAACACATGCCTCAATTTCTTTTGGGAATTTTTTTAAATTGCCTTCCCCCGACACACACACTTTTTGTTCATGTGGTCCCAGCTAACTGTTCTATTATGATTCTCTGAGTGACGGTGGACTAACATCCAGCCAAATCAAAGAGTGCCATACACTGGACAGAATCGCTCAGTGGTGAATTGAACTGATGATGTGAACCGGGCCAATCAGAAACTTCCCAAAGACTTTATGTATGGCTGCTGATGGAGCTAGCATATCTCCACAAGAGTCAGGAAAGGGTCCCTAGATGCAGGGGTGTTGGTGGTTCCTGCCTGAATTCTGAGAATGAACTCAAGAGGCAGGACAGTCATGAGGGAAAGTCTTGGCATGATGGTGTGAGTCCTTCTAGAAGGCTCTAAATAAGCAGTTTTAGCAAAAACTCCCTTTGTCCCCCAGACTTGCCCAGATGCTATCACCCAGAATCCTCTGCAAGACTGTTGATAACCAGGAAGAGCAAATCAAGGGTATTTCCTTTCTTCCTCAAGCCTTATAGGACTGAAGACCATTGTGCTCTCAACTGATATATGGGGACCAAGCAGATTGGGGAGGTGGCGTAGGCACAAACCATGCTAAACCAGATCTTGTCCATAGGTATTTGCACGTGAAATGGACTGGAAGCAAATATTTTTAAGGCCTCCAGGGGTTCTACTGGCCAGGAAACCAACTGTGAATCTGACCTGACAAAGCCCCTAGTTTTTAAGAGAGCTGTGTGCTCCAGCCCAATACTGGAAGGAAGAGGCATTAAAAACAGTTATAGCCACCAAGAAGGACATCACCTTCACTGTATTCCTGCATTCTAAAAGACAGCCAAGGGAGGTTTCCCTAAAAGGCATAGCCAAAACTGCCACCTGTGTTGACCAAGACTCCTTTTCCTGTTGACAGAGGAAAAAAAAAAATTAGAAGTTTCTGGTTCTTACCCAGTGGAACTTCAAAGTCACTGCTATGGATCAGTGATGTGTGGGCATTTCCTTCAACCTCTTCTCTGAGAAGAAATTTTTATTTTTTATTCTTGCTTTCTAGTTCCTCTATTGCTAGGATGCCTAGAGCTTGGGGAGGCTATAAGCTTTTTCATGTCTGCTTTTGCCCTGACTCTGGCCTGACGGCTTCATGAGCCCGCACCTGGCAGAATTAGATTTGAGACTTGACTCCCTTGCAGAGAGAACATGTGTATCTATGAGCCAAGGTGAGCCCACAGATGTACGGGACTCCAAGGGGTGAACAATGGCAGACACTGCTAGATGTCTTCAATGTTCCCTTTTGGAATAAAAAAATACCTGTTTTTTATCTGGGTGTGAGGCAGCCTTTAACTAGACCCCCTTTGCTGTTAGGGGTGGCCAAGTTCTAAAAAAGTAAAATAAAATAAGTGATTGAAGTAACTCCAAGGTAGCTTTCACAAGAGAAAGCACCTCCTGTGAGATTGAGGATGGGCTTGTCCGCCATGTTGGATAGTACAATCAAAGACCATCCTAAAATCGCGCAGCTACTTGGTCAGTATCAAGGCTTCTGAACCTATAGACTGAGAGGTCCTGAA
Source organism: Sigmodon hispidus (assembly GCA_004025045.1). Taxonomy (NCBI): domain Eukaryota; kingdom Metazoa; phylum Chordata; class Mammalia; order Rodentia; family Cricetidae; genus Sigmodon; species Sigmodon hispidus. The sequence continues at coordinate 178,912 of PVIH01000775.1, forward strand.
TCCATATGCATGTACATTTGCTTCTCTGAGGGGCTTTTGTTAATTCAGAAACTCTGCTTGGGAGACCACAGAAAGCATCGCCTATTAAAAAATGACTGTGAGTCAGGGAAGCAAAAATCCATTAAAGAAAAGGGTACAAACTTGAAGAGCACAAATGAAAATCTCTATTTTAAAACGCTATTAGCAAAGCGAGTATCACACAGCTTCCCAGGAGGACTGTGGGATGGGCAGAGGTCGCCTAGACATTTGTTTCATCTTTCTCTCCCTAACGTCTTAAAAGAATTAGTCATGTTTTTAGAAACACCGGGCTATGGCTAAACACATCCACACATCCACAGTGTGACCTTCAACCCCATCAAGCCCCATATTCCTCCTAATACACGTGCCCCTCTGAAAATGCTGTCTTACAGGCCGAGCCAACAACAGGCATAGATAGAACACATTTGGACTGTGCTACCATCTGGCTTGGCCTTGACACTGCTGTCATTTCAGGGGGGGATGGATGCCAATGACCCATATACTTAGTTTAAAAAATATTGCCCAGAGACACCCCTCCCAGCCATGTGTAAACCCCAGAGCAACACAATTTAAGTTCCCCGTAACTCAGGAGGGGGGGGGACACCAAAGTCCCAAATCCTTGCATTCAGGAGTTCCCTTTGGCTTATGGAGGTACTTGTTCACAAACATTTTGTAATGAAGGTGGCAATCTGTGTATGTGTTGTCTGACTTGAGGTGTTTAGAGCCTACAAAAGACTGGTTGATTAGTGGTGTGACATTAATTATTTGTTTATCCCAGTGCTTGATTACAAATCTGTAATGAATGTTTAAATGTCTGGGGAAATTCAATGTTGTGGTTTTATGTTTTGGTGGATTGTATGTAAATAGTAAATAGTAAGAAATGTTCCATGTCAAATAGTAAATAAAATTTTAATTTTTAAGGGATTGATGGGAATGGGTTCATCACATTAAAGGTAGGCAAAGGTGAAGTCTTTTGCCTGATCAGCCTCTCAGACACTAATGTCTCTCCTAGAAAAGAGGCATAAAGACAGCTGATTGGCTCCCGTGGCTCTTAGTTTCCTTGACCATAAAAGAAAAGAGGCTGGATTTAATCTTTGCTAAGGCTCATCCATCTGTAAGATACTGGATTAACATGAAATTTCAGAAAACCTTTATTCACATTACATCCCATTTTTAGCACTCTAGAATAACCAGCCACCCAGATAAAGGGAAGCCCTGCCCTCCAGAACCACTTAGACCTCCGGCATGCCTTTCATTCTTAGGGGATGGTAGCTGCCTCAGTATAAACAGCCCATCACCTTTATTTCAAGGCACATGTCTGACTGCTAAGTCTTCCACTGACGTACAATTAAAACTCAGCCTTTTGAATTTTTGTTTCAGAGATTCAGCCTGCATATAGCTTCTTAAACTGAGTAGAGGAACCTAGCTTCCCATGTACACTTCCCGGGGCTTCAGTTCAGGAGCCCGCCCCCACAGCTCCCAGGAATTTTTCTCCAGGAGCCCAGCCTACATAGCCTCCTGCACCAAAGATGTCTTCCTCTGCTCAGGCCAGACTGCCTTATATGGGAGCCTCCTGGACGCGATTTGTGCTGCTCCCAACCTTGGCCAAAGATGTTTCTGTTGCTATGGGTGGGTAGGATTTAAAGCAGAGACTTAGTACTATTTAAAGTGCTGAGAATAAGTAACTGAGAGCATTCTGATGAATACATATATTAATGCCCATTCCCAGGCTCAGGAAATGTCTCAAAGCGGGGGATGGAAGGAATGTAAGAGCCATACGGGGAGTGCTGTGAAATGTTGGACTGAAGTCTACATGGCTGTTGCATCCATGAGCTTACAGCAGCCACGGTTAGCTTGTGCACAGGACTTGCATAGGATCAAGCCAGTGAAAAATTCCAGGATGGAGACGGGAGCTCCAGAAATTCCACCCAAGGAGCTTTTGGCAGTTGATGGTTGCCAGGGAAAGCAGTCTTTTCTTTGGGGTAAAGTCTCTAGAAGGTCCCCCATAACCCAGTGGATGGAAGACCCAACCCCCAGGTGCTTATTATGGACAGCACTAACTGAATGCAAGAGGTTAATTTTTTTTTTTTCTTTTGAGGAGGACATGAAGTTGGATGGGAGATGTTATGGGGGTGGTCGTGGCTGGAGGTTAAAGATGATAAAAATGTATCATATACATGTATGGCATTTTCAAAGAATTTTAAAAATTTCTAAAAAAAAGTCTTAAAGATCATTACCCACTTAGAACATAGTATGACTGCCAATAAACTTTGTGTTTACAGCTCCATGTCAGTGGAAGGAAGGAAGACTTCCCAATTGATGAGAAGGACATTTTCTATCAAATGATCATAAAGGCTAAATGAATGCCTGAAGTCCCCACCCTACCGTGACCTACAGAGTGCTTCCTCACAAGCACCCTTGTCCTACCAGCAAAGGAACTAAAATTGAGAGCAAATGACCCCTCAACATTACACAACTGTTCCTGAGCCTGAGAAGGACTTAAAAGCAGGCTACCCTACTTCAAACCCAGCTGCTTTCTAGACAAGAGCCTCTGTGACACCATCTACACAGTCACAAGGTTTACCACCAAAGCTGTTTCCTGGTCCATCACAATCTTAATGTGCCTCTCCAGGTAAGAAAACCCTGAGACTGCTCCCAACTGATTCTCTCTGCAATTATTAGCCTATCAGAGCTTTTCTCTACAAAGACAGGAAGAGAAAGAGAAAAAGGGAGTTTCAATTAAAGTGCCATAGCAAAATGAGCCAAAAGAAGCTCTAGGGTGCTCCTGCCTTTCTGTCCCTCTGCCTAATGTCCAGTCCTTAGATCTGCTGCACTGTGACAGAGTGCAGACCACCAACTGCCAACTGTTAACTGTTAACTGCCCAGGGACTGCTGAGCTGATGTCAGGCCTGATCATGTGACTCGTTTTGGCCAATGAGATGTGAGCCAGCCAGCATCTGGTTCTTCCTTTCACAGGGCTCTTTTTTCTTCGATGTTTCTGCCATGAGACTTTCTGGATTAGAGGTTTGACAGGTCCCACCACCACAACCACCACAACAACACAGAAGGCAAGGCAAGCTGAGGCCAACTTCAAGGAATGTGTCTGATAAACCAAGTTATGTTATGAACTTGCTGATTCACTTGCTATCACGGCAGAATTTAACCTGCGCCAACACAGTTCAACACTCATCTCTTTGTATTAAAAATATTTTGCAGCCCCATAGGACGCAGGCTCCTTGAAAACAGATACTGTGTCTTCCAGAGTTAGACCTTAGCGGGGTGCCATGCAAATGATCCCAAGTGAATTTTTGATGAAGCAGGTTTTAGAAGGATACTATACAATAAAATGGAGTCCAGATTCATCGGATGGAGCTACATATCAATAGAATTTGGATGGGTGTCACTCTGTGCCCCAGTTTCTTTAGTCCCCGCTTCATGTAGGACGTGGCTGCGTTTAGCATTTCCAGGTGCTGAGTGTAGTTCTGGGGGCCAAGAATATTATCTTAATATTTTATCTCTTAACATGCAAAATATATACATCCTGAAATATCATCTCTGAATCTTGCTATTTGTGTCTTTCAGTTAACAACTGAAACTCAATACAAGAGGCTATTGATACAGCTCAGGAAGTATGGGGCTTGCTGCCAAGTCTGACAACCTGAGTTCGACTCCAGGCTCCACATGGTAGAAAGAGAGGAGAGACCCTTACAAATTGTCCCCTGACCTGTGCATGTGTACTATGCCTTATGACACACACAGTAAATAAATGTAATAAGAATGTTAAAAAAAAAAAAAAAGAAACAAACAGGGGGCTGAAGAGATGCCTCAGGGATTATAAAACCATATACCTCCTGAAAACTCCTATTCAGTTCCCAGCATCCACATGTCAGGGGGGTCCATAACTGCCTGTAACTCCAGTTCCAGGAGATCTGACACTCTCTTCTGTTTTCTGATGGCCCACAGACACACATAAATAAAAATGAAAAGAAGCACAATATAAGAGGGAGAGCTGAACGGGGGAGGAGAGCAAGGGAGAAGAAGATGGTTGGGAGAGAAAGAGCAGAGTTCCGTCTGGACATCTGGATGTCTTAAATATGTCAATCCTCAGTGCCATGCCCTGTGAGTGGAAGCAAAAAGCCTCAAGGGGCAGCTCTTGACCCAGGTAGTCACCAAGAAGATTTGACTGTTTCTTTTGTCTTTTCTGAGGTTCAAGGTCATGGTCTCAGGGCAGCAGCATAGCAGAGCAGCCATGAGTGCAGGAAACTTGAGGTGACCTTGACCTTATACTGGTCACGTGGCACTGACACATGAACTCCCTTTTAAAATGTGGATTGTCCCACATGCAGCTGATATGAAGAGGTGGCCCTGTCCCCATGACAGGAAATACTGGGTGATGCAGAAGGACCCACTTCTGGATCATCTTTACTTGGTCCCTTATAGTGTGCATGTCAGCAAATGAGAGTAGCCTGTTTTCTGTGGTTGAGCTCAGGAAACTGCCAGGGTCCAGTGCAACTCCGAGACTATTCTTCAACTCCGACAATACACTTTGATGTCTCCAGATGTGCTACAGAAAACACAACCCAAAACTGTCATGATATGCCCCATGCTATATCCCCAAAATGTTCCAGAATCACTGTCAACCTTGAGTTCATGACTGGTGTATCTCCAATCACAACCAGAGCATCTCTGTCTGCTGCCCTCAGGGGATACAGAAGTGGGTATCCAACTCATCTCTTCTTCCACCCCCAAATGACCAACTTCAGCACCTTCCTTCTCTAGATCTTTGTTCCAAGTCACAGGTTCAACCAATTCCCTTCAGCCAGGCATGCTGTTGACAGAGGAAGCAACGTGCCTGTGCCTACAATGCTGACTGTGCTCCACCCACTGGTAGACACTGTGGCTTAAATTCACATTACAATCCCCAGCTTGGGCTAATGATGTGACTCAGTGGTAAAGACAGTTACTGTCTAACTTGACAACCTGAGTTGGATTCCCAGGACCCACGTGGTGGAGGGAAAGAACTGGTTCCCACCGGGAGTCCTTTGACCTCTACAAGTATACGCTCACACACACACACACACACACACACACACATACCACAAATAGTTGCAATAATTACAAAAAAAATCATCAGATTCTGCTTCTTGAGGTTCCATTAGTTGTAATATACAAGGGCAATCTTCTCTCAACTTCCTCTCACAGGTTGTTTTCTTCTGAGCCTGTCTATTGAACACCCTGAATTCCCTCCCTTGGGCCACATATGGATGCTGTCCATAGGTCAGTAGCTGGGTAAGGGGTTCTTGTCCCCTGGGGAGCAACTCTGCCCCCAGACGCAGACTGGGCAGCTGAGAGATGGGATGTCACAAATACCAAGAACGATGGCAAAGGGCACAGCAGGTAGCCTAATTCAAGTCTGTTCTTGTAAAGTTCGTCCAGCTTAAATTTCCAGGGACTTCATTGGAAATTTTAATTGGTAAATTTTTCCCCTGCCCCCTCAGCAAACAAATACAAACAGGCAAATTGAACAAAGGGGATTGTGTGGCTTATTTCTACCTGAACATTCACAAAGGATATTGTTCTCAGAATACGGGAGAGGCTTGAACATGTATGTTAAATTTAACCGACCAGCTCTCGGGAGATAAGAAGAAAATGTGAGACTCCAAGTTTGCTGTGGGTGGGCCCTGACCTTAGCAATTCCAGCACATCAGTCCCTTTACCACCCCTCCCAAGTCAGCCCAAGACAGCTCCATCAAAGTCATCCCCAGATTGGCAATGAGGAAACTGAGGCACAGGTGTCACATGCCTTGTCCAAGTGGCAAGCTCAGTGTCAGCCACTGCCACCATGACACTGTGTTCAATAAAAAATGTAGATCCATTATTCTCTAATTGAACTAAAAAACAGCGAAACAAGATAAAAAGTTAAGGTAGTTGGAAAAAAGAGAAGAGCCCTGTCTGGACAGCTGGATACCTTGAACATACCACCTTACTATGTCAACCCTGCTAGCTCTCACTCAGGCCTTGTGAGTAGAAGAGCCTCAAGGAATGGATAAAAAAAAAAAAAAAAAAAAAGACTAAAATGGATAAAAAATTGTTACTGGAGAAAAAATGTCATATTGAAGGCTTGTAGTAGGGAACAGGATGGCCCTGCATAGTGAGGACAGCCACTGCCCTGTGTCCTCACAGATGGCTGCCTTCTGGCTCCAGAACTCTGGCCAGCAGCCCTACAGTACAGCCATGACCTACTTTTGCTTACCCGGTCAGCCATATGGCCTATTTCTTTCCTGCAGAATTATTTCCTAATACTGGCTGGGTATCGCATGCTGAGCACGGCATTTATAAACTTGGACATGAAAAAAAAGAAAAACCCCTTTAAATTTGCAAAGCAGTATTTGAGAACCAGGAAAAAATGAAGATCAGAGCCTCAGATGGCCTTCTACTTGCATTTCTATTGGTTTTCCTTTCTACAACTGCCCAAAATAACCGTGTGTGTGTGTGTGTGTGTGTGTGTGTGTGTGTGTGTGTGTGTGTGTGTGTGTGTTGAGGGCTGTGGACTGTGGACTGCTATTCCAATTGCTTTCCAACTCCAACTACCTATTAGAATAAAGTCTTTCCTGCTTTTCATCGTGGCATCTTAAGTACCTTAAGTTGCTAATAAACCCACTGTCCACAGAGGGCTCTACTGCCTGAGTCGAATGTGGGTGAGCGATGTTAAGGTAGTAATTAGGCAAGGTAATTAGAGCCTGTTGAAAGAGCTGAGCTGCAAAGTGTTGCATGATAAAGGGGCTGCCTAGACAACTAAATGGTGTAATTAGATACAAAAGCTCCCTTTCTCTCTCCTTTTCTGCTTCTCCGGGCTTTTCTGATTCTCAAGTCCAAACCTGCTGGTCTTTACATTTCTTTTTCAAAATCTTTCCCACAGCCCTGGAGATCTGGGGAGCAGTCTATTCCTTGGCCAGCCACCTCCTCCTACTCTGTACTTTGGAGCCCCTTACCTTTGTCTCTACCTTATTGCCACATCCTCCCAAAACAGAACCACAAACTCTTAAGGATTTTCAGAGTGTGGGGTTGCAAAACCAGCCAGCTGGAAAGTTAAAAAGCTTATAAACTTCTGACAGTCACACCGTATGTTTTAGTTCCCGACTCTCCTCCAAAACTGATTGGATGCTCCAGAGGCTCTGGAAACGGGGTTCACCCAGTGTAGACTACCTCTTTCTTGCACAAGATGATGTTTCCAACATACAAATTGGAAAGCATCACTCTCTTGCTCAAAGCTCTCAATAACTTCCCAATGTGCTCAGAGATAGGTGGGGCAGGCAGGCAGAGAATGTATATAGAAGGAGAAATCTGGGAAGAGGAGTAGCAGCCAGGGGAGGTGGAGAAGGATGCTAGAGGGCAGCCACCCAGTTACACAGCAAGCCATGGAGTAAGAATAAGATTTACTTACAGAAGTAAGAGATCGGGAAAAGCCCAGAGGCAAAAGATAGATAGGATACATTAAAGTTAATAAAAGCTGGCAAGAAACAAGCCAAGATAACACCAGGCATTTATAAATAAGTGCAAAGTGTTTGGAAGCTGGGTGGTGCCCCCCTAAAAGAGGTGGGGGCAGGCACATATACATACATACACATACTTTTTTGTTTGTTTTCAAGACAGGGTTTCTCTGTGTAGCCCTGGCTGTCCTGGAACTCACTCTGTAGAACAAGTTGGATCTATGCTCAGATTTCCATCTGACTAGGATTAAAGCTGTGCCCTTTATGATAAAATCATAGGAGATGTACCAGTTGCTAAGAAAGCATAGTTTTTGCAGAGGACCTGAGTTTGGTTCTCAGCACACCGCATGGATCATAACCACTTTGTAACTCTAGCCCCAGAGGATTTGATATCATCTTTGGGCTTCCCTAGGTACCAGTACTCATATGCACATATACACATAAAGAGACACATACATATATATTTTTAAAAGTGAAATTATAAAGCAACCTTTTTTTATGACTAAAACTTGATTGAAATACAAAAACCTCAGTTTATAGAAAAGCAATACTCACGAGTAAGATTAATTTGAGGAACTAAGGAATCAGTAAATGTTAATGACCCGTGTTTCACAGATCAAAACAGAATAAATATAAGCAACCTTATATTTAAAAAATTGTAAATAAGATCCCAACAAATGTGTGGTGATCTATTGTATATTTAATAAAAATAGTCTGGAATATCAGAGGACAGAGCCACCCACAGAGCCAAGCCACGAAGGTCAGGGAGTTGTCGCTCATGCCTTTAATCCCATCACTCAGGAGGCAGAGATCCGTGGATCTCTATGAGTTCAAGGCCAAACAGAGCCAGGTGGCGGCGGCTCACACCTTGATTACTAGTGCTAGGAAAGTTGAACCAGGAAGTGAGACAGCTGGGCGGAGACAGAAATGCAGCTTCACCTGGCACTTCTTTTCTCAGCTGAAGACTGAGAGGTTTTGCTCATGGAGACAGGCCTGAAGTGTTGACTGGATGAGAAATGACCGTGGTTTACTTCTCTATCTGATATTTCAGCTATTCCCCAATATCTGGCTCTTTTTTAAAAATTATAATACCAAATAGAATTTGTGCAATAAATATGCTTTCTTCAAATGATAAACTAGAATTATTCTAAATGGTCATCTGTGGAATCTTCACATATTGCAAATTTAATCAGGTCATGGCTCTGAAGACACTAACATGTAGCATACTCCTCACGAAACACCACCAGTCTCCACTTTTTGTGGTGAACGCATACTGCTGTAGAATATCACAAGTGGGAATTAATTCAAAGGAAATGGCTCAAATTAAGAAATTTGTATAATGCTCATTGCAATAGTATTTTCAGTACTAAAATATCTTCACTTTAATGCCCAGCTTTAATAGAGGGGATAGGTAAATCATTTCCAATCAACTCCATGCAGTATTTTATATATATACACTTGTCAATGTGGTTTTCTCTGCCAAATCTCAGTTAAAATTTGGTTGCCACAGGCTTCCAGTGGTGAGATCAGAACATCAACCCAACCCCAAAACCTTCGATCTACAATTTGTCCTTCCTGCAAGATGTGCTGGGGTAATTGATGACACAAAACTTGTGGAAGTGGCCAGCTAATGACTGCTCCAAGCTGAGGCCCACAGCACAAGAGGGAGTCTGTGCCTGACACTGCCTGGATAGTGAGAAAGCAGAGAATAGGCAGCCCAGAGACCAAGGATGAAACCAAACATGACTGCTACCCTCCCCCTGCAAAGTCAAAGAAATGATTCCTAACGGTGTCTGCTATACATGTAGACTGGAGCCTAGCATAATCGTCATTAGCAAGGCTTCATCCAGCAACTGATAGGAGCAGAGTCAGAGGCTCACAGCCAAACATTAGGTAGAGCTTGGGTATCCCAAGGAAGAGGAGGAGGAAGGATGGTAGGAGCCAGGGGTGTGAAGGATTCCACAAGAACATGCGTACAGAATCAGCTAACCTGGCCCACAGTGACTAACGAGACAATCGGGCCTGGAGGGGTCTGAGCTAGGTCTTCTGCATATATATTATGGTTGTTTAGTTTAGTGTTCTTGTGGGACTCCTAACAATGTGTGTGTGGGGGGGTGTCTCTTGACTCTTTCACCTGCTTTTGGGACCCTTTTTCTTCTACTAAGTGGCTTTGTCCAGCCTTGATGTGAGGATATATGCCTCGTCTTATTGTAACTTAATAAATCGTGTCCTACTGACATCCTTGGGAGGGTTTCTCTTTTCTGAAGGAAAATGGGTGAGGAGTGGATCTGGGGGAGAGGGGAGGTGGTAGGAGATCAAGGAGGAGAAACTGAGGTCAGGATGTGACATATGAGAGAATAATAATAATAAAATGGTTACTACTGTAGCTGTATTGGGAGACTGGATTAATTCTTGCACAAATTAATTTTTCTGAAACTAAACTGTTAGAAAGTACATGGCTCTTGGGCTGGAGAGACGGCTCAGAGGTTAAGAGCACTGACTGTTCTTCCAGAGGTCCTGAGTTCAATTCCCAGCAACCATATGGTGGCTCACAACCATCTATGATGACATCTGGTGCCCTCTTCTGTATATTGTATACATGATAAATAAATCTTAAAAAAAAGAATGAAAGTTCATGGCTCAGGCCAGGTGGTGGTGGCAATGGTGTGCATGCCTTTCAACCCAGCAGAGGCAGGCAGATCTCTGAGATGGAGGCTGGCCTGGTCTACAGAACAGGGTACAGGCAGGGCTACATAGAGAAACCCTATCTCTAAATAAACAAATAAATAAATAAATAGTAAGGGCATGGCTCCCTTGCCTTCTTTTCCATGTATATCTACTCACCGCTATTGGTTGTCCAACATGCTACACCATCTGCTATGCTAGAGAATAGTATGAGGCTCTCACCAGATGTATATTCTAATCTTGTAACTTCCCAGCTTCTGGGGCTTCTAGCTAAATAAATGTCTTTTTAAAGATGAATTTCCAGCCAGGTGATGTGGCACATGCATTTAATCCCAATACTCCAGAGGCAGAAGCAGGTTGATCTCTGTGAGTTGGAGGCCTGGTCTACAGAGCAAATTCCAGGACAGCAAGAAGTACACAGGGAAATCTTGTCTCACAGAAAGAAGAAAAGAAAAGAAAAAAAAATTTCCATAAAAAAAAAGACTATGTTTTTATGGGTTACTCCCAATGTATAGCCACATACGTAGATTGTTTCAAAGATCATATAATTACTTGATACTTAAATAAAATAAAAAAATGTTGTAAAAACTACATCACAGACTTCTCAATGTCTGCATTACTAGAATGTCTTATTTATGACATTTGTGTGTTTATGCATGCCACAGCACACACATGGAAGGCAGAGGACGACTTGGGAGTGGGTTCTTTCCTGCCACTATGTGGGTCCTTTGTGGTCATGTGCCAAGCTCAGGCTGCCAAGCTTGGCAGCAAACGCCTTTGTCCCCAGAGTTGACTCATTGGCTGTACTGTTTCAGACTAGATAATTTTTACTATGGGAGAAAGAGAAGCCTATACCTTCAGGAGGTTTAGTAGTAGTACTGATATCTACCACTAGATGTCAGGTATCATCTCCTGTGGTGATATATATTTAATAACAAAGACAGTCTAGAATATCAGAAGACGGTCAGTCACCCATAGAGCCAAGCCATGAAGGTCAGAGAGCAATGACCCACACCTTTAATCTTAGCTTTTGAAATGTTCAAAGAGGAGGAAAGATAGCTGGCTAGAGGGAAGTTTTCAACCTTCCTGGACACTTACTTGGTATTTTTATTAAATATATGTCACCACACTCTCTATCCCCTATCTCCCCTAGTCAAGGTCAAAAATAACACATTGCTAAATGTCCCTGAGGGAGATACTCATTTTTAGATGACAGCTACTGGTACAACATAATGTTTCACATCAGCTTGATCAGATCTAATTTAAAAACGTGTGTGCTAATCAGAGATACAGCCCCACTGTAGAGTGCTCTCGCATGGTGTGTGTGAGGCTCTGTTCAACCCCATCTTCTCTACTGCACAAACCTACCTGTAAGTAAATATAAACTGTATAAAACAAAATAATGCTTGCTGCGTATCCGAGTTAATGTTTTATGGCTGTGAAGAGATGCCATGATCATAGCAACTCTTAATAAAGAAAACCATTTAACTGGGATTGGTTTATAGTTTCAAAGATTTCAGTCCGTTTTTGCGCTGTAGCATGGTGGCATTCAGGCAGTCATGGTACTGGAGAAGGAGTTGAGTTCTGCATTTTGATTCTCAGGAGGAAATTGCCACACTAGGTGTGGCTTGAGCATTTGAGACCTCAAATCCCATCCCCAGTGACACACTTCCTCCAACAAGCCACACCTACTCCAACAAGGCCACATCTCCTAATAGTGCCCCTCTGTGGGCCTATGGGGCTATTTTTATTCAAACCACCTCACTGTGGTAACTGAAAGGTTTGAGGTGTAGCTCATTTTCCTTATGCTTTCTAATATTTTAGCAGTACAAGCAGCACAATTTGAAAATAAACTTTTTTTTTTTAGAATCAGAACTGCTTATCTTCTAAGAGATACCAACAGTGTGTCAGTCACACTGATGGTCATAATTGCCTTTGTCCCTCTTGATTTCTAAAACTTCACAAAGAAGCCCTGGCTCACTACATGGGTACGTCACCGAAGACAGTTACCGCATTCCCACAGGACTCTCTCCACCATTTCTGATACTCCTTTAATACCAGCAAAGTTTAGTTCAGGCCCAGAATCCAGACCTTCTCAGAAAAGTCCACAGCAAGAGGTCAGTAGCCTCTCTGGGACCATCAGAATCAAATACAAGCACACACCACTCTGGTTTCCACATTTGAGGCTCTCCAAGGAGGAACTCACAGGGAACTTTCATTGATTTGGGTCAACTGTCTACGTGTATCTGGGAAAACAACTTTAATCTGATTTCATACCAGCCCCACATCTTCGCTTTTGGTGCTGAAAGCTGATTGATTGGCCATGACCTAAAGGACCAGGAAAAAAATCCCTTTCTAGCCCACTGATGTATTTTTTTAAAAATACCCCCTCCAAAGAAATTATATTCTAACTGATGCCTTCAGGTCCCTTGATACCTTTGCAAGTACAGCTATAGACTGAGTGCCTTGGGGCTAAGAAAACAGCTCAGTAAAGTATTTGCCTTGAAAACATGGAGACCTGGATTAGATCCCCAGGGCCAACGTGAAGAGCCAGGCATGATAGCATGCGTCTGTAATCCTAGCACTTGAGAGGTAGAGACAGGAGAATCCCTAGGCAGTTAGTCTTGCTAAGTTGATGAGCTCCAGATTCAGGGTCAGTGCACCTGTGATGGTTTAATGAAGAATGTTCCCATACTCTTCTGCATTGAATAGTTGGTACCCAACTGATGACACTGTGTGTGAGTTTAGGCGGTGTGGCCTTATTGGAAGCATGCCACTGAGGGTGGCTTTGGGAGTTTAAAGGATAAAGCCATTTCGGGGGTTTGCTCTCTCTGCTTCCTTCCAGTGGTTCGGGATGTAAGCCCTCGGCTTTCTGTTCATACAGCCATGCTTGCCTGCTGAAATGACTCCCAGCCATGGTGGATTATTATTCTGCAGGAACCATAAGCCCAAATAAACTAATCTCTGAGTGACCTCAGCCATGATGTTTTATCTCAATGCTAAAAAAGTAACACAATACCTGGCATTGATCTCTGGTCTGGTCTCCACATGTGAACACACACACATGAGAGAGAGGGGGTTTCTATGATAGGATGCTACTTTACTGCACTGGTAGCCCGTGACAAGGCAGGCAAAATAGGACTCTATATTGATACAGTCACTTTGTAGCCTGAGGACACCAATAGCCTTCGGAGTGCAGGCAAACATCTCAGAATTCCAAGAATCAGAGTTCCCAGAGAGCTGGTCACCTCGTGATTCAGATCAGGAGGGAATCTGTGTTCATGTGTTGAAATAAGGAGATCATAGAATCCAAACTATTGTTCTCAGCAGAACCCATAGATTCCAGGCCAGGGTTAGGCTGCTGGAAGAAACTAATTACGGAATAAACTTTTCCATGTGGTCACCTCTGTTTGAACAAGCTACTTCTATAGGGTGTGTGTGAGAATATAATGAGATAGTGGTGGGAAATCCACAGTGCTTACTGTCTCAGGTAACTGTTTTAAGCATTTTTAAGTAAGTGAATTTATAACAATAGTAAGAATATCAAAAATAGTAAAGAACCCAAAAAAGGATAAGTGCTAGACTTCGGGTCATCAATTGTGTGACCTGGCACTTCCATATCTGCCATTGTAGGCGGAAGCAAGTTCTCAGCCTGACAGGTACTTCAGTCACCCCTGAGGTAGTAATGGTGGCCAGGAAACAGATGATCTAGCAAGCCATCCAGGAACAATCAATGACCCACTCTGGAAACTTCATGGCCTTCTTAGATGACACTATTTGCATTCCCCAGCAGAGGTCCCAAACACTGTAAAAATCATATGTTGTCCAGCAGTCAGACTCAAGACACCAAGCTGGCTGTTCTAGCTCTTTCTTAGATCTGTTCCTGTCTGTTCCACAGCGTCCAGATCAGACCTGTGTGTTCTGGGCTGTATCCTCCATGCACAGCTTTATTGCCCCAGCATTGCAGAGCTCCACTGTCAAACACAAGAGCTAGAAACAAGACATAGCCTGATGCTAAGGCTGCACTGAACTGTTGAACTGTGTGCTGAATAGGACCAAGTAGGTTGCTGAAGAGGAAGAAGAGGAAGAGGAGGAGGGGGAACAGGAGGAGGAAGAAGAGGAGGAGAAAAGGACAAAAATGGTTTGGAATGGTGGCTTATGCTCCATTTCTCAGAACATGGGAGACAGAAGCAAGGAGATTGATGAAAGTATGAGGCTGAGCTGAGGAGTGGGTAAGACCCTTTCTTAAAAATAAACACACACACAGACACACACACACACACACCACCTAAGAAACAGACATGATAGTGCAGAACAGACTAATAATACAGAACTCTGCAAGGAGTAAGAGAGAGAGATCTGTGATTACCACCAGGACAGAGCACCAATGGCATGTGAACATGGGATGCTCAGGTTTCAAACAAGCCCAGACATTACAGGGACAGTGTCTAGTAGGAAGGAGACTTAGATCTGAAGGTATGTCCTCTACTGTCCGTGGAGTTGAGCTACAAAGGGCCAGTCATGTAAAGGAGTTTGTGAAAAGGAAGAGCATGAAGAGGCGTAGATCTCATGATCTAATATCAACCTCTGGGGCTGGAGAGATGGCTCAGTTCTTAACAGTCTGCACTGCTGTCACAGAAGATACAAGTCTGCTTTCTAGTACCCAGTGGGTAGCTCACAGCCTCCTATAACTCCAGCTTCGGGGGCTGCATTCCACTAGCCTCCTCTGGCATCCATGGGTACCTGTGCTAACCTGTATATATACCTATCAACTTACTCAGATATATACATTTATACAAAGTTAAAATAATAAAATTAAAAATACACACACACAGGTGTGCAAGCTCTAAACACAATTATAAAATAAAATGTCAGATAGCAGGTGACTGGACTGTAACTTTTAGGCAAAATGACAAGAAAAGGAAAAGGAACCAACAGCTCCTCCCTCACAGTGTTACATTTAAAAATGTAAGGTTCTTTTTTTTAATTTAATTTATTTATTATTTATTTATTTATTTGCCTTGGTGTTTGCCTGGAACTGGAACTACAGACAGTTGTTAGCTGCCATGTGGGTGCTGGGAATCGGACCCGGGACCTCTGGAAGAGCAGACGGTGCTCTTAACCGCTGAGCCATCTCTCCAGCCTCAAAAATGTAAAGTTCTACACCATTAGCCAAAGCACTACCCACCCCAGACCGACTCCCTACATCATCTCCCTGTTTGCCTGAGCCCTAAGCCCTCAAGATGTCAAAAGACTTTTAGACAATCCTCTTTCCAAGGGTGCCATTAGTGTCTTGCAGCAAAATCTGACCTTTGAACATCAGAAACTCAACGTTATCTCATTATGTTCCTCTGCAGTCACCTCTGGGATGTCACACATGCTATGTCTCAGGGGAAGTGAGCCCAAAGGTGAAATATGTAAGCACATGGAGAATTGAACAGACATCAGAACTTAATTGCTCATAATAAGCCTGTACTGCATCTAGACACTCTAGCGGTTGACAAAGATTTGTAGAATAGGGTGGGTGTCTTTAAAGACTAGTCAGTTTACACAATGAGGAATTTGAGCCAGATATTCTGGATGCTACTGGTGCTCAGGACAGACCATTTTTTAACTGTGCAAAAACTACTGTGTTTTATTTGCAGGGTGTTCCTATTCTTGTTCCTTATTAGTTTGTTACTGTAACTGTTAGAAAATACCATCCTGGGTTACTTCAGTAACAGGAATCTGTTTCTAAGGTTCTGAAAGATCCTTAGATCCAAGATCCAATATCAAGGCAAGAGTAAGGCTGATTTCTCCAGAGGCCTCTGTGGCCCACGGAGGCTACTTTCTGACCCTGTCTTCCCGTGATCTTTGCCCTGAGCATGTGCATCCCCTGTATCTATTTTGTGTGTCCATATATCACCATAGGGCTAAGGTGTGCAATGCATGTGACCCCATTTCTACCTTTTCACTTCTCTAACGGCTCTGTCCCAGGCTCCAACATAGGGTTTTTAGAGTTCAGTCTATAGCAGCTGCTCCCCAGCAGCTGGTAGCATCACCAAAACTAAACCAACACACTCTCCCACCTTCTCTGGTGCTTTCCAGTCTATAGTGCTGAGGAGTACCCACTACTTTAGTTATTGTATGAACTCTAGTTAGCATATAATGAAAACCTGGAGCCAGATATTGGGGGGGGGGGGGGAAAGCTGGAATATCAGAGAGAGGAAACAGACCACAGTCAATTCTCACCCAGCCAACTTCTCGGGCTGAACAGGGTAAATGCTGTCTTATAAATGAACATCTGCCTCCTCCTGCCTTATATATTTCTCCCACCCAGCTGTTTCACTTCCGGATTCAACTCTGCATCATAATCCAGGAGTTAAGGTTAAAGGTGTGAGCTACTACTGCTTGGTGAGCTACTACTGCTTGGCTGTTAGGCCTTAAACTCACAGAAATACAGAAAGATCTCTGTCTCCTGGGTGATGGGATTAAAGGCCTGGGTCACCACTCTCTGACCTTCATGGATTGACTGTGAGTGATTCTGTTCTTTGATATTCCATACTCATTGTATTAAATATACAATATATCACCACAATTAGTTACAACCATCTGCTCACTTAACACTTTTGATTTTTTCTCTTTCTTTCTTCTGGCAATAGATGAGGCAGTTCTTTAAGAAAAATGCTTTTTAAAATTGACTCTTGGAAATCCAACACCTCATATCATTAGACAAGGCTGAGAGCATCTCTCTTTTCAGAGCCTGAAAGCAAGGCATTATTGAGCATGAGAGATAAACCTATAGTTGAAGTTTATTTCCGCCTCCCTGGGAGAAATACCTTTTCAGACAAATGAATACCATTGAAATCAATAGCATTGTCTTCTCAGATCCTAGGGAAAGGGATTTAATGAGGAATTTAGATGGAGGAAGAGTGTCAGGGGAATTAAAGAGGGCTTCTAACAAGCAGGTGACAAAAAACGACTCCTGCAACTGGGTTGCAGCTGTATCTATCACAATAGTAAAGATAGTGTTAGCGTCATTTCCACATGAATGTTAACTCCCCTGTTCAGGAATTACCATGCCCAGCACAGTGGTATGAACTTTCTGTGTGTGCTACCATTTGATTTAATAATGAAGAAGTGCAATTAAAATATAAAGATATTCTTCCCCCTCACACACAGCCTGGGTGAGCTGATCAAGGCAAGTGGTAATGAGATTCGAAGTAGTGTTCATGCCTAAGAGTGACTTCTAGGAGGTGGGATCAATGAATATGGTGAATGGTTGATAATGGGATAAGAGGAAAGGACAGTCAGAGCGTCAGCCTCTCCCAGGTCCCTGTGTAGAGACCAGATATGGCTTCAAGAATTAGACTTTCCTGTAGAGCAGCAGAACCGCCCAGTCTTGGTCTTTTGATGTCTCGGCATGTGTTGATGGCTACTAGGTAGAGGACATTTGAGATTAGCAAACTGTGGAAAATCTGTTGTCAAGGGGCACTTAGAAAAATGAACCTGCCCCCCCCCCTTTCACACACACACACACTTCACATAATGATAAGTGGCTCACATTAGAGAGTATCTGTGGTCATAATCCTCTATTAAGCCCAGATTTATCTGAGTTAAATGGAATTTATACAATATATTTTTGTGTGCGTTTGCAGACAAATGGCTGCAGGGATTATGCTGCCAGCTGGCTCTGCAACATCACCATCTCGTTCATCCTGCTGGAGTCTCACTCAAACATCTGCCTCTGGAGCCACCTGCTGACACAGTGCGGAATCCTGTGAGCTTGGGATCCACCAAGCTAACAGGAGAGAATCTCGAGTCTAGACTTTCCACAGCCTAACAGTGAAATCATCCTGGAAGTCCCTCTGGCCATGTGGATACTTTGATCCAGTATCTGCGACCATGTGTGGTCCTCTAAAACTCAGGGCCCTTTGCTTGAATGTACTGTTAACATGGTTTTGAAAAATGGAGAGAGGTATTGATCATAGATATCCACCATCTGCTGTATCTTATCTTTAACATGCAAATACTAGTGTTGATTCCACACTGAACAAATAAGGAATAGGGATTCAGAGTCTGTCTCATTTCTCCCATAAGAGAATACTAGCAATATATTGATCGCAGTCGCCAGCCATATTCCACTCCCGCCTCCTTAAGTGATGTAGTTTGAGAACTTTTCACTTGGGGACAGAACTTTTTCACATATATGTCTGAAGAGTTTTCCATAGAAGTTGAATTGCTATGGCAAAGAGAAAGCAAAGTTGTTGTTTTGATAGGAAATGAAAAATGTGTTCTGTCCCTTCTCACTCGGCACCGTGAGGCTGTCCCCCCAGTCTGCCAGCATTGCATGTGGCTGTGCTTTTTAAATCTTTGTTTATCTGAGGATTAAAAATGGTCCCACAGCTGGGTGGTGGTGGCACATGCCTTTAATTCGAGCATAGGCAGAGGCAGGTGAATCTCTGTGAGTTCAAGGCCAGCCTGGTCTACAGGGTGAGTTCTAGGACAACCAGAGCCACATAGAGAAACGTAACTTGAAAAGCAACAACAAGAAAAAGAAAATAAAAAAAAATGGTTCCTCAACATTAGAATTATTTGTGTTTCATTTTTATAAACTTCTCTATTCATGTCTTTTTAAAAAAAGATTTATTAATTTATTATGTATACAGTATACAGAAGAGGGTACCAGATGCCATTATAGAAGGTTGTAAGCCCCCATGTGGTTGCTGGGAATTGAACTCAGGTCCTCTGGAAGAACAGTCAGTGCTCTTAACCGCTGAGCCATCTCTCCAGCCCCCATGCCTTTTTATTAAATCACTCTCCTTGTCGGATTCTCGACACTGTTGCTTTAGTAAATAAAGTACAGACCCCTTGTCTGTGTTTTGTTTCCAAATCAACATAATGATTTGCTGTCCCGACCGTGGGACGTCAACACGGGAGACCACCTACGAGAGACAATGAAGGGAAGAGAGACGCGAAGAAGGCAGCAGGACAAATGGGAGCCTGTTCAAGCTGAAATTTTATTCCAGTTTCATACATGCTTATATAGTTCTAAAGCAGAATATGGGGAGGGGGCAGTCTTCAAACACCTGCAGGAAGCTGGCCAGGGGAAGCAGGATACTGGCAGGGTAAAAAGGTGACTGGTCTTGTTTCAGGGGAGGGTTGCTAAGTAACCTAACCATAGAATGCTATTGTTATTCTATTCTTTAGAGCGACTTCTATGTTACTGTTAAGCAAACCAGAACATCTATTTTACTTTGGGAGAACATCTATTTAACTCGGGGTCGTGCCGGCTCAGTGGTTGGTTTCTCAGTAAGTTCCCATAGTAGCCTTTAGCTAGAGGCCTAGAGGCTCAAGCCAGGGTCTTGGTCCTGACAATTTGCCGTTTGTATGTCTAAGTAACATACAATAGTATGACTATTTTTTTCTATACTAAAACCCAAATCCTTGTGTAGTGCTTTAGTCTCTTTGGAAAGGCCTGGGTCAGTATTTTTTTTTTTTTAAAAAAGGCAATATCTTAGTGGCCTTGATGACTTCTGAACATATAATCCTCCTGTTTCCACCTCCTGAAATTTTGGATTACAGATATAACAATATAATTGTTCTTGTTGTATGCATTTTCAATTTTTTTGTTAATATTATTACCTTTCTTTCTTCCTGGTCAATACACGTTAACAGTTTTCTGTTAAGTTAGGATTAGAACCTTTTTTTTTTTTATTTTAGACCAAAAAAAAAAAAAGGCACAGGGACATAGGAAGTCCGTCATTCGGTCCAAAGACCAGTTGGATGTTTTGGCTTCATGGGCATAGTTTTCTATGAAGATGTAACATGACTCCTTAAAAACTGTAGAGAAGGGTCACATACTCTTTCTAGGGTGGTCAGAGCAGGAGTGAGCAGTGGAGAAGCATGCTTGCGGTTTGATTTCATGACCCTTGTGAGGAACCGTAGCATAGCAGCAGCTGAATCAGCAGTGGCGTCTCAGCTCTGTTCTGTGTCATAAGTGTACCTTATAGATTTTATTGCTTAATAAACCATTCCTGGCTCCATACCTTAGTGTTCCACATTATACTACCATTATCAGCCAATATTATTAGTTTTTTAAAAGAGACAGGGACTCACTGTGTAGCCAAGACTAACCTGGAACATACTATATAGCCCAGTCTGATTTTGAACTCATGATTATTCTTGCTTTGGTTTCCTAAGTACTGGGATTATAAGCACAAGCCACCATTGCCCATTTAATATTATTTTTTTTAATTTAACTTCTTTGTTGATTCTTTGAGTATTTCAGATCATGCACCTCAATTGCACTCACCTCCTGCCCCCCCACAAAAGAAAAAAATCAAAACAGAGTAAGCAAGTAAACAATAAGACAAAAAACAAAACAAAATAACACCACAACAACAAAACCCTCTTTGCTTCTCTTTTCGTCCTGGTGGCATTGGGGGCCTGGTGTGTCACATCGTGTACCCCATTGTCCTATCGGCTTTACTAGCAATGTTCATTGCAATGAGCCACCTAGTCTGGTTCAAGGCCTCTGGTTTCTGGTACACCATCACCACTGGATCCTCACAGGAACTCCTCTGGGATATCCTGTGGTTACCCAGAGACTTGGAGATCCTTCAGGTATTATTCTATAGGACCAATCCCTTCATGAGTTCTAGAAGATTCTAGATGGGGTCGATGTTAGGGTTGAGCCAACTCAAGGCCTGGCTGTGAGCCTGGGTGGTAGCTGGGGCCACCTGCCTTAGGCAAGGGGGTGGGGTCAGCTCCCCTACCTCCAAGCTATCAAGAGCCAGTTCTCCCTCACCTGTGGAGAACTTCTTAGGAACAAGCTCTCTTGCTGCAGTGTCCAAGGGTGGGCCAACTCAGCATGACACTCTGATTTCATCTCAAATGGTTCCTAAGGCCCCCTGAGGGGCCACAGACATCAACATAGTCCCCAGCTACAGCTGGACCGCAGACCCAGACATGGCCATTTACTGTAGCTGGGGCCCAGATGACATGCTGGCTCTGGGTAAAAACAATGGCCACTCAGGTTGGGGTGATTCTGGCAGCAGTATGGCCCTTGGATACCACCAAGGCCTTAAGTTTCAGCTCCAACCCTGGGCTTCTATGTGGCCTTCAGTGGCAATACAGAACTTGGAATTCAGCACAAATCCCAGCCCTGGTAGGACCATGGACCCAGACATGGTCCTAGACAGCCCTTCGGTCTATTAATATCACTCTTAAAGTTTCCCTCTTTGCAACTAATTTTGATGGTTACTTATCTTATGCTTCTTCAGTCATTGATGTACTTGGGATTTATTTTAGCTAAGGACTGAATTGGTTACTTAACACTGTCACCATAGCCTAGATGTAGCAGCCCTCACATTGTAACACATTCTTTTCAGTGGGACGCTGTTCTTAGCACTCAAATTCTCTCTACATCTCTTATTGATCCTGCTCTGTCTTCTATTCCTCTGACTCTCCCGACGTTTTCTCACAAGTTCAAGTAAGCTCCTTTATAAGATGGTGTTTCTTCTATTTAAATGAACTTCCTCTTCTTCATGGGCCGTATCTTCTCCCTAGTTTCTACTCTAGACTGCCCACTGATGCTTCTTGTGGATGAAACTATGAGCTCTGAATTGTAGAGTCAAGCATCTCACATGGAAGATCAGCAATTATTTGTAATAATTGGAGACACTATGTAAAAATGATGGCTGGAATCCCATTTCTCCTTATGCTGCATAGGGAGAACTATGATGCTTTACCTGGTTTCAACTCTTAATTTCCATGTGCCAGCTCCCAGTACTCTCATAAACACCTGTAATTAATAAATAAACTTATAAAAAGTGCATGCTTTAGCTCATTCCATGCTTGGTCAAGCCTGTAGCAAGATAACTATCATGGTGGGGGCAGATGTCAGTGCAAAACCATTTGCTTCATGTTCAAAAGTGAAGAAGAGGAAGAACACATCAAAGGCATCCTGCCCATGACTAGAGGTCCTCTAGAAGTTTAAGCATTGAGGTGCCTATCATAACAGCATTGTTGAAATGGGTTCACTCACCATAAAATTTTCTCCTGCTTTAAATAAAATGTTCAAGGTAAGGATAACAGTGCTCCCTCCAAGAGCCCAAGACCATCTAACAAAAACCTCAACACCAGGTGGGAAAAGCACTCTTTGGAGTTACTTGTTAGAGGTTGTCTAGGAGCTACCCCAAAAATTATAAGCTATTATTACTGACTTTGCTTGCCCCCTCCCCGGAGAGGTAGAATGTAAGTCCCTGTTGCTGAAGACATCATACACTTCAGATGTAGGGCCCAGAGGCCTCTGATCTGAAACTGACTGAAAGCCTCCTCCCCGAGGACACGCTGAGTACCAGAAAGCTCCATGTATGCTTCCAAAGGAGGGAAGAAACCAGCAGTCCTACCTTCCTACCTAGCTATGACACCAGTGAAACACAGCAACCGCTGTGGCAGAGTAACCTTAAGGATACAGGAGTGGCATACATACCTTGTTGGCATAATCTCAAAAAATCAGTAATTTTTAAAGACTACAAAATAATAATGTAGCAGCTCTCTAATTGAATTTAAGACTCACTCAACAAAAGGGAAACCATGTCTACTATCAGAAAGCTAGTCAAGTGAAGTCATGGATCTTGGAGGAGAACCTACAACTGGCATTTTTCTAATCCTGCATCACCCTAACTACACTCGAAATATTTGTCCTTATAGCCACAGGTAAGTGTAGTTATCAACCTTCATCAAGAAAACATTTCTTCAACAAGTGGAAATCACTACGGAAAACCACAATGAATCAAAACTCAATTGTGGAGCCGAGCCCAACTGATTTATTTTCAATATGGCTTCTGCATCTAAAGCTCAGAGATCATTGCTAAAGAGGGATCAGAAAGATTTTAAGAGCCAAAAGAATCGGTAATTTGCTGTGAGATTGTATCTCATAGGAAGGAAAGCAGCTACACCCATGAAGTCTCACCAACATGACTGCCTTACCATGAGCTGAACATGGACAGCAGACAATGCTAAAGGCCTGGTGGCCTCAGACCTTCACAGAGAACCACAGAAATTAAGGGATGTTGAGAGAGTGGGAGAAATAGTCTTCTCCAGGGAAGAGCACACCAATACAAAATGTTTGGGTCTAAAAACGTATTCATACAAGTAACATTATACAGGTGGAGCAAGTTGTATTTTGGAACACACACACACACATACACATACACACACCAATTAATGGGTAAAAGACCGTGAATTTTAGAACAAGGAGGGTTTAGAGGAAAGAAAGGGAATGGGCAATGATGTAGTTATAACCTCAATAAAAAAATAATTTTTTAAATGTAAAAAAGTTTTTTTGTAAATTCGCATAATTGAATAATTATCATCTTTATCTATTAAAAAGCATTTTATTATCCTCAAAAGAAACTCCCTATAGTCTATAAAGCTTGGGTGATATATAAAAAGCATAAAATAGGGACTGGAATGTGATTTAGTTGGCAGAGTGCTTGCTCATGAAGTCCTGGATGCAGTCCCCAACACTACATAACACTGGGCATGGCAGGACACAGAAGACAGGGGCAGGAGGTCCAGAAATTCTAGGTCATTGTTCACTGCAAGGCCAGATTGGGCTATGTGGGTCTCAAAATAAGATATAATAAACCCAGGAGGAATTCTACTTGGAGATGTTAGCCAGATGAGCATTCTATAGGGTATATTTGTATGCATTTTCTCAGTGGTAGCTTGTCATGGTCTGAGTAAGAATGGCCCCCATAGGCTCACACATTTGAATGTGTAGCCACCAGGGAATGGCAATATTTGAGAAGGATTAGGAGGCGTGGCCTTGTTGGAGGAAGTGTGTCACTTGGGGTGGGCTTTTAGGTTTCAAACACCAATGTCAGGCCCACTCTCTCTTTCTGCTCTTGGATCAGGATGTAGCTCTCTCTTCTCTAGGAGCACACCTGCATACCACCATGCTCTCTAGCATAATGATAAAGGACCAAGCTTCTGAAATTGTAAGGTGAGGCAGTTAAATGTTTTCTTTTATCAGAGCTGCGTTAGTCATGGTGTCTCTTCACACCTATAGACTACTAAGACTTGGTTCTAACATTTAAAAACCTTTCTAAAAGAAAAGACACTGTCGTGAACACCCCATGCCAGAAGATTTGTGTCTTTCCCACAATGCCTGTGTTTATTAACAATAAACATATAAGCTATGCTGGTTTAGATAGCTGCAAATTGCCAAGTAGTCCTGATTTCTCTTGAGAGTTGGCCACTGGCAGAAATAACGTATATCAATCTTAATAATTATTGTTAAATATAACTTAACAATTACTGTGGTTATATGATTATATAGTATTATATATATACAGTAATTACATCTGTATGTATGTATGTGTGTGTATACATGTTAAAGAAAGGCTACAAAGCATTAGAGTCACAACAGAGTTCAATGGCTTTAAAGGGGCCTTATAAGAGGTACAAGAGGGACAGGAGATGTGACTCAGCGGTTAAGAGCGTCAGCTGCTCTTTCAGAGGACAGGAGTTCAATTTCCACACTCCCATCAACAGGCTGCAACTCCTGCCCCAGAGGCTCTGCAACTCCTGCCCCAGAGGCTCTGATCCCCCCTCCTAGCCTCTGTAAGGCACATGAACATATGTGCATAGATACCTACTAATTATAAAACATCTTTTTTAAAAGCAGAGGCAGAGGAAAAGAGTTGATAAAGATGTGAAGAGAAACTCTGGTGTGGTGTGGGAAGAAGGTTGGGAACCGTTTGGGGCTATTGGAGAATCACCCTGGAGCACAGCTGCCAAGCCAGAGAGTCCGTGGGTTGAATCCAAGCTGTGGAGTTGAGTTGCGCAGAAGAGCTAGAAAAGGGGATGGGCTATAACTCAAGCAGGCTGAGTCAGTAATAGAGATTGAGCTGAGCTGAAGCCCTTGGTCAGTTGGGAGTTCTCTGCCTGTCAGTCTCTTGGTGCAGAGACTGGATGACCAGTGAGAGGCTTCATCATGGTGCTATGCCCAAAGCTTGACCTCCAGAGAGATCATCGAAGACAAGAACATCCAGGATACAATAGCAAGGTTTAGCACAATACAGGCCAGGCAGGAAGCTTACACCATGCTTCTGTGATAACAGAGCAAGGAATAACTGCTGTCCTTGGTTACAAGGGGTTTTTATTGGCAAAAGCTACAACAGAGTCGGTTGCTTGTGGACATGGTGCTGGCATGCTACTGATTGGCTGGTGCTCAGGGACTTTCTGCCCCAGAGTATCACTGGACCCCACCTGGACCCTACCTGGGGTGGCTAATTTTTCCCACAACTGGGCAAGCAAGAATCTATTCTTCTCCCAGGACTGGGCAGGCCCCTTGCTAGGTCTACTCTTTTAGGACATGTTCTTTTCCCAGGACTGGTCAGGCATGACTATTCTTCTCCCAGGACTGGGTAGGCCTCTTGCCAGGAATGCAAAACTAACCTTTATCTGACCTTTTTATAAAATAGCTACTAAAATACAAAATGGGGTTTCTTGACCTAACTTTTCTCTCTTCACACAGCATTAGATATCTTCTTCTATATAGTGTCCAGGTGAGAGAGTTGTACCTTCTCTTGGTCTGGTGTGTTTGATAAGTTCTTGGAACTGTTTTATCTGATGTGGTTTTAATATTCCCATGTTGTCACCTAGCCCAATCTATTTTGATAGGTTTATAGGGTAATATAGGAATGGGATATTTCTCAGGACTTACCTCATGGATAGTGCTAGCAAAGTGGCAATAGTCATCCTGTCTCTGTATCTGTACTCAAAATGGAGCAAAAAGGTGCTTTGCTATCCAGGGCAACGCACAGGATGTATGTTCTAGTTTACACAATATGGAGTTGGAGTCAGTAATTTCTGTCTCACCAGAAATCCTCAAATATCCAGGAGCCACTTTCCAAATAATTGACTCAGGCTTAATATTATAGTAAATGCTGGGTCAGTAGCTCAAGCATGTTACTATCTGCCCTGGCCAGCAGGGTCTTCAGCATGGACCTAGACCTGGGAAAGAAGCAAATGGAAGGCAGGAACACAAAGAACGGTAGGACAAGACAAATCCCTCTGTTCAAGTCCTCTAAAGCTTTATTATTACAACCAATATTTACACAGAATCTCTGTCTTGCAGGTAGCTGGGAGGAAAGGGGTGGGATGTTCAAAAGAATGTGAGGAGAAGTAACAGACAGGGTAGAATAGATATGGAAATCTATCTGTTATCAGTTGAGGGTCTGGGGAAGGTCACCTTGCTGATCTGAAGTTAAAGAGAAAGCCTGAAGTCATGGTTTAGTTTAACAATAAGGGTGTGTAGTCTCTGGTATTTCGCTATCTAGGGTATAGGCTGCTGGCTAGCTGTAGAAGCTAACTTATAAAATATGGCTAAATTGACTTTGGCTCCCAACAACTATCTAGCTCTTGCACTTAAATTAAATCCATAATTCTTATCTGTGTTTAGCCATGTGGCTTGGTACCTTTGCTCAGTCCAGCATTCTCATCCTGCTTCCTCTGCATTTGGTTGGCATCGGCTCTTCTCTTTTTCTTCTTCCCAGGATTCTCCTAGTCTCGTTGCCCTACTCTACTTCCTGTCTACCTACTGGTCAGTCAGCCTTTTATTAAACCAATATGATGAACAAATCTTTACAGCACAGAGCATTTTTCCTGTTTGGGTATTTTGTGTTTGGCCTGAAATTTTGGCAAATACTCTCACTGTTCAGCTTGTTTCCTAAGATTCAGATTTCAGTCATGGCTGACTCAATCTTTTCCCTCACCTCCCACGTGGCACCAGTTCTCTTCCATCACTGTAAGGTCTCCTTCAGAATGTTCTCAGCACTCTGTTATGACCGAAGCACTTGGTAATCTCTCACACAGTCTATTATAAAAGTCAACTGTGTTTTCCCTGATTACTTAACCAGTCACACTTGAAAATGTCAACTGGATAGAATTGAATTCCCAACTGAAGATTTGAATTCACTTCCCCAGTTTGGCTTAGGGGAAACATTAAAATCTGGCTTTTTTTATCTGCTTCTCCCCTCCTAATCTACACTCTTAGTCATGTTCCATGCTTTCCTCCAACCCTAGAATGTTGACCATTCTCCAAACACTTGACCTTCACAGAACTCTAGACATACAGGCACGGTTCCCTCTGCCTGGTGTCCTGTCGCCCATCAGATTCCTGTTCATCCTTTACAAAACCAATTGAGCTCTTCTGAAAATAATTCCTTCTTTTCCTTCAGACAAAGACTTAGTCTGTTGCTTCCTGAGGGCCAAAGTAATTGGGTTTTAGTTTTTCCTGTTACAACATTCAACGTGTTGTGTGGCAATTTTCCTCTTCAGGTGACAGTTTTGCCCAATTGTTGCCCCAATTGCCATTTAACATGGATGGTTGTTGACTGCACAGTATGGACTAGAAGAAGTAAAGGCATGTCTGAGGCTAGCTTGTAAAAAATGCGATAAATCAGCAAATCTCTGAGGGTGGCACATGCTACCCAGTGTTTACATTCTTGCAATCCCAGAATCTAGGTAAGTTAAGTACACAGTTGGGATCTGCCCATAGGGAGCAGAAGCTCTACAGAGCCTGGACAGTAAAGCAATCAGCTCCTGAAGGTGAAGCACAGTTGGCTTTAATCAACTAGAACAATCCCATTCCCCTCAGCAGTGACTGTTGTGGTAAGTTCCAGCCAACCATCTAGAAAGGGAAGCTGTCTTAGGTAGGGATACTATTGCAGTAATAAAACTCCATTACCAAAAGCAACTCAGGGAGGAAAGGGCTTGTGTGGCTTATGCATCTACATCACTGTACATCATCAAAAGAAGTCAGGACAGGAACTCAAACAGGTAAGGAACCTGGAGGCTGGAGCTGATGCAGAGGCCATGGAGGGATGCTGCTTACTGGCTTTTTCTACATGACTTGTTCAGCCTGCTTTCTTATAGAACCCAGGACCACCAGGAGTGCCCCTACTCACAATAGGTTGAGCTCTCCTCCACTGATCATTAATTAAGAAAATGCCTGGGGCTGGAGATATGACTCAATAGTTAAGAGCACTGACCGCTCTTCCAGAGGACCAGGGTTCAATTCCCAGCATCCACATGGCGGCTCACAACTGTTTGTAGTTCCAGTTCCCAGTTCCAGGCAAACATCAAGGCAAATAATAAAATAAAAAGTTAAAAAAATATTAAAAAAATAAGAAAATGCCCTACAGGCTTGCCTGCTTACAGCTCCATCTTTGAGAAGCATTCTCCCAATTGAGGTTCCTTCCTAGTGGAAATTTTTGAAAGCATGTTCCTTTATAACAAGAGATTTGTATATGGAAATAAATCCTCTTGTGCCTCTTAACTTCACGCTTTATGGGTTGTGGTGTTAGATGTGATGGGAGAACTTTCTGCAGCCATAGTGTGGTCATGGGATAAAAAGGCCTTGTGGGTTATTGGAGAAAGTGTGTCACTGGGGGTGTGGGCTTTGAGGTCTCAGATGCTCTAGCCAGGCCCAGTGGCTCCCTGTCTCCCTGCTGCCTGCAGATCTAGATGTAGAGCTCTTAAGTACTTCTCCAGCAACATATCTGCCTGTGCGCTGCAATGCTCCCCACCATGGTAACAATGGGCTAAACCTGTAAGCCAGCCCCAATTCTTTCCTTTAGAGTTGCTATGGTCATGGTGTCTCTTCATAGCAATAAAAACCCTAAATAAGACACATGCATTTGCCTTTTAGAGCACTGCCTCAAGAAGACTATAGATACACAGGAAAGCCTTTATTATTTTTTTAATTCCTGCACCTTGTTGATCGTAGCTATTTTCTCCAAACTGAAGTGTTTGTTAAGCTTCTAGAAGTGACAATACTTAGAAGCCCCAGGAACCTCCTGAGATAAGGTTTGTAAGGACCGTCCGTACCCAGGGTGATGCAAGCCTTAGCAACTCCTGGCCAGAGGAATCTTCTGCTTGGCCAATTAGCAAGCTGCCTGAGTGTTGCACAGGGAGCCCTGAAAAAGAAGCTTTTGTGAGTCATGGCTACTGGGGACAGCTTTATGATGTTGCAATTGAATCATCTATACTCCTGCAAGTAACCCTTCACCCACGCTCTGTAAGTGAACCTAATAAACATATTGGCTCACCAAAATGGACTCTGGTGAAATTATTACATCGGTCTGTCATTGGTGCCTTCTCTGGAGTGAATACATCTGTTCCCATCTCCCACGGGAAAAGTCACACAACACTTATAAAAGACTAATGATATCCTGGAAATAATGAGAGGTATCTTTTGCCTTCTGTTACATTCATCGCATCCTTATCCCTTAGAGGGGGTCAGAAGGCTCAGTGCATCTGAAAACTGAGTTAGGCAGAAATGCTGGACTGTGAGTGTAATCCAGTCCTGGTCCCCTTCCTCCACATTCTTCTCTCTCATCAAACACTTGCTAGAGGCTCTTTGCTTCTTGGGCTATAAAGGTTTGCAAACTCATTCAGGGCAAGGGTTTCTTCCATGTAAATGTCATGGTAAGCAGTCTAGCATGTGGTGTGGTGAAGAATTGCTGGAAGCCAGGCTCTCTTTCTAATTTGGTTTTATGTGACAGGCTGGCAATTTTGATTCTTACTTCTATCAGATATGCTCAACCAGATTCTCAACTAGTTTCCCAACAAATTTTACAAAGTTATTTTTGGCACATGTTAATTATATATAATGTGAAGTTTCACTGTGACATTTTCATACATGTTTAATCTACTTGGATCATATTCATTCCCCAACCCCCTTCCACCTCATTAATCCCTTCTAAAATAAGTTTTAAAACATGTTCAGAATCTACAGATACAAAAATACAAAATGATACAGAAATGGGGAGATGGGTCCATGGATAAAGGCTCTGCCTGTCACTGAGTCTGAAGACCTGAGTTTGAGCTGAAGGACTTAAATGGTAAAAAGAAGGAACCAACTCCCAAAGTTCTCCTTTGGCCTCCACATACATGTCATGGCTTATGTGCATACGTGCTCTATTTCATACATACATGTATCCTCACATGCATACATCCAGTAAATAAAACTGTAATAAAAAATACGGGGAGTGGAGAGATGGCTGAGTGATTAAGAAGAGCACAGGCTACTCTTGCAGAGGACCAGGGTTCTGTTCCCAGAACCTAGGTTGTAGCTAAAAACTATGTAACTCCAATCTCATGGGATGCATTGCCCTCTTCTGGCCCCTTCAAGCAATGCAAACACACAGTACATAGACATACATACACACAGTCATACACATGTAATAAAAATAAAAGAACTCAGAGCAGGTGCACATTTGGAAGTAAAGCATTTGTGACAGCATAATATAAGACCTCAGAAAAGCTCAAACCAGACAAATTATCAGCAAGGGATTGAGTGAGATGGACACAAAGTCCCTTCCCTGTTTGAGGAGATAATGGTCACCGATAGCTGCTATGAGAGCGAGTATCAGTTTTTGTTAGGGTGTGAGCCTGATAAGTAGGTCCATGCTCCAGAGCAGACCCAAGTCCAAGAGTATTTGAATGTCATAAATTAGATCTGGAGAGAGAGAGAGAGAGAGAGAGAGAGAGAGAGAGAGAGAGAGAACATAAAGATGGATGGGGAAGTGCATCTGGGATAAGGTGGGTGAATATGATCAAAATACATTGTATGAAATTCTCAAAGAATAAATAAGACTTTATGTTTAATGAAGAATTTAGGTACAAATAACACTTCCTATTTGCCTTCTGTCTCAACAAGTGATTTTTTTTCCTGAATTAAAAATTAACTCTTGGATAATGTCTGCCAACTTGCATATCAGTCAAAAATGCCAATATTACTCCCACCTCCCCCAAAGTGCAAAATGATAATCAGAACTTAAGTTTGGAGACATAAGAAAGAGATGAAATCTTCCTGAAAGAGTCAAGAGAGGCCACTCAGAGGTTAAGAACACACAATGCTCTTTCAAAGGACCCAAGTCAGGGTGGCTTACACCTAACTACCTGTAATTCTAGTTCCAGGTTTTCTGATGCCCTCTTCTGGCCTGTGCAGGCACTGCACCCATGAATAACACACACACACACACACACACACACACACACACACACACACAAGAATAGTTGGGAACAAAATATTTGCACTGAGAGGAAGAGGACTGGGTGTTTGTTCTCTATGTGAGCAGATAAAAGGTGGGTCTAACTGAAGAATGTAAAAATAAAGTTGGTACTTGGGTGAAGTGACCTAAGGACAGGGCCATCTCTCTTAGAACATCTTCCCAGACAGAGATGCAAATAGAGACCAGAAAAAAGACTAAGAAAGTTTCTTATTGAAGTAAGAGTCTAAGAAAGTGATGTTTCACTTTGTAAGGAGGGGCAGAGAATAAAGAGCCGGCCACGTCAAGTCATTATCCAGGGGAGACTTTTATTGAGCATTAAAACTGGGCTCTAAATCTGGGTGATGGTGGTGCACATCTTTAGTACCAGCACTTGGAAGGCAGAGGTAGGTGGATTACTGAGTTCCAGGACAACCTGGTCTACAGAAGAAGTTCATTTGCTGAGACTTGTTTCAACTATATTTTCCTAGCAATGAGTTTGACCTTTTGTTTGTGTGGTTTTATTTTTTGTGTTTTTGAAAGCTTGACTTCTTTTTAATGTTGTTTGTCATGAAGGAGATAGATTATGGAAGTTATGTTTTTGAATGCAGCACGTTCTGATTCTTAGAAAAGTCTGCCTTGGAATCTCCTTAGCTAGAATAAGGGTCAGCTGGTGGACAGGCCACCTCTTTTAATAAATCCAGGTTTACTAGGAAATGTCTGTGCCTAGTTTCTTAGTTTGCATATGGCTGTTTT
Organism: Sigmodon hispidus; assembly: GCA_004025045.1. Taxonomy (NCBI): domain Eukaryota; kingdom Metazoa; phylum Chordata; class Mammalia; order Rodentia; family Cricetidae; genus Sigmodon; species Sigmodon hispidus. The sequence continues at coordinate 210,911 of PVIH01000775.1, forward strand.
CTTGCTACTATGGCAGCGCTGAATAATTGCAACAGGAGCCACATGGCTCACAGTATTAAGTACAGTACATACTGTCTGGTTCTTTGCACAACAAAGTTAATTACTCCTGATCAAGATAATCAGATTCACTTTTTATTTTTCACAGGTGATAACATTATTAACCTCGCCACCATGACATAATAAAGAATTCTTTTTAGAATTTTCCAGTGACAGGTTCCATATGTCCACACTGTTAAATCAAAGGATCAGCTCTGGGTGTCAGTTTTGGCTTCCTTTTTACATACCACACCGCTACACACACACACACACACACACACACACACACACACACACACACACAAATCAGGTAAGAGTTTTGTCTGCCACCTAGCCAAAGGTCTGTGTCACTCCAGGAGTTTTTAGCCGCAAATTTGGTTCCTGTACCAGCCCTGATTCCAGCTTTTGCACTGGTCAGGTTCAGTTACAACTAGAATCCATCAGAGCCGCCCTACAACTAGAAGGTGGTTTTTGTTTGTTTGTTTGTTTGTTTGTTTGTTAGGTTTTGGAGAATTTTTTTGGAGGCAGAGCATTAGGTGGGCTTTGTAATTTTTGGAAGAGGCCAAGAAATAGATTGTGAGCCAAGCTTCCAGAAATGTCTCTCAGAATTGTTGTAATTGCTATTTGAAGTTTGAGGGAATTAAACGTTTCATTTTCTCAATTGTATAAGGCTGTTTTCTCTGATGTAACAAAATACTATGTGCTGTTCGGGCTAGATAACAATTTCACTCTCATTGTCCGGGAGGTCATGTCCAAGGCCATGCTGTCCTCAGTGTTGATTTCTGGTGACGGAGGCCTCTTCTGGCTTGCAGACTGCTTCAGAGAGGAAAGCTTTTACCTATGCTCACAGTGATGGGAACAGAACAACAGAAGCTTAAACACTGGATTTGTGAGTCGATTGATTGATGATGGTGGAGGTTGTGATGGTAAATCTGGTAATGCCCTGAAGGCGAAGAAAACTACAGTCTCCAGTCAGACCCTACCCCGAGGCACCAGAAAATTGAGAAAAGGATGTGGGACAAGAATAGTCCAACAGCTCAGAAAGAAATTCTCTGGGCTTCTGGGAGAGTTAAGATGAACAAGACTTGCCCATCCATCCAGAGCGGTCTGGACAAAGTGGGTCCTGAGTAGGGTGTGGTGGAAACTTCCTGTCATGTCTTCTGGGTCTGCAGGTCTAGGAATGTAGGGGCCCGAAGGGTCGGGCTTCTTCCCCCACGACAGCTGGGGCAGCTTGCTGGGCACTGGGGGACAGGGATCTCTGCTGCTGCAGGGCGGAAGCATAGTACCTCCGGGGACTGGCCGGACCGGTTCCCCCAGCGGAACTCACCTGCCTCCCCCAGCCTTGCGGAGCACTACCACCCAGATGCCGAAAGGCTCTCAGATAAACGCTGCCTATCTTTTTACTTGTTCGCCCTGTAACCAACTAAGCATCCCTTCTCTGTGCAAGGACACCTTAAAAGACTTACATTCACTGCCAAGCGTGGCCTGATGGGCCTGTTTTACCATGCCAGGGTTTCCCGGGCTCCTTTACTAATGAATTTAATAATATCTTAGAAAAAGTGGTCAGATAATAATTTGTTACTCGGACTCGAACTTGTTGTTTGTAAATACTTGGGTAGAAATGCATAACTGAAATAGTATTTTTAGCAACTGTCCGTTTTTGTATTTTTGAAAGCATTGTTATATGGGTATGAGTGTTGCCTGGGGATATGTGCGCCATGTGTGTGCATGACTGGTGCCCAAGGAGGCCAGAAGAGGGCGTGGGATGATTCCCCTGGAACCAGAGTTACAATGGTTGCATGCTCGCTATGTTGGTGGGTGCCGGGAATCAAATCGGGGTTCCCGGGAAGAGCACCCAGAGCCCTTAACTGCTGAGCCACCTCTCCAGTCCTCTTCATTATTTGCATTCGGGTATTTTTTTTTCTTTTTTCAAACTCTGGGGATGTAATTTCAACTTCTTTCACCTTTATAATAAACCAGTTCTTAATTGCTATGTGATCTTGGTGGCTCACTGAGTCTTAAGGTTTGGAAATGCATTTAAAAGAAAAGAGCTGATGAAGGTACCCTTTGAAGATCATTTGTGCTTGGGAATTGATGCTCAGCTCGGATTCCCGCTTTGGTTTGCTGGCATACAAGGTGGAAAGGCAGTGCCCAATCAGCTTGGGACTCGGGCCTGCTCTACCACTTTCTGGTTGTAAATGATCTTGGGAATTTCCTTAATACTTTGGACACACCTGTAAAAACAGTCGTAAGTCATAATAAGACAGTGTAGATAAAAATCTAAAATAGCTCATACACTTCAGGCAAATAAGAGAATTAGTAACAGTGATTTATTGTGTGTTATGTACAGACAGCAGTAGGGGAAGAATTAATATTGTATTTGAATGCCTTTGTCTACCCTTTAAATCATGCTTACTTTTTGTTATATACTGAAATGGATGCTGGGTCCACATGACACTGGTGTATCACATTTCTTGACCCTTTAAGTAGATTAGGGGTTGTTGATCTGGGAAGATAGTTTAGGCTCACGTGTATATTGTACAATCTAGGACAGTAAGGTGGAGGGAGGGATGACCTCTTTTGTATTTAGAAATCATTGGATGTAATTATTCTAGGCTTGTTCTCAACTATTTTCTTGTTGTGGGTTATGTAAGTGTTCTTTTTAAAATGAACTCCAAAGGCTGCTTTTGGAGATGAGGGGTCAATAACCAACATACCCTTTTGACCATAAACAAGGTCCTTTCTCTTCATTGCTTCTTCTATCTGCATATGGATTCCTTAATGTCTTTATGATTTATTATTTATGCTCTTTCCAAAAAAAGCACATTCTGATCTTCAGTTAAAAGAGTTTCTAAGCCACAGTGGAAATTATTAGTATTCATTCTATCTTTGAAACTTGATCATCAATAGTTAAACTAAGTAGTAATTAGGTTAATTTAATTATTATTATTATTATTATTTTAGAAGTGGGACTGGGAAATGGATTAGCAGAAATGAGCACCGGATATTCTTCTGGAGGTCCTGGGTTTAGATCTCAGCACCCACAAGGTGACTTACTACATTAGTAACTCCAGTTGAGGGAATCCTCTTCTGGTCTTCATGGCACCACACAGACAGGCAAACAAAACACCCATACACATAAAATAAAGATAAATATTTTTAATTTTTAAAGATTTATTTATTATATATACAATATACAGAATAGGGTACCAGATGTCATCATAGATGGTTGTGAGCCACCATGTAGTTGCTGGGAATTGAACTCAGGACCTCTGGAAGAACAGTCAGTGCTCTTTACCTCTGAACCATCTCTTTAGCCCAAAGATAATTTTTTTTTAAAAAAAAATTAGTTGCAGTAGGAATAAGAGACTAACGCTTAATTTGAAGCCCTAGTATCTAGGACAAGACTTCCTGATAGGACTTTTTAAAATTTCTTTTTTTATTTAAGAATTTTTTAAAAAAATTATTTGACACACCAACCACAGATTCGCCCTCTCATCCCTCCTCCAAAAGGGTAAGGCATCCCATGGGGAGACAGCAAAGCCTGGTATATTCAGCTGAGGCAGGACCAAGCACCTCTTCACTGCATAAAGGCTGAGCAGGTGTCCCCTGCACACATAATAGGCTCCAAAGGGTCAGGTCATGCACCAGGGATATATTCTGATCCCATTGCCAGGCAGCCCTTAAACAGACCAAGTTACACAACTGTCAGAAGGGACTTCTAAGGGCCATGCTTCTCGTTTTCATCCTTTTATTGTGATGGTTGGGAAGGGAGACTGAGAATACACTTAAATACTTCTAACTATGACCCCTGTTCTCCCACTCTCCCAGGGCTGCCATTCCACAGCCTGGTATTTTCATTGTCACGGAGTGAGGAACAGAGCTGTTGGGTTTGAATTCAAACTTCATCAAGTGGGAGAGTTTAAAAAGCTTGTTTACAGGTGAGGAGTTGAGATGATCCTGAAGGCTTGGAAAACTTGTTACAAAATGTGCCCCATACTGTGTGGAAAGGATAGTGTTCAGTCCCACAAACTTCACTTAAATGTGTGCTGTGTCACTTATAAGTCTGTGACTCATCCTGTCCCCTTACCTTTAGAATGGTACCATACCTCCTTTGCACATATTTGGGTTTAGTTACGTACATACAAAGCTACTGTTCTTGATGGTGCCCATTCTTTTCCCCATGTTTTCTCATGTTTTAACTTATTTATTGTCTTGTCTTCACTTCATACAACAGTCTACTTGGGTCCCTTTGCCTCTACTAAACCTCAAATAAAGCTCAGTACATCTATTTTTTGGTTGATAATGCCCTTCGGATTTTCATATACTAGTTTAAAAACTTAGCGTTTGTGTAGTGGATAAGAACAACAAATTCACCCAGTACTAGTGAACACACAGAAAAAAGGTAAGGCTAGTTTCAAAAACACTTCTATAGGGGCTAAAGAGATGGTTCAGTGGTTAAGAGAGTGCTGTTCTTGTAGATGACCTGAGTTTAGTTTCCTGTACCAAAGTCAGCAACTCTCAGCTGCCTGTAAGTCTAGCTCCGAGGGATCATAGACCACTTGCTCTCCATGGGCCTCTGCACTCATATGCACATGCCGTCATCCTGGTGAATTTTTTTTTAAGATTTATTTATTATGTATACAACATTCTGCCTCCTCTATGCCTGTGTGCCAGAAGAAGGCACCAGATCTCAAGACAGATGGTTGTGAGCCACCATGTAGTTGCTGGGAATTGAATTCAGGTCCTCTGGAAGAACAGTTGGTGCTCTTAACCTCTGAGCCATCTCTCTAGTCCCCCCTAGTTAATTTATATTAGTCAATTTAACAGGTGCCAGAGTTATTTGAGAGAGGAAATGTCAATTAAGAAAATGCTCCTACTGAATTGGTCTGATTTATGTGGGAGGGCCCAGCCTGTTGTGGGCAGATGGTCTGGGTATAAAAAAAAAAGGTTAAGCAAATTATGGGGTATAAGCCACTAACTGACTCTTCACGGTTTCTTCTCAGGTCCTTCCTTGAGTTCCTGCCCTGACTTCCTTCAATAATGGACCACTACCTGTTAGTATAAGATGAAATAAACTTCCCTCCCCAAGTTGCTTTTAGTTGTGGCATTTTATTATAGCAATAGAAACCCAAGGTGGCATTCACCTTTAACTCCAGACTTGAGCGGCAGAGACACGCAGATCTCTGTGGGACTGAGTCCAGCTTAGTCTACAATAGAAGTTCCAGAACAACCAGGACTGTTACACAGAGAAACTGTCCAACACACACACACACACACACACACACACACACACACACACACACACAAGAAAAGAAATCCAAGGTAAGATGTACACACCTACACAAACTGAAAAAAAAAGTTTTTTTTTGTTTTTTTTTTTTTTTAAAAAAATGCTTTATGAGGTTTTTCATTGTTATTCTTTTATTCTCTCTTGCTTTAGTTCAGAATTTCATGGTCAGGCAAGACAAGGGACTATGTTTGTATTTACTGTTATTAATTTTTGCAGGGGATGAAAATAAGGATAATTTAGGGATTGTTCAAATCAATACACCCAAGGCATATAAAGTTAGAGAAAGCTCCAAAGTGATCTAAAAGATGTGGGCCACAGAATTCTAAGCAGGAAAATACAGAAAAAATACTGACATTGTCTCATGAAGATGAGATCATATGAGAATGATGCCAAGTTATAGAAAAAGAAGATTCTACAGGGAAAGAAGGGGGGACTCTTACATTGGGGCATGGGGTTCAGGTGAACATGTCAATACCTTTGTCTAATGGAATTCATTCTTTGGAGAGAATCCCTACAAATGTTCTAAATGCTGGAAAAGCTTCAGCAATAATTCTCACCTTTGTACACACCAGAGGACACACTTTTTGAATGTGGGAAATGTGTTTGTAACTGTGCCCACATGACTCAGCATTTGAGAACACACACAGGACAGAAGTCCTTCCTGTGTAATGAGTGTGGGAAAAGCTTCAGAAATATTTCCCATCTTATTATCCATGAGAGAACTCACATGGGAGAGAAACTTTATAAGTGTCCTTCCTGTGGACAGGGTTTCAGTAGCAGTTTTCACCTAATTCAGCATCACAGATCATATACCTGTGGATGCCATTTGTGGGAAAAGGCTTCAGTTGAAGCTGTGTTCTATTAGAATATAGGAGACCTTACACTGGAGAAAAATCCTATAGGTATCCCAGTTGTGGGAGGAGCTACAGTCAGAGCCTGATCCAACACACACAGGCAAAAAGCCCTACAAGTGTCTTGGGTGTGGAGAAGGCTTTGGTTGTAATTCTAACAATGCATCGAAGAATATATATGGGAGAAAAACTCCATTTCTGTTCAGAATGTGGAAAGACTTTAAGTTGATGTTCAAGCCTTTTATTTTTTTTTAAGACTTATTTATTTATTATATATACAGAGATCTGCACTGCACACCAGAAGAGGGCACCAGATTTCATTATAGATGGCTGTGAGCCACCACCTGGCTGCCGGAAATTGAACTCTGGAAGACCCACCAGTGCTCCTAACCTCTGAGCCTTCTAGGTTCAAGCCTTCTAACACATCTGAAAATACACACAGGAGGGAAACCCTCTGGAAATACTGAGTGTGAAGAAAGTGTGCATCAGTGCTACAGTGTGATGGAAGTTCAAGTCCAGCTAGAAAAGAAACCATGTAAGTGCTGTGAATGTGGAAAGAGTTTTGGCGTTAGCTCTTACTTTGTTAGACACAAGGGAACTCACACTGGAGGGAAGCCTTACCAATGTTCTGAGTGCTGGAAGACTTTCAGTCAGAGCTCTACCCTAGAGATTCACTAAAGGACACACAGGGGAAAGAAGCCTTACAAATGTGCTGTGAGAAATGTTTCAGCAAGAATGCACCCCAAGACCCACATCTAAGTCTTTCAAGTGGGGGATTTTCTTTATGAATGGACTCAAAGAAGCCGTTCGGGAGAAATGGTCCCGATCCGTTCACTTTCAGCCTCAAATTCTTCTTGAGTGCCAGGATCTAGAGTTCTTTTTTTTTTTTTTTTTTTTTTTTTTTTCTCATTAGACCATTAGAATTAAAGTGCTCTATGCCCATTTCCCTCTGAAGTTTCTTTGTTGTATTTGCCAAAAGATCTGGAAAAAGTCAACTTCCCAGTTTAATGGATGGGAAGACCCATGTCAAGAGGGTATGAGATTATCAGTGAGAGATACCATGAAGGTGAAGAAAAGATAGACATTATTATTAAACAATAACAACAGCAACAAAAGCTAGGTAGTGATGGAGTAGGCCCTTAATCACAACATTCAGAAGGCAGATCTCCGGGTTGGAGGCCAACCCGATCTACAGAGAGATTTCCAGGACTGCCAAGGCTACATACAATAAATAAAATTCAAGGGGAGATAGGAATAGCTTCACAGGAGACTATAAAAAGTATTCCCAAGTCTAAGCAAAAGGACATGTGAAAGATAGGATTGCAATTGAATTACTGTATTTTGTCTTAACAAATGGAGACACTTCATTACTTGCTTTGTAGGTTTACCCAGGGAAAGAGTAATTTTAAGCAAATAATGAATTTCTTGAATGTTTTCTATGTCTAAGAAAAGGTACATTTTATATTTGTTTGTTTGCTTTTCAAAACAGGATTTCTCTGTGTAGTCCTGGCCATCTGGAACTTGCACTGTAGACCAGGCTGACCTTGAATTTAGAGATCTGCCTGCTTCTGCCTCTCAAGTATTTGGATTAAAGGCTCACACCACCATTTCTTGGCTCAAATTTCATTTTAAAATGTGGACACAGTCTTTTTCCTGAGTTGATTCTGTGTTTTACCTTTGGACACTATTCCTTAGCTCAGGACTGGCAGTTTTATTTTGCTTCTTTGTATGCTTGATTTATGGGTCTGACAATGGAGAATTCATCCTAGGTTCTGTGGAAATGATGCTTTTGAAAGTATTAGATATATCTTATTTTCTCCTACTAGTGCCCAAAGGTGATAAACATTTGGGAAGGTCATGACTCCTTTAAATTACCTAGAATTTCAGCTCACTGTTGGGTTCAAGATATGTTTCATGAAGAATATGGAGAGGTGTACATTAGAAATGTGGAGCCTGGGCTGCAGAGATAACTCAGCAGTTAGGACCACAGACTGCTCTTTCAGAGATCCCGTGTTCAAGTCTCAGCACCTGTATGACAGCTAAATGCCTTCTTCTGATGTGCAGACATACATGTAGACAAAATGCACAAATAAGTAAATGTTTAAAGATATGTGGAATTAGATAAGGTCAATTATGGCTGCTATAAAGGGCTGGTGGGTAACTAGTTAATATGTTTATTTCTTCTACCATAATACATCGTAGCGGTTGAAAAGTTGTACCTTTTTGAATTGTTCATGACTAAAAAAGCAGAAACTAACAAAGACATTTGAGAAGCAATTAAGGGTGAGTTTCTACTTTTAAAATGAGGACAAACATTACTGAATTTTACACTACTTCCACCAATGCATCTCTACCTTTGTATGTCATAAAATATTGCCACAATTATAAATGGTAATATCTCAGGACAAGGTCTCACAGTATTAAAAAATAGATAACTAAGAATTCAATGAATGCTTAATAATTAAATAAGTACTGTTGAGGCTGAAACTCATTTGCAAGGCAGTAGCTGTGGGTGGTATAAAATGGTCAGTCTGGAACTATGGCAAATGAAACACTTCCTCACCTGTAAAGCAAAGATAATACCTGTCCTGGGAGGGAGGTTGCTGTTAAGGTTTGAATGAGTGTTTGCAAAGCTTCTGGCACAATGCTTAAAACATAAAGGGATCTTATTGAACAGTTTTGGCGTTGCTGTTAATAGAACACTTTTTTTTTTTAATCTCGGCGTCTCACTACTTAGCTTTAACTGAACAGACCAAGCTGTTTTCAAATTCAGGGATCCTTCTGCCTCCCTAGGGATTAAAGGCGTGCTCCACTTCCCCGGACTGGCCTGTTTTCCTTTAGCCTTCGTCCACGAATTACGCCAGGATCGCTGGTGTGTCACGTCCTTCACGCATTTTCAGCCCGGGCTCACCCAGCCCCACGGGGATGCCCGGTTAAGTTTGCTTTAAGCTTGAGCTGTGCACTGCAACCAGGCGTTCCTCCAGAGCCGCTCCGCCCTCGGCAGGTGGGACCCGAGGATCCTTCGGGAGCCGAGCCGAGCAGGCACCGCCCCATCCGCCCACCGTGCTGCCGCCCACCCCACGCACCCGCCCCGCAACACGCAACATCGCCCTAGAGCCTCTGCGACTGGCGCCGGGCGGAATGGACAGCCTGCCATTGGCCAAACGCTCCATAGCGCCATCTCAGCCTACCGCGCGGTGCGCTCTCTCATTGGTCCGGAGCGGCGTGGGAGGCGGGGTCTGCACGCGGGGCGGTGCCGCGTCGGAGCCCCGCCCCCTTGTCCCTCGGCTGGGCCGAGCCCGCCCGGTGGTTGAAGCGCGTGGGGCCGGGCTGCGAGTGGGGCGCGCGGTGGTTACTCTGGTTACTGTCCGCGAGGGATGCTGGGGACTCGGCGGTCCAGCGTCCTCTCCCAGCTCTGACGGACGCTGCATTCACCCTCGAGGAAGGCAGGTGACGGTCGGGCAGCTTGCTTAGGTCTCCAGGGAGAGCATCGCTGCCCCGCTCCGGCCGCGCTCCGGGACTCCGGGCCCATCTTTTGTTGGAAGAGGCTGCCGGGCAGTGTGGCTTAGGTGCGTTCCCAGCACCCTGATCCTTCTACGACAACTCCTTCCTACCGAGCACCTGCTGCTGCTGCTGCTGCTGCTGACAAAAGATCATTCACAGCCCGAGGAGCAGACATCGAAGTAAACATACAGCAACATCCGTATCCCACAGCTCAGTAGAGAGAGTGAGAGACCCGTCTGTCAGTGGCTGAATGAAGAAGGGTCTCATCAGGACCTTAAAAGCTGCTTTCTAAGTCCTGGACAACTTAAGATACGTTTGTACTCTCGATGATTTCAAAAATTGATCTCATCTGACTCGTGATCCTTAAACTATTGACAAGAAGGAGTTGGGCCAGCATCCCAGGATCCTTTTGAGAACCACAGTTTGGGGAGAAAGTTTTAATCACTAAAACTCTTCCGAGAAAAAAAAAAAAAAAAGACCCCTCCCCCCCAAAGCAAAACAAAACAAAACTCCTCAGCTTTGGCTACCAAAGAAGCTTTTTGAGCCATGTGGACATTCCTCGGCATTGCCACCTTCACCTATTTTTATAAGAAATGCGGGGATGTCACCCTGGCCAACAAGGAGCTTCTGCTGTGCGTGCTGGTGTTCCTGTCCCTGGGCCTGGTGCTCTCCTACCGCTGTCGCCATCGAAACGCGGGCCTCCTGGGTCGCCAGCAGAGCGGTTCCCAGTTTGCTGCCTTCTCTGATATTCTCTCAGCTTTGCCTCTTATTGGCTTCTTCTGGGCCAAGTCACCCCCTGAATCAGAAAAGAAAGAGGAACTGGAGTCCAATAAGGTAGGCTGTTTGCACAGTGGGCGAATGAATGGCATCTTATTTTAAACTTCAGATCGAGGTCATTGAAGTTTACGGTTTCATTAAAAGTCAAGAAAGTGACGGCTTAGAGACTTTAATATTCTCATTTAGTTGATTTTTTTTTTTTTTAAATTTGCGGATTGTGCTATGGCTATGATCCTTGAGTAGGAAAGATCAAGAGCATTTGTTTCATTTAGTGTTGATAAATTGGATAAATACCAATGTTGGATATTGATTTGATAAGAAATGTTAGCATTTCATTTGGAGGACAGAATCAGTGTGGCTTTTATTTAAACCTTTGGATACAAATGACATTTGTACCTGAGAAGAAAGAATTGTGTAGTATTAAGGCCACTTATAAAAGTGACAGCTGACTGGGGAATGTGACAGAACAGTTTGAAAAGCAATAAACATGCTCAACACTAAAGACTTGGGCAAAGTCCTCCTCTAGTCACTGAGCAATTAATAAGTCAGATCTTAAGTTAATAACAATCGAATGCTGGTCCTGTCTCAGCGACTGGCTCTTTAAGTACTTGTGATGTTATTACTACCAGGGAAAGATGGAGGCTGGGGTTGGAGGGGAGATGAGAGACAGAATAATCGAAACCAGATCATGTAGGACCTATTGGCTATGGATATTTGAACTTTTTCCCCCAAGAACACTGGAAAGACTTAAGAGTGAGAGTAACAATGCTTGATTTTTAGTTACTAGTAATAATAATAATAAATAATAACTACCACAACAGGGATATTGCTATGAGACTGTAGCAAGGTACCCAGCCTGGCTTAGAAGATAATGGCCAGATAGAATGAGTTACCCACAAAGCAACACAGGCTTTTCTGTATCTGCTTTATTTGGTCATGTCCATAGTATACATTATTAAGGTTAACAGAAGAACAGGACTTGACTCTGAATTTTTGCCTCTGCCTCTTTGGTTGTGACACTTTGAGAATGGGGTTGATTTCTGTAAGAATCAGTTTCCTGTCCTGTTAGATGATTGTGTTGCTTTTAGACAGGAAGTGAAGTGACTTCATATTTGCAGAATGCCTTGTGCATAACCATCTAATAAGTAACTAGCTTTCATCACTACTCTAAAGTTGGTTTATTCTGTAGGAGCCTTGGAGGTAGCACTGACTGTTGATGACATGGTGATTGAGGGTTGGAAGGGAGGTTGTATTTCTCAAGGTGAAAACTCTAATGTTTGTATTTTAGAGAACTGGCCTTGGAGTTGAGTTCTAGTCCAGATGCCTGGTGTACTGTGCTCTCATTGTCACTGTGCTGTGTAGAGAGTTTGTGGGTTAGGAAAACTGGCCTGTCAGTTTTCAGGCTGGTTTTATTTTGTGACTGCTTCAGGCTTTCTCCTTAGCTGGAAACAAGGGAGCTGCTAGAGCTCCCAGTTGAATGCTCACTGATGTGCATGCAACATCCAAAGTCAGAAGTTGTGAGAGAACTGCACCTGTAGATACGTACTTGGAGAGTTGAATGGTCAAATAATAGGATTTGTCCTAGGTTATGTCTTTGAATCTCATTGTAGACATTCATAACATCTGGCCTGATGTGGATTTCTAAATATGTCCATATAACAACACTTTTTAATTACTGTGTCCAGAAAAAGGAATGCATGTTTAATTTTATTGGGATATATACATTTCTGTTTAGCCAGTAATTTGATACTGATTTTTATATCTGGTCTTGATTTGAAGACATACCATTGATTTGGTTTAATAATGTTTGTGGTCTAACTTTTGCTCAAGATGTAGAAGTTCAATAGTTTATGTGGTAGGAATATGATTTAAGCTAACAGATTTGAAAGCACAGTATCTTTTTTTTTTAACAGTGCAGAAAAGAAATCAATGTTTCAGAAACCACATTAACAGGAGCAGCTACCTCAGTATTAACATCTTCTCTGAATGACCCAGAAGTTATCATCGTGGGATCTGGTGTACTTGGATCTGCTTTGGCGACGGTTCTTTCCAGAGATGGAAGAAAGGTGACGGTGATCGAAAGAGATTTAAAAGAGCCTGACAGGATTGTTGGTGAACTTCTGCAGCCAGGTGGTTACCATGTTCTTAAAGAACTGGGCCTTGGAGGTAGGTTTATCTAATTATTCAGGAGTTAGATGTAAACAAGTGCCCTTCACTTTAGACTGTTCTGCTTTCCTTCCTGCCTTATAAAAATCTACATTTGTGGGGCTGGAGAGATGGCTCAGCGGTTAAGAGCACCGTCTGCTCTTCCAGAGGACCCGGGTTCGATTCCCTGCACCCACATGGCAGCTAACAACTGTCTGTAGTTTCAGTTCCAGGCAAACACCAAGGCAAATAAATAAAGTTTAAAAAAAAAAAACCTACATTTGTTAAAAACTTTATGCATAAGTGAGAGTAAAGGAGAAGAAATATTTAGTAGTATGAGAAGAGGCTACCTAGACGTAATGAGATATTGAAAAGTCTAAAAAAAAGTAATGTCAAAAAACGAAGACGTTAAATTTAGTACCCAGAACTATCATTTATAGAGTATGTAATATGTTTTTGGTGTGGTGTTATTACTTCAGATCTTTTATTTAAGGATAATTCATTTACTCAGTCAGTGATTTTAAAGTACTTCTTATATTCATTTGGGAAATGTTTATTTACTGCTGTCTTTGAATGAGGTGTTATACTGAGTACCAATGTGTACCGATGATAAAGACAGATATCTACTCTTAAAGAGTAAAGCACAAAAGATACCCAGCTAACTGTAGGGTGAGTAGCCACTTGCCTGGTAGGTGTAGAAGGGTGATATATTTGTAAAAGCCTTGGTTCTAGAGCTAGTTTACCTGGGTTTGACTATCAGCTCTGGCTTTTTAAAGTTGTATGGCCTTGCCTGTAACTAACTTTAAACCAAGTAAGTGAGCCTCCTGTTTGCGATTTGCTCCTTCATTTATAAGAAAGTCATTTGAAGACTCTCTGTTTCACCTAGTGTGAGGATTAAGTAAATTTGGACTCTAGACCATTCAGAACCCCAAAGAATAGACAGGAAGATTGTGATGCTGGGGTAGTAAGGGTCAAATTAGGAATCTGGGGGAACTCATTCTGAGCCCAAATTAAAGATGGTGTTGGTTTTAACTGACATGCTTGCCGATAGCAAATTATAAAGGAAAGTGGACACATGAGAAAATTAAGATAGATCTTGCACACATATTCACATGCAGTGATCGATAGGTTTTGGCCTTAAGCAAATGGTTTGAAAGACAAGGGTATATACCAGGAAGGCAAAGACCAGCTGTGTCATGTTTGCTGATTACATGATTACATGCCAGGTAAGATGAGTGAAGGACAGTCTCCGTTCGACTTGGCAATCTATGGTGTTGACAAGAAAACCTAAGTTGAGACTTAAAAATTGGAAACTAGAAAATGATTTTTCCCTTCCTTTGATTTTGGAGGTTGAACCCAGGGACTTGTGTATACAAAGCAAGCACCCTACTCCTGAACCAAATCCCTAACCCATAGAAATTTTTTTTTAATGAGATTTTAAAATTTAAGATAAAAAATATTATTTTTATATGTTTGAGTGTTTTGCCTACATATATTCTGTGTATCACATGTGTGCCTGGTGCCCAAGGAGAGGTTGTTGGATCCTCTGGAACTAGAGGAACTGATGGTCGTGAGCAGAAACTATGGTTCTCTGGGAGAGTAGCCAGCTGAGCCATTTTTTTGAGAAACTAATTTAGTGGCAGAAAATAGAGGTAGGATAAACTGAGATAGGAATATGAGGCCAATGGAGATGTATTTGATACAAGAGTACTTTTCTATGGGAATGTATGATAAAGTAGAGAGGGAGAAGCTGATGCTGTGATTGTGAGTGACAAATGTAATGAATATACTGAGTTTCATGATTTTATTGTCAGGGTACAGAAATTCAATCATCACCTATAAACACATATACCTATAAACACATAGCAATTATTATATGTCCGTGACAAGTATAAAATAAACATTTAAACTTTTTCCTGAAATAGCCCTCTTGTTATCAGCCAAGAGAAAGTCTGAAATAAGGAGAGCTCAGGGCACTGTTGCCAGGAGCCAGACTTTAATCTGTACACAAGCTGGTTGAGAATGGCCCTTCAATAAATACTTGTAAAACATTGACGAGTAGGTTTTGCTCTACTTTCTGAGAGGGAGTGCTTTAGGACAGAACATTTTTTAAAAAGTAGATAAAATATATGAAGATTAGCAGGACTAGAGAAAAATCAGAAAGAGTGGCATAGAAGGTTGGGAGGTATGATCTTTGATGGTGAGGAGTTACCTGGGAGTAAAGAAATGAAGGAGGGGAGTATGCCTTGGAGATACCAGGAGAATATGAATTCCAGGCCTAGCTTTTGCCTTCTGGGAAGAGCTGTCAAGCCTGCTTGACTTGACCTTCATGTTGTGAGTGGAGGAAGCCAACTAGAGAGTGCAGCAGATAGTGAAGGGCTGGATCCCACAGGTCTGGTTTTTTTTTTTTTTTTTTTTTTTTCTCCAGAGGGAAGCCCTGGAAACTTAAGAAGCTATAAAGGCCCACATTTTAAAAGTTTGATCAAGAATATTACCTAAAACTATAGTCTGAGTAGAAAAAAGATCATGAAGTGGTAAGGCCAGAAACAAGGTAATCTTGGAAGCTATTGCGTAGTCGGTCAGGGCTGATGATGTAGGACACAGTCACAATAGTAGAGGTGTATGACCTTGCAGGAAGAGTGAGTAAAACCTCCTGATGAATCAGATGTTAGGTGTTGGAAAGGGAAGAGCCGTAGAACTTATATAAGGTTAACTGTTGCCAAGAAGTCCAGGACTGAGCTCTGCAACATCCAAGTACAGACCACTGAGGAGGTGGAGGCTGAAGCAAGGCACAAAAGAAACAACACAGAGGAAAGCAAGAGGACTCCACTCTTGAACCAAGCAAAAACATGGCTTTACAAAGAAGGAAGGTGTCATAGCTGCCCCTTAGGTTCCATAAGGAACCACCTTGCACCTTGCAGATATGTCAACCTTATATATGAACTTCAGCCAATCAGAAATGATTTCAAAATAAAGACTAGACAGTATTTAATAGATCTAGCCCCAGGAAACAGCTACATGGTTGTGGCTTCAGGTCCCAGTGGATTTTTTTTTTTTCTTTTAAGATTTATTTGTGGTACATGTGTGCGTGTGTGCGTTTATGCGTCCTCGTGTCCATCCGTCTGTCTGTCTGTCTATGCATGCATGTGAGTGCAGGTGCCTGTGGAGGAGTTGTATCTCATACCTCCAGAGCTGTAGTTACAGGTGGTTGGGAGACATTTGATACAGTTGTTGGGAATTGAACTTGGGTTCTTTGGAAGAACAGAGCATACTTTTAACCATTGAGCCATCCCTTCAGCTCATCCAGTGTATTGAGAACAGCCTTCCAAGTATTTATCCAGTATACTTTACTGTCACCAGTGAGAGTCTTTTAAGCATTAGTTATGTTTACTCCCCTTAGGTTTGATGAGCTATGTATGATAATGATAGACTTACTTGGAATGGTTACATTGGAAGTAAAGACTTTCTAACATAGTATCAACTGATCCATCCTGGATTATGGACTTTTAATTAGTGAACTGGTTGCCATATAGATTGTACTTAATACCCATAAATCTTGTAACTAATGCATTATAATTTAAGTTCTGTATGCGTATACCATGTCTCAGTATCTAGTATTCACTACCTTTAACTTTATTTTCTTTAGTTTAATCCCAGGTTTTGTTAGACCCTCCAGCTTTTTTTTTGTATATAGAGTCAGGTTTTTTTAAAGCTTTCTCAAGATTATGATAAAAAAAATCTAATATATAGTTCAGTTTTGGGAAAATTAACATCTTTCAGGTTAGACTTCTTATCCATGAAAAATGCTGTGTTCTGCATATACTTAAGAATTTTATGTATTTAAAACTTCCTATGTCTCCTGTGATTTTTGATAACATTTATTTACAGAACTCTAGATTAACTTTGGCTTTCAGTGTTTTGTTGTTGACTTTCTTCAGCTTGAAGTTCAAAGCTTTTTATGAAGTCAGAATACAAAGCATGTTTGGTTCTTTCTTTTGTTTTTTTTTTGGGGGGGGAGGGTTAGAGGGTCAGGGTATGTAGCCATGGCTAGCCTGGAATTTACTATGTAGACCAGGCTGGCCTCAGAGAGATCTACCTGCCTCTCTACTGGGATTAACAGTGCTTATCAACATGCCAGGCCTGGATTTGTTTGTCATGTGTGGATGGCTTACTTGGATGCATAGAACAATGATGGACCGCTCCTGCAGAGGGCTCATACGATGTCTAACAACCAACTGTAACTATCCAGGGGATCTGATGCCCTCTGGACTTCACAGGCACTAGGCATGCATGTGGACACATATACATGTAGGTAAAGCACTCATACACATAGAATAAAAATAAATGAAATATTAAAACATGAGTTTATTTTGATCCTGGGACAAACCCTGAAAAGGTTTTGTCCCTACTACTGAATACTGAAGTTTTAGTCATATGCCAACATGCCAAGCTTATTTTAGTTTGTTCACGATTATATTGCTTTGTATGAATCATTGCTACACTTTTTATTTTTGCATATTAATATTCTTAGTGAGTAAATTTTAGGCACAAATAGTGATTCTTAATTTGATATTTTTCCTAAAACACTTAATTGCCATAAATTTTTAAATTTCTGAAATTTTCAGTTGGTTCTTAATTTTTTTTTTTTTTTTTTTTGGCTTTAAATGTAAAAAAAGCCAAGAATGTTTTGCTTTTTGGTTTAGATTCACCGAAATTATTCTGCAGTTTTTTTTTAATCAATTTTCAAATACAGTAGGAACCATTATCATTTAGGAAGTATCCTTTCTATTTGGTTGGGGAAATCTACTTTACATAAACTGAATATTTATGTATAAATTGCAGCCTATGAAGATAGTATTAATGCTATTTTATTTTTCCTTTCCTCTCCTCCTCCTATTCCCTCCCTGTGTTTCTACATTGGGTCACATCTTAAGAAGCTCACAACTGTCTGTAGTTCCAGTTCCAGGCAAACACCAAGGCAAATCAATAAATAAAAGTTTAAAAAAAAAAAAAAAAGAGCCAGCTGTGTTCTGTATCTTTGTGAACAGAGCAGATTCACTGAGGAGAGGATTGTGGCTTATTTCATGTTGCTTTTCTTGCTTTTCTCTTACATGACGCAGCCACAGACCCGAATGACTGCTGTTAACTTGAAATGCAGTTGTGGATTTGTTTTCTGGAAACATTAAAGATTTTTGTAATAGTTATATCAGTTGTTCAGTTCTCCAGCTAGTCTGACAGCTTTTAAGGCAGAGCCTCCTTTTCAATATCTATGTCTGTCTTGATGTCTTTCTTGGTAACTCTCAGCATACTAATAAAATTGTTTGAACTTTTCTGCAGATACAGTAGAGGGTTTTAATGCCCATCATATACACGGCTATATAGTTCATGATTACGACAGCAGATCTGAAGTTCAAATTCCATACCCGGTGTCAGAGAACAACCAAGTGCAGAGTGGAGTTGCTTTCCACCATGGCAAATTCATCATGAGTCTCCGGAAAGCAGCTATGGCAGAGCCCAAGTAAGACTTCAGCTTTAAATATACAGTGCTAAAGACTCAAGCCTGGGCCCTGGTGTGATGCTTAGCGGTTCAGAGTGCTTTCTGTTCTTTAAGAGGACTGGAGTTTGGTTCCTAGCACCCAAATCAGATGGCTCACAACCACCTGTAGCACCAGATTCTGAGGGTCTGATGGCTTCTTCTGCTTTCTCCAGGCATCTATACACATGCTCATGTGTAATAAAGTAAAATATAGAAAACGAAATATGTCCTTTTATACAAATGAGATTTCATCACTGTTCATGAAAATTAAAATGTGTTCAGTGTCTCTGTAAAGACTAGTAAGAGAATTTTACTTTAAGTAAAATTATTATTTTATTATTTGATTGGAATTTAGAGGACAGCTTTAGTACTGTAGCTAAAGCATATGCCCGTATATGCCCATTTGAGTTTGTGTTTGTGGTTATAATACTTTTCCTAGAAAAAACAGGACGGCACGAAGAAATTTGTTTCACTTTTCCCTGAGAACCTAGTTTGACAGGACTGGCTGCTTGTCCTGATTATTAACTTGTATTTGCCTGCTGTCCTAAGGAAACTCTAAGTATGAGAGCACTCATGTGGTTGACACAGGCTTGTGTGTGGGTAATGTGAAGAAATCAGTGGACTTTTTCTTAGGGCTGAAATTTTTGGCAACCACAGAAGTAGATTGTTCATTGTATAAAAGTGGGGAATGCCTCAAATAGGAAAGTTATGATCTTTCTGATGGGTATTATTACTTTTTAGATTTGTCATATGCCATTTTAGTTTTTAAAAATAAGTAATTAATTCTTTGAGAATTTCATACATGCATACAATGTATTTTGATTTTTTTTAAAGATTTATTTATTTATTATGTATACAGTATACAGAAGAGGGTATCAGATGTCATCATAGATGGTTGTGAGCCACCATGTGGTTGCTGGGAATTGAACTCAGGACCTCTAGAAGAGCAGTCAGTGCCCTTAACCTCTGAGCCATCTCTCCAGCCCCTGTATTTTGATTTTACTTGCCCTGGCTCCTCCCAGATCTACCCTACCAACTCTTTATCACCTCTCACCTTCATGTCCTTTTCAAAAATTTTATTTTTATTATGTTATTTTATGTGTATGGATGTTTTGTCTGCATGTACATATGTATACCATATGCATGCTTGATACCCATGAAAACCAGAGAGGGTGTTTGATTCTCTGGGACTGGAGTTTCAGACGTTTGTGAGCTGCCATGTGGGTGCTGGGAGTTGAACCCAGGTCCTCTGGAAGAGCAGCCAATGCTCTTAACCACAAAGCCACCTCTCCAGCCCTGATTTTATTTTCTTTTTTTAATGGCTCACTGAGTACAATTTGTACTGCTTATATACTCATGGATATGAAGCCATCAGAGCATGGTCAACCTATCAGATACCACATCTCTAAAGAAAGCCAACTGCTAGTCTCTTTCCCAGCAGCTATCAACTGTTCATTGCTTTTTTTTTAATCCCTCCCACACTCCCCCTTTATTTTATTTATTTATTTATTTTTTTCTTTGAGCTGGGGATTCTCAATGGACTTTCTCCATACTGGAATGTAGAGTATCTTGATCTTGTGGAGGCAGCCACAGCTACTTCAAGTTCATGAGTGCTGTGGTCCCATTGTATCCAGAAGACACTGTTTGGCTTCTATCCAAGCCCCTCTGGCTCTTACATTCTCCACCCAATTTGTACAGTGATTTCTGAGCCCAGGGGAGGGCTATGATATGGATGTCCCTAGGGGAGGGTGTAATATACATGTTCCTAAAGGAGGGGTGTGATGTAGATGAACATACCACAGAAGCTTACTCTCTGCACTTTGATTAGTTGTGAGTTTCTGTATTAACCACTGTCCACTGCACAAAGAAATCTCTGAGCTCTGAAAGTGGCTAATCTGTGAACCTAGAGGACATTCAATACTGTGTCCACTTAGCAAATATAATTACTTTTTTCAAATATAATTACTTTTTTAAAATTATTTTTTTGCAGATTTATTTATTTGTTATGTATAGTGTTTTGCCTGCATATATGCCTGCAGGCCAGAAGAGGGCCTTATTACAGATGGTTGTGAGCCAGCATGTGGTTGCTGGGAATTGAACTCAGGATCTCTGGAAGAAGAACAGCCAGTGCTCTTTAACTGCTGAGGCATCTCTCCAGCCATAATATAAACATAATTAATTTTACAAATTTTTCCCATTTGTATTTGACTATGTATTAAGTTTCTCTGTATTCTTGGCTAATGAATGATTAGAAACATGATACAACTTTGAAAATACTTTAAAAATAATTACATTTGTAGTATGTGTTTGTTGTACATTACAAAGTAAAAGTCACACGTAATTCTAACATGCTGGTGGCTTTCTGTTTTGTGCTGTTGCAGACTTTTTGCTGTATACACGCATGTCCCATTCTTATGAGTACAAGAGTTAAAGACTGTATCCTAGCTAATGGAAATTGTTCAAGTGTGATACTATAACATTGTATTTCTGTTCCCTCTTCAGTGTAACGTTTATAGAAGGTGTTGTGCTTCAGTTATTAGAGGAAGATGACACTGTGATAGGAGTGCAGTACAAGGACAAGGAGACTGGAGACACCAAGGTGAGATCTAGAAAGTGTCATCTCTTGCTAAGAGGTGCTTTCCCTACCCCTTTAAAGTTCTGCATTATCTTGTGAGTGTGCATCACAGGGATGGAGCTATGTGTACATTATTGTTACTGTACATGTTGTAGTCAGAATTAGGAAAATGTTGAAAGCAGGTAAAAGTAATAGTTTCTGGTTTTTGTTAATGTTGGTCTGTTTAAAGAAAGAGGCAAAGGACCCTTCTAGATTGTTCTACAAGGTCATCTTTTACTAGAAACTGGACTTTGATAGGGTTTGATAGGTCAGTTTTTTTTTGCTCACAGTGAAGTAATATCACTACACATCATGTGTCTTCTGTCTAGCCATTCATTAAACAGCACTATGTGAAGGTAGGTGATTTTATAATGAATTTAGGTAGTTAAGTTTGTGATAAGGTTCAGTCTTCTGTGGGCCCATGTTTGCCTTGAAGTTCTTCTTCTTGTCCATCATGGTGGAGAGTTTTGATAGTTTTGGTGGCAGAGCTGCAAAGGGAGGTGACCTCCAGGGACTCAGGAAGTATGGCCTTCGGGTTCATTCTCTTTAGGTCCACAGGATGCTTTGATGCCTTCTGTAAGGACATAATGCATTTAGATATTTTCCTGTACACTTTTTGTTTCAGAAGATTGGCCTTTTGCAGGCATCTAACCATTTGCTGGGTGCTCTTCCTCTGTGTTACAGGAGCTCCATGCCCCACTGACTGTAGTTGCAGATGGCCTTTTCTCCAAGTTCAGGAAGAATCTTATCTCCAATAAAGTTTCTGTTTCATCTCATTTTGTTGGCTTCCTTATGAAGGTATGGAAGAGTTGTAATTGTAGAAAAAGAAAAGCAACCAGAAATTTGAACATTATTAAAATATTTTCTCTTTATTTTTTAGAATGCACCACAGTTTAAAGCCAATTTTGCAGAGCTTGTTCTGGTCAATCCAAGTCCAGTTCTCATCTACCAGATTTCAGCCAGTGAAACTCGGGTACTTGTTGATATTCGTGGCGAAATGCCAAGGAACTTAAGAGAATACATGGCTGAACAAATATACCCGCAAATACCTGGTAAGAAATAGGATTTTACCTTCATTGCAATCTCCATGTAAAGCCAATTTCACAAAAGCCTCTTTCCAATTTTCTGAAAGCAGTGTGTAAAAGAGAGCCGGAGAAAAGCACAGCTGTTTGTGAACAGGCAATGTATTTCCTGTGATATCAGAATATGTGGATGGTACAGCTAAATATAGACAGCTGTCAGTTAGCGTACTTTTCCCTGTCTCATCCCATGTGAATTGACTCATTTGTCCCCATCTCTCTGTTCTCTTCAGTTGTGCATGTTATTTACATGTTTCCTCTTAGATTCCTTAGTCACTCCTTAACATGCATAATGAGGCGCTTAATGGATAGTTTTATTAATAAAGTAGGTAATTGGTGGTTTATTGCAAGAAACTGTGTAACAACCACAACACGTACACAGTTATTCTTTTTATGCTTGATAAGGAGATATTTGAAACTGTGCTATTTGAAACTGAAGTGCTCAAAACCACTTATTTGGTTTATGGGATTGATTGCAGACCACCTGAAGGAACCGTTTCTGGAGGCTTCTCAGAACTCTCGCCTGCGGACCATGCCAGCCAGCTTCCTTCCCCCTTCCCCAGTGAACAAGCGAGGTATCTCTTAGCATTATTTTATAATGCTGTCATTACTTCAAATGACATGTGATTAGATATTTTAGCTCACATCAATTCTAAGTTTGATGGCACTATTTTTTTTTTTTTTTGTCACAAAGAGTTGTTGTGGATTTCATGGTGTTCGCTCTCTCTGCACAGGCGTCCTTCTTCTGGGAGATGCCTATAACCTGAGGCATCCTCTTACTGGCGGAGGGATGACAGTTGCCTTAAAAGATGTGAAGATATGGAGAAAACTGTTAAAAGGCATTCCTGACCTTTATGATGATGCTGCTGTTTTCCAGGTAAGAATCTAGAGTGTTTCTCCCCCGTTATGGCTCAAAATACATTTCTGTCTAAGGCTGAGAGGCATGGGACCCTGGTGAGAATCTGTGCTTGGAAGTTTGTCTTTCACAGTGGTTCTTAGTCTTGTCAGGTTTAATCAGCCTGACTTTCAAACCGAGTCTTTAATTGCCATGTTTTAGAATGTTACACCAGATTGGCTCAAGCTATTCTGCTCAGATCTGTAAGCTTAGCTTCAGTATCGTATATATGACCCATTGCTCTGAAAATGAGTTTGGCAATATTGCCTATAGGTCAGCCCTGGAACAGATAACATTTTGAAGAGATTATGAACATGTATTTTTTCCTTTTTAACCATGTAATAAGGGATACTTTTCATTTTTAGGCCAAAAAATCATTCTATTGGTCAAGAAAAAAGACCCATTCCTTTGTCGTGAATGTGTTGGCTCAGGCTTTGTATGAATTATTTTCTGCTACAGATGGTAAGTTTAGATGTTTTTAAGTGAACATTATTTATTTGTATAGATCTTCAAGTTTTCTTAGGTAAGGAACTTAATTACAAAACTTAGTAGTTAAAAAAAAGTAAGTCTGTAATCACAATTTACCCAACTTTGCCAACTGACAATGTGGTAGTTCCTTTTAGTGTCTGGGCATCATGTATCTACTTTGTCTGGAGGCCATTGGCTTTCCTTAGAAAACATGCCTAGCAGTATCCATGTTCCTCTGGTCCAGACTAGAGTATCTATATCCTCACATAATAAAATATTGATAGAAGGCCTTTTTGGGCAGGTATGGAAAACTAATATGGCTTTTTACTTCTTACACTAGTTTGGATTCCTTTTGAAGTATTATTTACAGTATGAGTAGGCACTTCAAACTGAGGTGGGGCTTCTCTCCCGCTACAGTTCACAGGTGGCACTCATTGGGAATAGCCATGTGTTTTTGTTTTCTACAGCATAGAGAGGTTGGCCACTCTCTATAGGTTGAATATTCCTAATAATGAAAATTTGAATTTTTGAGCTAAATTTGGTGATGCACGCTAGGAGGCTGAGGCAGGAGGATTGGGATGTCAGCCCAAGGTTACATCTCAAAACCAACGACACTGACCTCACACTGTCTGAGAACAAATGGCACTGGCATTTGTACCCCTGTATAAATATGTTTTTAAAAAACCAAAGTAAACATCTAGATTTGAGATGCTTCAAGCTCCTTGTTAGAGCTTCTTCGTGCCCATTAGAAGAGGAGCCGGGACAGAAATGCTTACTGTAGACTAGCTGTCCAGCACCAAGGGCTCATGGTCGTGATGTGCAAGGCCGGTCTACTGGAATGGAAGTTGGAAATTGGAATTGGAAATAAGAGGAAAAGAAGTTTGTAGTTTTTCTAAGCTCTTGGAGTCTTACATATCAAAGCTTCCAGCAACATTACAAAGTTAATGGCAGATTAGGGGAGGAAAAAAGTTTACCATGTTTCATCCTTAAAAAACATCTTGTGGGGGCTGGAGAGATGGCTCAGAGGTTAAGAGCACTGGCTGTTCTTCTGGAGGACCTGAGTTCAATTCCCAGCAACCACATGGTGGCTCACAACCATCTATAATGAGATCTGGTGCCCTCTTCTGTATACTGTATACATAATAAATAAATCTTTAAAAAAAAATCTTGTGAAGAAAAATCTAGCCAGGGATGGTGGTGCACACCTTTAACCTCAGCACTTGGGAGGCAGATGCAGGTGGATTTCTATGAGTTCAAGGAAGGCTTGGTTTATACAGCCAAGTTCCAGGATAGCCAGGGCTACACAGAGAAACTCTGTGTCAGAAAGCACCCTCCAAAGTTATTTATTGCTAATTATTATGCTTTGTTGCTAGAATTGTGTTTTTATAGTAAGCGCTTACAAAATCTTTGGTGTCAATTAATTCACAACAAAATCATACATAATTAAAAGTATCTCATAATACTTAAATATTAGCAGAATTAACAGAAACAGATTATTCATACTCATTACCACTTGTAATATTAAATTCTAAATTCTATAACTTTTAAGAAATTATCATGTTTGACATTTTTATAGCATCATGAATACCCTAAATAAATATAATTTCTATATTTTATTTTAGATTCCTTGCATCAGCTACGAAAAGCTTGCTTTCTTTATTTTAAACTTGGTGGAGAATGTGTGACAGGTCCCGTTGGGCTGCTTTCTGTGTAAGTTCTAACAGCAGGAGGGAAACACTCAGTTTACGTCAGTCTTAATCTCCATGGACAGTTAGTCACATTCTGTTACCCGTTGGTAACCCAAGAGGCCAGGGTGCTGTCTCAGTGGGTAAAAGAGCTTTTTGCAAAACTTTTGGCATCCTTAGATCAAACCCTAGAACCCATGAGGAAGGATGGACTCTGACCTTCACATGTGTGCTGTAAAGTGTGTGCCCTCTGTGTGTGTGTATGCACACGCAAACAAATACACAATAGAACAGTTAAAAAGGAACAAGGTGGCTAAACCCTCCAGGTAAAATTGAAGTGTGGTTTTACCTGTGGTGTCTAATCTACAGGAGCCAAGGATAACTGAGAACTCTGAATTCAGATATTAATCTTACTGGCTTGAAATTCAGTAGTAGCTTTGGTAGTGCAGATGTGTTCTTGGGAAGTCTGAGTAGTGAAATTCTCCAAGGCACCTCTTATTGTTTTATAATCTGAAGTCAGTACTGATGCCAAACCTGAACTGTAGTAGGCTATTTTGTACTTCATTTGGGATCTCAAGATTAGTGAAAGAACAGCTGAAGATATGATTTAAGAGTAAAAGAGGCCATGGCTTCTCAAAGGGGTTATTAATTCTAAGTAGATTTTTATAACATATTCTAAAAATCACTCTTGCCATCAAATGCAGATAAGCTTGTTAAGTCCTCAAATGTAGAGTGCCTTAAGTTTTTATTGATGACACATAATCAGGACCTTTGTGAATAATTTCAACATTTCTTTTCCATTACAGATTGTCTCCTCACCCTCTAGTGTTGATTCGACACTTCTTTGCCGTTGCTGTCTATGCCACATATTTCTGTTTTAAATCTGAGCCATGGGCCACAAAGCCCCGAGCCCTTTTCAGTAGTGGTGCTGTGTTGTACAAAGCGTGCTCTATAATATTCCCTCTCATCTACTCAGAAATGAAGTATCTGATTCACTGAAGGGGAAACCACTTGGGAGCCAAGTCCACTGTGACTTGAAGAGAATGTACATAGCATAGAACTGTATGACTTCCACAGTGGAGACTCAAGGGCCAAGCTTGTGTATAAGCATGTAAATATATGCCTTAATTACAATTGAAAATGAAGGGTCAAATAAGCTAGATGTTTAAAAGAATGATTGTTTCCACAAATTAGTGCTAACTGAAGTTTTTCTTCTGATTTCAGTATTTGGGGTGATTCACTGGGACATACAAATAAAGTGAAGAGTGAACTCTTAGGCCTTTTCTGGTTGTTGTTGACTTCTCTTTATAGATTCATGATTACAGAAAAGATGACCCATATGGGGCAGAAAGTACAGTTATTAAACCTGTTGTATCTATCTATTTATTATTTCTATTCATTGTGTGTGTGCATGTATTCAGGAATATGTGGGTATGGTGATGTGTGCGTGTGGAGGCTTGGGGTTGACATTATGTGTCTTAATCCCTCTTCACATTATGTATATTTGAGGCAGGTCTCTTGCCCAGCCTGGAGCTCTAGACGAGGGGTATCAGTAGCTACAGGTTCAGGCAGACTCTTGTCTTGTCTCATCCAAGTTATCCTGGTGGCATGACAGATTCCTTTCAGAGAAATTTTCATGTAGAAACAAGTTACGATTTTGAGTCTTAAAAGTTTGTCATTAAACCTTTATAAGTGCTGCCCTCTCACGCCTCTTGCCCGACCAGCTCCCAAATAAGGAAAAAGAAAATATTATGGATAGCAGCAACCTGGTTGTGTGGCTCAGATAGAAGAGGCTGGAAGGCAGCTGGCATACGGAGTGGTACCGGAGCTGCTGGGAACTCCCACATGTCTGGGACTAGAAGATGGAAAGCCTAACAACACAGCATATAGGACAGGAATTGAGTTCACTACTGGGCTGTCAATGTTCCTCACAGGCCTACCTCCCCTCCACCCCCAAGCCATTTGTCACCTTTGAGGTAGGGTTTCTTAAAGGGTGTCAGTTTTTGAATCACAAGCAGGGCAATTCAGTACTGGCAATATTATTTTACTGAAGATCTGGAGTTGCACAAATAGTTCTTTAGAACATAAAACTAAATGGATTCATCCATCACAGTTAACTGAGGATTTAGAGGAGGCAAGTATAAAACAGCCCTCTTACATGATACAAATTCCATATAATACCATGATTTTAACAATATATTAGAGCCAAGAGCCATCTTCCTTAGAAAGGCTGATGATTCCCACAGTGTAGGAAAAATGCAAGCTGCATGAGCAGTCCAGTTTCCTTTTCCCCCCATTCCCAAGTTCATTTTAGTTACAGGAAGATAATGAGGCTAGTCCTGTCACTGAAGCAGAAGGAAGTCACAGGACCGTTCGGAACTCATCGAAAATGAAGTTAGGCACATGTGCTTCAGCCACCTGGAATATAAGCAGAAGTTAATTAGTCATAGCATTATAGCTGAAAAGATCCACAATTTTACATATGAAAATTGAAGAAGTGAAAAGCTGTTGTAATAAGGTGAAGTACTGGAATGAGCTGACTCACATAAGTAAACCAGAAAAACAGCCCTTTCATTGATGGTATCTTTGTGTCTTCTTACAGTGTACCATAAATATAATACTTGAAGAGGGGCTGCTGCCTCCAATCATAGGCTTGGCTCTTAAAGGCACTTTGTTCTAGGAATACACATCTGAGAGGCGTAAGGAGAAATCAGGCCAGAGGGGAAGAACAGGAAATTCTTGGAAGGCCTGCATTCCTTCACTCTGTTTTTAGAAGCAAGGAGGAGGCTGGGATGGGGTGGGGTGGGAGATGGAACAGGTGATTTCTGAACCAGAGAGGAGATTGAAAAACATTGCTGAATTCCTGTGTGTGTGTGATCATGAAAATATCTACCTGCTAAGCAGAGGACATGCAGCAAATGCGGACAGCACAAAAATCCTGAGAAACTAAAACCAATAATTAAATTTGCATTCTGGCGGTGCTGGTGGCTGTTACCTTTAATCCCAGTACTAGAGAGGCAGAACTCTGTGAGTTCAAGGCCAGCCTGATCTACAAAGCATGTTCAAAGATGGCTAGGTTTGTTATACAGAGAAACCCTGTCTCAACAACAAACAAGCAAACAAACAACAAACGTTTTTATTACAATCCACACTCACTCAAAATTGGGATCATGTAACTTTTTAAGCAAATAGAGGTTCAAGCCTGAGATTTCAAAAAAAGGATGCTCAGAAGCAAGATATATCCAATTATGGTTATAGCTTATTATGGAAGGACTGATTGATAAGACTATGTAACCTCATGTTACCGCTGAAAAATGTATGCATACCCCTGCACGTATACTGGTGGACATTTGCACACATGTGTATTGTGTATGTTAATCTTTAGCAGGTAAATTCCCAGTAGCAGAATTTCTGGGATTATGGGTAAATATGTCATCAAAGTTTAAAAAGATAAAGCTGAATTCCTCTCAAAAGCTGGGGTTGCTAGATTCCCATTCCCACCATGGAGGAAAACCAGGCACAGAGCCCAACATTTTCCCTGTCACCAATATAGTTTGGTTTGCACATTGGATAAAAGTAAGGTGGAGCCTTTTCCAAATGTTTACCCTAAAAACTGGCTGTTAATATCCTTTACCCATCTCTACCGAACAGGTATTCTTTACTGAGTTGAAAGAGAACATTTTAAATCAAGAAGGTGTCCGCTTTTTTGATTTATACATAATAATTCCTGTTTCATCTTGTTTTTTTGAAGAGGCATTTGTCAGTATCTGGCACTAGAGATCCCATCTGAACCTTCACCTCAGCATTTCCTTCCTTATGTGTGATGGTGAGGAAGTTGTGTTGGTACATACTTACCTGTCTGCTAACTTAGCTGCTTCATAATTCAGTCTGCCATTGGTTCTTAACAACATGGCTGTCATTCTGAGCCCATGCCGTGTTACCTGTCCCTGAGCCAACACATGACTATGGTCTGTTTCTCTCCTGATGGGAGGTGCCACTTTTTCCTATATACAGCTGTATGCACAGAACTGTGCACTGGTCCTGCAATTTTCCCACCAGTACCACACTACTTTCATTTTTGTACCTTTATGTGCTAATATGTGGCATGTAATAATGTTTTTCTTAAGTCCTTTATAAAAAGCCATAAAAATTTTTAGAAAGCAAATTAAAATTTAACTAGGGCTTTGATTATAATTACATAAATCTATAAACTAGGCATCTCACTGATAGGTATAATTTGAAAGTCCCCTCATTTGAAACAGACTTTAAAAGCTTAAGATTTTGAGAAGCTTAAGTAAGAGGTTAGTTGACAAAATGATGCTCAGAAGCAAGCTCACACAACTATTTCTAGTGTATATTTTAAAAATATTTTTATTATTTATTATGTGTTCTGATGTATGTTTGCGGAGGATAGAGGCATGTCAGATACCTTTGATTTGGGTTCGGGGAACCAAACTCAGGTCCTCTGCAAGAATAGTCTGTGCTGTTAACCCTGAGCCATTGCTCCAATCTCTAGTAGTATTCTACTTTAACTACTTCATACTTCTGTGATTGGACTTTTTTTTCCTCACATTTTAAGTCATTTTATTTTGTCCATTTAGTATCTAAGTAGATTAGTTTTTGAACTTGTTTTTATTTTGTTTGTTTTTGAGACAAGATCTCACTACATAGACTTGGCTGGCCTGGAACTTCCTATATAGATCAGGCTGGTTTTGAACTCGTAGAGAGCCACCACCTGCCTCTGCCTCAAAAGTGCTGGGATTAAAGGTGTGTGCCACCACTCCCAACTTTTTCTTTTTCAGTCCTGGTGTTGAACCCAGGGCCTGCTCTACCTCTGAGTTACACCCCAACCACCTGAGCTCACTGGAAAGTCCCCCCCCCCAATTCTATTAGGTTCTTCCATTCTTAAGCAGTACATGTTTTATTTTCTTCCCACATCTGTCCTATTTAGTTTTACTGATTACTAACATCTATACAACAAAAATAGGGACCAAGTGTCAGTAATATGTGACTTTCACAGTAGTGACAAGAATACCACTGTCATTTCACTACGTTCTGTATGCTCATGAAGTTGTAAAAGACTATAAAAAGTACCTCAATCAAGACTTTTTTTTTTTTAAAAAAAGAAAAAACATGTATTTATGCACACGGGCCATTAATTGCCTCTAGAGGTCAGAGAACATCTTGTTGGGGGCATTTTTCTTCTACCTGAGGGTTCTGGGTACTGAAGTCAGACTGTCAGGTTTGGTAGCAGGTGCCTCCTGACAATCCATTTTGCTGGATCCTATTTTAACTATTAATTTTTAAAAAAATTTTTTCAGTATTTGTTGTAGGTCTTTACATTTTAAAAATCAAACTTTCCTTTGTGCTTAAACGTCTGAAGGCTGATATTTAGGACAGCAAAGAAAAAATTTCTTAGAAGGTAAGAAATAGTTCTTCATTTTTGGAAGCAGTGGCCATATATAGCTCTCGCTGTGGCCTGGACTTAATGTGCTGTGGGCTGTTAGGGAGAGACAGGGCAGGGTACTCTTGCTCATTCCTTTCCCTGGCCAGTTAGAAACCTTCCTTGCTTGCTCATCTCATTGAGCTGGCATTGAAGAGGGTGGAGAGTGAGGGGGTGCAGAAGCCCTTCTAGCAAGGAACTAGAAGAAATGGAAGGTTTCTAAGTTCTGCTATTAGATTCCTGTGCAGGGAAGAGGCTGGATGGAGTGGAGAGCACTGACAGGCAGTGGGAGGGGCTGAGAGACATCTGAAGACCTACAGGATTTAAGTCATTACTGTCATGGCTTACCCTGCGGGGGAGCTTTGTGTACCGAACATAATCCTCCAGGAACAGAAGGGCACCCACAGCATCTGCAGGCATTTCAGGCATCTTCTGGCTGTAAAAGAAGTCTAGGTCAGTTAGCTGCTTTGAATGTCAATGGGCCCTTACTTGACTAATGAGCAGCAGCATACCAAGTCTGTAACACGCCCACAGGGCACCCTCTGGATTCCTATGAAATAATTACCCTGCTCTTATTAAGGAGCCAACCTTGCAGAAAACAACCTAAGCATGGGCTGGTACGATGGATCAGAGGATAAAGGCGCCTGCCTTCAAGCTTAATGGCTTGAGTTCCATTTCCAGAATCTACATGAAGAAGAGAACTGGATCCCTTAAGGTTGTCTTCTGACCTCCACACGCACAGTGTAGTACATGCACAGACATGCAAATAAATGTAATTAAAGAAAGATAACAGGCAACCCCTAACCTCTGTTTAGACCCATCTCCCTTTCCTGATAGTTTCCCCATGTTCCCACCCCCGTTTCAGCTTCATTGGTTTTGCACACTCATTTGAAAGTCAATGACTGGCTAGGACTAGTGGTGTCAGATCTGCCATTGTACCTACTCTGGAGACAGCTGTAGGAGAACTGTAAATTTCACAGTAACCTGGGCTAGACTGGGAAGCAGTAAAACAATGTCTACAAGAGTAAAAGCAGGACAGGGTGTGACCCCGCTTTAGTGTGCACAAAGATCTGAGCTAGGCTGGCGAAATCATCCAAATGGTGGTAATCTTAACTTTATACTGTGAAGAGACAGGAAGGTTTCAAGCTAGACTGACCCTTTCAGACAGCAGAGAAGGAAGCTCAGGCCTAAGCTTTCGTTTTTCGCATCCTAGAAAATCCACAATTGAAGAAACGGGAGCAAGGAACTAGAAGAAATGGAAGGTTTCTAAGTTCTGCTATTAGGTAGCAACTTGTGATTCCTGTCTTGTTATACTCCGTGAACTAGCCTTTCCGCTTGCCTTGACACTGAGGAATCACTATTTAGTGTGTGGTGATGGTGGCCACATCAAGGAGTGTGACTTTCCTTTAGCGATGGAGCCATGTCTTGTTGATCACTTTGAAGAGTGAGGTTCCACTTTTGCGAGAGGAGGCATGTCTCAGTGGTGTTCACACTGAAAAGTGTGACTCTCTTTGTTGAGTGGGATGGTATCTTAGTCCAGCAGGAGGGCAGGGCTCACTTGGCTCTCAGAGCTAGATCACAGAGTCACAGGTCTGCACTTCATCTCTCATAGAAAGAAATCTAATAATATCTACTAATTCCCATCAAGATCTAGTCTTACAATGTCCCTGCAAGTACAACTATGGGAAATTTCTTAGCAGGGTGACCAAGGATAAGCACTGGAGGTGACGGTTCCCAGCATTGGGAGGTGCCTTGACTTGTTTTATAGAGCAGCTACTGTTCCCCATTCCCACAGGGCTGCCATGAGAGGGATCTGTCACAAGAGGCTGCAGTCCCTTTTTGTGACATCCTTTCTACCTTGTGCACTGCTCCATTGTGGAGCGAATAAACTGGCCAATCAGTGCGAGGAATTGCTCCGTGTATCGGGAATGAAACTGCTTCAGCAGAGTGAGCAGCCCCAGGACGAGGGGCGGCCAGTCCACAGGGTCGGCAGGTTTCCGGCAGACCATGCCTGCGAGGGGAAAGTTACAATACCCAGTGAGCTACTTGCTTTGTCAGTGTTCATAGAGTACCATCCCTCATCAATGTCATCATGGCTGCCAGGAGATTATTCTGAGGAAACAGTAGTTCTGGGCTGCCTCTTACACTAGCTGTGACGTTTGTCTGAAGGATTTTGTTTTTATCATTTCTGTTTATTTTCTTCTGCACTATTAATGCCCACTATGGTGGAGACTTAAGACAAAAATCACCCCAAATTGACTTCAGTTGATGGTAGCATGACATTCTAGATACCCAGAAGCACCTAATCAGGTAAAATCAGTTAAAATTCTAGTTAAAACATTTTAAAATCATCTTTAAAAACAATGTTGAGTGTTAAGAATGGAATCCGCTTAAGTCAGGCCAGTGAAAGAAGGAAGCCTGGTATGCGCCTGAATACCATTGCTGGCTTTTCTCCCTGGGGACCTCTGCCAAAATCTGGAGACTCAGGCCTTCAGGTGAAACATATACAAATGTTAGAAGATGTACACCTCCTGCCTTCAATGTCATAAAGTTACACTCCACAATACTGGCCATAAAGACAGACCTATCAATGTATCAATCCCCAAACAGTTTGATCACCATTGAATTTCCACAAATACAACCAGCAAGTTAATGGAGAAAGAGAAATCTTGTCAATACATGACACTGAATTTGGATAGCTTAATGGAGGGGGATGGTGAAGCTGACCCCACCTTACAACAGATGCAAACAGTACCTTGGATGGTTCATAAGCCTTAACGTAAAAGATAAAACTAGCTTCTAGAAAATGAACTGGCAATATTCAATTAAATAGGAAATATTTAATAGCCACAGGGACCACTGAGAGATGAACTGATATGGAACCCACTGTGTACATTCCATCAACAGTACTATGTTGCAGTGGCAATGACACTATTTCATCCATTTGGTTATGAAAAAAAAACTGGATGTCTGACATAGCATTCTATTCAGAATGCTGTCCTTACACATTGATCAACTGCTTGTTTATTACAAAGCAAAACCTTGGCATCATACCTAGGTTTTTGTTATACTGAAGTTTTGGCAACTGAGCAATCAAGAAGAGAAAGTTGACGATCGGGAAGTAGGGTAAACGCTTTGTTGTTATATAAATCTGGAAGAGAAAGATAAGAGAGGTGATGGTTTCTTCATGCTATAGAACATCAGAGTACATTTCAGATAGGAGCTTTGCTGCACTTTTAGCTTGCTCTTCTCACCGCCCCCGGCTGAGAAGTTCCATCCTTTGCTGCCTTTGGAGATTTACTTACCTATGGCCACACGCACGCACGCACGCACGCACGCACGCACGAACATATGCTTTAGTCCTTCTGTAAGGAATAGCTTTGCCAGACAGGAAACCCCCCCCATCCTATTAATACTTCTAAAAGGAGGGGCAAGAGATGACAATCAAGAATGGCAAGGGGCAGCAAAGGTATGGGGCTAGAAAGATGGCTCGGTGGCTAATGATGGCTACTCTAGAGGACTCAGGTGCAGTTTCCAGTACTGACATGCGGCTCACAATTGTTCCAGGGGAACTGACACCATCTTGTGGTCTCCTTGGGCATTGGGCAGACACATGGTGCACATACGTACAAGTAGATAAATAGTCATACACATAAAACAGATCTTTAGAAAAAAGAGTAGCAGACGGATGTAGGGGGAGAGAGAGAGAGCCTGAGACAAAAGGAAGAGAGAAAAGATCCAGGTAGCAGAAAGCAGAGAGGCAGCAAATGCTGAGGAAGAAAACAAAGTCAAACGCTTCTCACGGGCAGTCTCTCCTTCCCAGTTAACATGGCAGAACAATCAGGGCAGACAAAGCCATACCATCCCTCCGTGGGTCTCCAGTCCACAGAAGACAGGGCATCAATGCACTGGCTCTGATCACTGGCTAGCTCCCTGTCTAGTGTGGGGGCCCAGGGAAGTCCTTGATCTCTCCAGGCCTCAGGCTCCTCACCTAAGGATGCTTAGCACTCTTTACCTTCATTGTCTTTGTTTTCCTTTGAGACAGGGTTTTATTATTATGATAACTAACCAGGGTAACCCTCTAACATGGACATGTTTCTGCATCAACACATATAAATTCACATACTAGGAAGACACAACACAAATACGGACAGGCAGCAGATGCCAGTTTTGGACAGGTACCACCTTACGAGATCTAGCAGTGATTTATGAAAAACTCTGCACCCCTGCACCACTCAGTGGTTTCTGGAGCTTGGAGCTGCAGAGGACTGATGAGCCTGGCATTCGTACCTGCAGTTCATGCTGGCCACCAAGAGGAAGCAAGCAAGACTGAGCAGTGTGACCATCCCAGCTCCAGCTGAACTGCAGACACTGTGCTTACTTTCCCAGTTTACAACAGTCTCACGGCCAGGGAGGTGACATCATTGAGAAAAGGTTGGAACCTAACAGCATGGGATTCTGGGGGCTGAATGCAGTTTTCTGGAATATTTTCACAGTGATCTGTTACCTGGACAAAAATCACCTTTTGTACCACACAATTCTGCACCCCCAATTGTATATTTTAGTCATTAACCTTATTCAGTGGGTTATGGATTCCAGCTGCCTCCAGATAGGCTGTGATTTCATATAAGAGTGTGTTATCTTCTTTGGGGTAGGGAAGTGAAGGGTCCCGATAGTGGGCTTCGATGTCAGCCAGGAGAGCCCTAGTAGGGGAGAGAAGCAGCAGTTAACAGCAACGGTTAGCAGGGTTTATACATCTGTACCAAGGCCTGTCCTTATGCCTCCCAATCCACAAGTCTGTGACTGTGTGTCCCTGTGAGCTCTGACCTAGAGTCACCACTGAGATTACAAAAGAAAAAATAATTACACGCCCATGCCTGTAGAGGACAGATGAGGGCCTCTGATCCCTTGGAGCTGGAGTTACAGGTGCTTGTTAGCTGACAGGGTGCAGGGAACCAAACACTAGTCCTCTGGAAGAGCAGCCAGTGCCCTTAACTGCTGAGCCATCTCCCCAGTCCCTCATTGTTCACATTTTTATGAACTGGTCAAACTGTTTCTAAGAACTATTTTGATAGTAGAGCAGATGCTGGGATGAAGAAGCTTGGATTGTTTATCTGAGCAGCTGGGAAGAGAGGGTATGTGTGCAGCTCAGGATGTATGGGCCTGCTTTCCCCTGCTCCCTGGGTAACTGTTGCTTAGCTCTTTAGGCTCCACCTCTTATAGCTGCTATTAACAAGTCTTGTAGGCTGGGACATGGAGCTGGCAGTGCTGCTGTGTATTATTTGAGTAATGCATGTTAAAAGCCTAGAGAGACCTTAAAGGAACAAGTGTGAACATGGGTGCTTGGAAGGTGGGCAGCCCAAGCCCAAGGCAGCTGTCTCAAACCCTGGCACTTACTTATTGAGATTGTCCAGAGCAGCTGCCAGATGTCTGGAATCAAATCGACAGGAAGAGTTTAGCTCATTGGCGATCTGTTGTCTCAGGATCTGCATCTGCCCAACCTGAGAGACAGCAAGTGACAGAACGCAGAGGTGACACACAGGGCGCTTGAGAGCCGTCACCAGTATGTAAACAGAGCTGGAGAGCCTTTGAGGGACGTACCCTTGGCAGTCACCAGTCTGCTACACTGTCTCCTGGGTAGCCATGGCAATGCCTCCTCCAAAGGCCTCTAGCTATTCTCTACCACCAGAAAGATAGCCACATTGCAGCTTCAGATCTGTAATAACCCTTTCTTGACACCCATGGAACAGTCCAGCTCAGTGGTTTCACTGTGCTCTTACTTAAATAAAATAGGTGCCTAGATTCTAAAAGAAGCTAGTCTTCATCTAAATAGTTAATTGGTTCATTTGTCTCTACTCCTCATTTCCAAAGACACCGTGTTTTTTTCATCGCATATAGATGATTTATACTCCCAAAGATCCATGCTTTTAGGAACAGCTGCCCTGCTGTAATTCTGTGAGGATTACAGAGTACAGATACTTGATCCGTCAACTGACAGACCAGAGCATTCCATGAACTTGGAAGAAAATTCCTATTTCCTTGTGCAGAAGCACCTCTGATCAGAGGCATTTCAGAAAGAACACATTCTCTTGAGCAAGTGGGAAGCTGTGGGTCCATGGAAAGCCTAGTCAGTAGTAGCTCCAGAGAGAAGCCTAATGGAATGAATGTCTGAGAAATAACAAGAAGGTGATGAAATTCTGTTTTAACCACGAAAGGAATATATTTCCATAAACACAAAAGACGTAGGAAAAGTTATACAACACAGTGTGATTATTCCTGTCCCCCATCACATACTTTCTTTACATAGTATCGAATATCCTGTTTCCCATACATACCTTCATTATAGCTTCCAGGTAAGCGGTCCAAATCTTTTGTGTTTTAGTGATGGCGGAAAGATAAACTTTACTTGAATTTGCTGAAAGTTAAAATATAATCTTAATCCAGTAAATTCAGAAAAGTTATAGTACAGCATTATCTCTGCCTTAGCGAGTCTCAGGACACTTACCTACAATGCTTTTTAGGGGGCTGACAGCATTCATGAGTGTTTTTAAGGTATCTTGAACAGTTCTATCTCTCAGGATAATTTTCTGAAACAGACTGAGGAAATTCTACAAACAAGAAGCCATGGTCAAAATCCCAACATAACAACCCAAAACTCAAATCATCCGCTGCAGTCACATGGCCTCCAAATGGGAAGACAGCAGGGACCCAGGTTCCTACTAGGAGCAGGAAATAAGGCTTCAAACACTTTCCCACACTGACATTAACTGAAGGAGTCTACTCATAAAATTGCAAAGCTGGGCAAAGAAATTCTAGGTTACTATCAGTTCTTGTCTGCCTAGGAAAATCACTCATGCCTCATATCGGCTGAGAAGTCAGTCACAAAGGACCCTGAGCTGCATGTCAGGTGAGACCCGTTGCCATGGTTCTGAGGTAGAAACCAGATATGGAGAGCTGTAAGAGGCAGTCTTTGTCTTCTTGGCACGGTTCAGAACTACCAAAGTGTGTCTGGATGTTTCCAGAAGCTTAATGACAAAGGGAAGACCCATGCTAAATGGGGGCAACACCATCCCATAAGCTGGGATCCAAGACTGAATTAAGAGCAGAAAGTGGGCCAAGCATTGACACCCATTTCTCTTTGCTTCCTGATACAGGGCAGTGTGACTGCTGCCTTGTATTCCTGTGATCACAGTGGAAGCCATTCCAGATGTCAGGCCATCCCCTCCATGACGGACCAGACTCTCAAACTGTGAGCTAAAATACAGCCTTTCATCCCCAAGCTGCTCATCAGCTGTCTTACCAGAGCAATGAGAGAAGGACCTGACGAGGGGTCCCAGGCTCACCTGTAACTCTTTCACAATCATGAAGCACAGAAGCCTGTCCAATCCATTCAGACCAAAAGTCCCCAGGGTGTTCTGGATTTCTGAGAAGAGTCGGCTGCTGGTCACTTCCTGATGAGTTTTCAGGTCATACCAAGTGTTCAGCTGGTCTATGTAACATGTCATTCTAAAACAAAAGGACAACCAAAAGTCCCAGCAGCTCAAAGGTGTGGGATAGGAGCTGGGGTATCATGACCCAGGGCATGGGCTCTACACCATCGATCATTTTACAGCCTTACTGTGTAGTCTGGTAAAACCTGGACGTGCATCAGTCCTGCCTCAACAGGTGTGAGCAGGGATACTGACTAGCGTTTCCTCACTTCTGTCCAGGTTCTCAATCTTGTCTGTCCGATGAGAGCCTGGTGTCACAGACAGTAGTAACCCTCAACTAGGTCCTCTCCCCACTGATTGCGGTTCCCTTGCCTTTATTTATTTCCTCTCAGCTAAGCTACTCCTGGGAACCATGCTGAGAAGACCAAGTTACTTGAGCTACCAGGCTGGAGGACTCTAGGACCCAGCTACCTTTTTACAGGATGTTCCTTGAAGCTTCCAGAGACTGGAGACCGATGAGAGCCAAGTATCAATCCCACTGGTGAAGAAGACACTTAGGATCTTTGAACAGTGACATCCAAGAGGGAAGATAAAGATATGTGCTTTCTTCCCAGCTCAGTAAATGGTAGATAACCACTTGGAGCCTCTCAGTGAATCCTCTTAGGCTCAGGAATACAGTATATGACAGCTGTGGCAAAAAGCCACCATCATCTGCTGGGCACTCAGTGTTATCCTCTGTCACCCTCCCACTAGCTCTGTGAAATACATGCCATTTAACCCCCAATTTAGAGGGGGGATGATGGAGCGCCAGGTAGGCCTGGAACTAAGGTTATATAATTCCAGAGCTTTGGTTCTCAAGCCCTGGAAGAGGGGCCTTGAGTGACTGGTAGGGCCTACAGAAGGCACAGATGTCCACATTCCCCTCCTAGATAATCTGATTCAGCAGGTATGGGGTAGAGCCTCAGCCTCTGCAGTTTCGACAAACACTACATATGTAGGGCTCATGTTATAAACACCAGCACCATCCACACATGTAGATTTCATGTTATAAATACCACCATCCACAATCCATTCATGTAGGGCTCATGTTATAAACACCAGCACCATCCACACATGTAGGCTTCATGTTACAAATACCACCATCCACAATCCATTCATGTAGGCCTCATATCATAAACACCATCATCTACCATCCATACATACAGGCCTCACAGTAGAAACCCTACCATCATCCACATTTGGAGCTTTACAGGGAGCTGAAAGCCTCAGGAGTGAGGAAGTTAGACTCAGAAGTAAATGTGCAGGGGGTGGGGGGTGGGCACCCAACTCAGGAAGGTTTGCAAAAGTTGCACACATCTTTTATGGTCAGGTTTCAGGGTGTCCTTTTATTACCCAGTGCTGGCATTTTGGATGTGACATTTGAGAAGACCTTAGTTCTGATAGTGAATTCTCAGTCACATCTAATCTCCACTGAAAGTATGAGAATGGCAGGGTAGTTTCTAAAGGGGGTCAATGATTCAAGCCACTGACACAAAGGACTATTTACTCTTTTGTTCGTGATAAAAAAATATTTTAGCTAGAAATCTCAAAAAGTTCATCTACAGTTCATTGACTTTCATAAATCTTGAGACAAAATAAACCTAGCCTAGAAGGCGGTATGGAGTGTTTAAGGAATGCATATGTTTCAATGAGACATGGGTAGGTGGGGAGACAAAGAGGCAAATCCACCTAGCATGGTCCTCCTTGGACAGGTGCATAGGGATAAACTGAGCCCCAAGACATGAACCCGCTCTTTCCTCAGTTGGTCTCAGTGTACTGCTTCATCTGAGGCTCAAAGGGAGAGGAAATGGGGTTAGCTGGATTTACTGAGAGGTATCATGGTACCACCAGATATTCTCAGGAATAGTTTTAATTGTGTAAGATTTTCACCCAGTCCCTGCTGAAGTCACATGAGCCCATGTGACCAGGATGTGAATTCTTGACTAGCAGCTGGCATGTTCCAGGAACACTATTGGGCAGGAGAGTAAGCTTTTGTGCCTGAATTTCCTCATCGTAAAATTGGTAGCAGCAACAGTGCCTACCTCCTGAGATGATTGCGGGAGTAAGTATGTAGATGTGGGTAGCATGCTGAATGATCAGTAGCTAATGACTCTTAGTAAGTACTTGGGTCCTGGATTAAGAAATAAGCTTGCCATCTTTAATGATCAGGATGAGCCGACAAGTACAAGGCCAGGGCTAGGGACCAGGGAGCACACTTCAGTGACATAGGCTCAAATGTCTCGTGGCCTGAAGCTCAGTCACACTCAGAAGTACTTACTTGGGGTCTGTGATCCGCAAGATTTCTCTGCAGAGTCGACCAATAAATGTTATGGACTCATCCACAGGTGCGAACTTAGGGATTGGAATATGAGTGGACTGGTACATACTCTGCCAGTCTTGAATCTAGAACACAACCATAAATGTCTAGTTCAGCTCTGACAGTGTAACTGGGTATCTTTTCTTTACATAATCTCACAAGCACTGCATGAAGAACAACAAATGTTGCTTGGTTTTGAAGAAAAAAATTTTAAATCCATATCAAAGGTCCCAAATGCTACACAGAACATAAAAAGAAAAAGAAAAAGAAAAAGAAAAAGAAAAAGAAACACTCTTAGTGAGGGCTGGAGATGTAGATCAGCTGGAGAAGTACCTGTCTAGCATGAACAAAGCTATGGGTTCCAGGCCCAGTGATGCAGGTCTGGAATCCCAGAGCTATGGAGGTAGAAGAGGAGGATAGTAAGTTCAAGGTCATCCACTGCTAGACAGTAAGTCAGACATTAGCCTGAGCTACAGAAAAGTGAGTAGAGATGGACAGTGTATTCCAAAAATCTAAACATAAGCTTAAATAATCTTTTGCAAGTGCCACTGGTGTGTGTCGGTTCCTTGTTAAATGCTACAATCAATGGCATTTGAATTTGGTGCGATTTTGTGGTTCATGAAAAAAACAAAACAAAACAAAACAAAAACAAACCAGAAAAAACAAAACAATCCTCTTTTCAAAAAAGATATGTACATTAAATGTGGGCAGCCATTCAGGCAGCGCCTTCACCCCGCCCCCCACAAGGTCAGCTGAAGTCAGGAAGTGAACAGAGCAAGTGCTGGCTGGGACACTGAGTAGCAGTGCTGCTGTGGATGGCCTCTGGCTCGTCCTGAACAAGCCAAACAGCACTGCAGAGTCAAGAGAGGCCCCAATGAGCCTCCCACTCTCACTGCCCCGGGCTCTAACATGCAGAGCAGCAGCTGCTCTGAGCCCAGGTCTCGGTCAACTCTCCTTTTACCTTGAAGTCTCCTGAAGGTGCTCTGTGGGACTTAATACTTTTCAGTAAAATTATTAGAAAAAAACAACAACCAAAAACTTTCTTTCTTGTTGGTGTTCCTGAGATTTGGAGTATATATCTTAAACATGAGAAATAACAGATACAGTCAAGAATTGAAAAAAAAAAAGTTAAATACCTTTGTTCTTAAGAAGTTATTACACTCTTGCTCCACGTTATAATTTATAATACGAGAGACTTCCTCCTGCCAGATCTTCAGACCATAAATGCTGACATAGTCCTGTATGTACTCAAAAGAACGGTGGAACCCATCCATGGTGGCTCCCAGCTCTTTCAGCTTGGGCATCAGCTCACTTGGCTATACGGAAGGATGGGCAAACTGTTAAGGAGGAAGCTATCAACAAACACTTACATTAGACCTTAAATGACACACTAACTAAGGTTTCTGCAGCCAGGCTGACGGACAGTGCTGGAGGACAGCCCAGAATGGACCACGCTCATTTGGGAAGAAAGCCTCATAAGAACAATAGAACAACACATCTTGATTATTTCACCAGTATCAGCTGATGAACAAATCTAATACTCTACCCCTAAACACTTAAGTTGAATTTACTGAAATGAAACATATCTTATGTAAAAATTTCAGGATTATTCATTTTTCTCTTTAGAAAAATTACCATACTTTTAAATAGATAATGCAAACTTAAAAAAAAGCCAGTTTTTATAGTTTCTATCTGCTTTGTGGTCAACAAGTTCTTTGACAATAAGTAACTCTGAGTCTTAAGCATCCGTTCAGTTCTTAAACCTGGGACTGCAGAGGGAGAGAGCTGGTGTTAAGAGGGATTTTCTTATGCGTGGAACATAGAGGAATCAAAAGCAGATGAGGAGTTGGCAGCACAAATCACATCCTGGGAAGGCAGGCGAGAGGCAGGCCTGTCTTGTTAGGTATTGCAGTGCACACCGGGAGCTGAGTGACAGACCCGTTCTGAGCACTGTACCTTGGCCCGAGGGTTGAATATCAGTCCCCTGTGGAGGGCGAAAGCAACCCGCTTCACTAGCTCTTTCCTTATTCCATCTTCCAGCAACTGCTTGGGATCCACCTAGGTGCAAACCAAAGGCATTCAAGGCAGTCAGTCAGGATAAACAGGGCAGACGGCCAGGGGAGTCTGCAGCCCAGCATTTTCCCACCGCATCTCTAAAAGATGTAATTTAAAATTTTCTGCCCCTATTTCATTTTCTAGGGGTGAGCTGAATTATTCATCCTGTTGCTGCCACAGGACTCTGTTCATCTCAGTAAGTTTTGTGATAATTTCATAACATATTACAAAGATAGCATATATGGACAGTTTTTTTTTTAAACTTTATTTATTTATTATTTCTTTATTTATTTGCCTTGGTGTTTGCCTGGAACTGGAACTACAGACAGTTGTTAGCTGCCATGTGGGTGCTGGGAATCGAACCTGGGTCCTCTGGAAGAGCAGCCGGTGCTCTTATCCGCTGAGCCATCTCTCCAGCCCCTATATGGACAGTTTTTAATTGCTTCACATTCTAATCATCTCATTAAATGTAAAGTGTCTTTATGTACAGCCAGCAGAAGATGGTGACAAGAAATTCTAAGTTCATATCATGTTTGTCTTTAATCATGAACCATTAGAATTATAATGCTCTCTTCCTCCATCAACAAATGCGTGAAAACAAAATTGCTGAGCGGCATAATAGGACGCCCACATTCCTTCCTGTTTCACACTTATTGCTGGAAAATCAAACAAACGGTCAGAGGCCACACAGAGTAGCAGCATGACAATTACCTTAATAATTCCCACCAGGGTCGTTTTCATCATCAAGATGCCCTCGGT
The DNA here is from genome assembly GCA_004025045.1 of Sigmodon hispidus. Lineage (NCBI taxonomy): Eukaryota > Metazoa > Chordata > Mammalia > Rodentia > Cricetidae > Sigmodon > Sigmodon hispidus. The sequence continues at coordinate 253,837 of PVIH01000775.1, forward strand.
GAAGATGGAGATGGCATGAGTGAGCTTGGCAACCTTTAACAGAGAGAAAGAGGGAGGTAAAGTACTTCACAGGAAAGGACCTCACTTCTACCTGGGAGGCAAGTGAGGCTCTGTGGTATAAGGAAAGACTGCGGTTAGATGCTGGGGACGATCCCTGTCAGCAGTTCCTCATCCTTCAATGGCACTTCCTCCTCTGGGTACTGTTCCTCAGGTCTAACCTTCAGGGCTGGCCTCAAGATGAGCTGGAATATCCAGCTGCCTGATTGTATTAGATGCATCTTCAACTCATGATGATCAAACGCACAAAGAAGGAGCATGGATGTGACAAGTCCAGGGTGCGTAGCACAGGAAGAACATGGACAATGTCAAACTTTCAAGCGAAAAGAGCCCCATCTCTACAGAGAACAATGTGGGTGAGAAGGCTCTCCAGGTCACTAGTGAAATCTCAAGAGTCATGGTGTGAGTTTTCGCTAAAACCTCCAAACCACATTATGGCTGCGAGTGTGAGGACACAACCACAAGTGATTGCCTGTGATGTTTCATGGTCTGGGCCTTAAGTATCAAAAGACAGAAGCCAAAGGAATATGAACCTCGTATCGTGGTCCAAGCTGAGCGTAGTCCCGCAGCTTATCCTTGTCCAGACGGGTAGGCACTTCAATGATGTCATGGGTCTGAAGCTTTATGATCTTCAGAAGAGATGTGAACATGCTTTCTGGAATGATCTGCAAAACCTTTGATGAAAAAATAAGAAATACAACTGAGTATCTGTGCTATTTTGCTTCTTTTAGCTGATGAATAATGAAGATGACAGCAAGGATACCAACCAGTTCCCAGGACAGCAGTTTGCTCATCAAGAGAGATACCGAGAAACTTAAAAGAACTTGCTTTAAAACTGTAATAAAGACATTTGGTGCATGCCTTTAATCTCAGCACCAGGGAGGAAGAGGCAGGAAATAATCTTGTGAGTTCAAGGACATCCTGGCCTACACAGAAAATTCTAGGCCGGTCAGTGCTACCTAGTAAGCTATCTCAAAACAAACACCAAACCAAAAACCCAAACAACTGACAGGAAGCACAAGGTCACTTCCTCCTGCTGTCAGCTGCCTAAGTTAACCCTAGTCATGCTCAGGATAACTTATCACCATCCTATTATAAATTTTAAAAGACCAGTGGTCAAAATGTCCTAACACTAGGACGTTCTCAGCCATGGACTAACATGGTCATGGCTGGGTCCTTGATTCATCATGACGATTGGAGCAAGGACCAACATTCTCATGAAGACTTTAACTAGCTTCTGGTAAGGGAATGTGAGCTGTGCTCTGTCCTGAGCAGCCAGCTCTGACTCTGACGAGGCAACATCTCCGCTGTCGCTCAGCTTCTGCCATTCGGAGGCTCAGAGCATGTGAAAACCGGTGTGATTTCCTTAGAAAGCAAAATCACACTTGCAGGTCTATGGCTGCAGGGAAATGTGTTTATTTTTGGGTAGTGGAAATTTCTGGAAAGAAACCTGGAGGCCATGAAACATCACCAGAGCACTGTTTATTTAAGTCACCGAGATGCAGACAGAGGCACTTCCTACCTTTCTCACATATGACACCAATTCTCCTGAATAATACTGAGACACACTGAGGAGGTCAGGGCTGTTTGCTTGGTTAATACGCAGCAGGGGAAGATCAAGGGCGGAGGCGAGCTGCAAGGAAACAACACACGTTAAGGCCCTAGAAATCTTTCCCAAAAGTGGAATTTACAACGCAACGTTTGCACCTCACCAGAGAGGGAAACAGCCAGCAGGCCTCAGCAATGCCTCAAATAGTTCCTGACAGCACATTAAAATCAAACAAAACAGCCCCACAGCATCAGCTACTGTGTCAGTGTTTCTCACGCTGAGCACAGGCAGCAGCTGGTAACTTGTGAGACATGCCAGGTACCAGGCCCACCACAGACAGCCTTAGCGATGCTGGGAGTGCGGTGGAGAAGCTGCTCCCTAAGGCAGGAGAGCCGCTGTTCCACTGGAGCTCTTTGCATTCATGACTCCTTTTCAACCAAGAAACTGTTATGTGGTCCCAGTCTATACTACAAGTATACAGATCAAATATATACTGATAACAAACCACAGATTAATTTTAAAACATACATACTACTTTTATCATTTATATTAAAGATAAAATCAAATTTGCATATTCATGAAATGGATGTTCATTTTTACATAAAGAACTAAACCTTGGCTGAATGTTTGATGCTTTAGGACCTATGAGTGGATCCATAAAGCTTTAGTGCAAAGTAGCTAGCATCATATTCTGATCCATGATGGTAGAGCAAAAGCCAACTTTTTCTTCTGCCAGAGGATGGACCTTGCTGTTCTCTGCTTACCTTTAGGAACGTGGCTCTGAGTTTGGTAACCATGGATGGATTCACCCTTATGCTTTCTTGCATGATGGATGTGAAGCTATAAGGAGAAACACATGGTAAGCAGATGGACTTGTGGTCTTCATCAAGGGTAAACATCAGTGTGTCCACAGTACCTGTCAATTAACTGCCAGGCAAACGAAAGGTCCCCGACGATCTGCATTGTGATCAGGACTTCCTCCTTAATGTTGATGGTTCTGATCATTTGATGGAGAAACTTGCGGGTGTCAGCGAGAAACTGACAGACTTGCAGATTTGATTCCAGCTGGTGAAACTCCTGAACCTGTGTTACACAAATCCATTTAATTCAAGGAATTCTTCAGTGCAACCCTTTCCTTGAATACCTCAAAAAAACTTCATCAGTTGCCAACAATTTCTTGAATAAATTTTTTATTTCAAATTAAGCTTCAGAAATCTCTAAGGCGAGTTCTGAGGAAATACACACAAATCTAGAATTAGAAAACTCTCTCTTAGCTAGAGAGATGGCTCAGCAGTTAAGAATGCTGGCTGTTCTTCCTGAGGAACAGGGCTCATGATTGTGAGCCACCATGTGGTTGCCGGGAATTGAACTCAGGACCTCTGGATGAGCAGTCAGTGCTCTTACCTGCTGAGCCATCTCTCCAAACCAATAAATCTTAAAAAAAAAAAAAAAAAAAAAAAAATAGAATTTGAAATAGTGTTCTGACAGGATAATTTCCCATTTTAAACCTACATCAACAGACAATTAAACATTTAAGAAAGGTGAGCTAGAGTCTTTTCTTTGAATACACTCATTTTTTTGAGTATATAAAAAGCATTAAACATAAAATCATTATGTAACAAACTACTTTTATTTTTTGTGCATTTACTTCCAGCATTTTTTCATTTTTTTCTCCCAAAGGCACATAATTTACAGACCTAAAAGAAGGCACAGATGTACAATTGTTTTGTTTTTACACCTTACCACAACCTCCTCAATAGTTCAAGAATATTTTCACAATTCTGATTCTAAAAGCACATATTTATTCGAGTTCAGATTCCCAACTGTTGCTAGCTGAGCATTTAGTTATTACACTAACTTTAGGGTTCTGAATACAGCATGGGGGGGGGACTGCTTCTGAGGGAATAGCCTCTTAGATATATTTTTATGAACCAAGTATTAGATTGGTCATAAGGTATAACTTCTGACCTAAGACATAGTTTCAAGATTGTAAAAATTATTAATGGTGTATGAGTGTGCACGTGTCTGCATGTGTCTGCGTGTGAGCGCATAGGTAAATGCCGGTGCCCACAGAGCTGGAGCATCACATTCCCTGGAGCTGGAGTTACAGATGACTGTGAGCTGCCTGACATGGGTGCTGGGAATGGAACCTGCACCCTCTGAAAGAGCACATACCCCCTACCTGCTGAGCCAACTCTTCAACCCAAGAACAGTGGCTGAAAAAGACTTCCTTATCTATATCTGGAATTTTCTTTGGGCTGCCAACCACCTCCCAAATAAAGACACAGAGACTTACTATTAATTATGAATGCTTGCTCTCGGCTTAGGCTTGTCTCAATAACTCTTTTAGCTTAATTTAACCTGTTTCTATTCATCTACACTTGTCTTGGGGCTTTTTACTTTTCTTTCATTCTGAATGTCCTACTTTCTGGCTTCCTTGTGTCTGGTTGGCTGCCCCCTGGCATCTCTTTTTCTTTCTCCTCCTGAGCCTCAGTTCTTCCTCCTCCTTACTCTCCTTGTCTAGAAGCCCTGCCTATTCCTCCTCCCTCGCTATTGGCTGTTCAACTTTTTATTCTATCAATCAGGTGCCTTAGGCAGGCAAGGTAAAACAGCAACACATCTTTGCAAAGTTACACAAATATTCTGGAACACTTACTTCCTCCAAAGCTTGTATTAGTTGCACGGTCTTCCTGCCTGCAGCAGTAGAATCATCATAATTGAGTGACAGTATTTGTTTTGAGATCTCTCTGAACCAAGCTTGGAGATTTTCTGTTAATGTAAAAACAAGGAAAGCATACTGAAACCCAGAATTCCTGTAGCTTTAAATTTGTCTTTTACAAATGTAATTCTCATTATTTTTATCACATGCGTAAACTCACTCCCAATAATTCTCCAACCACCACCAGCAACAATGTGGAGGGCACGGACCTCTAAAGGATTAAAGGCCCATCTGTAAACTGCCAATGCTAAGGTGCCCATGGGCATGGGAAGGGCAGGATACTGTTGGACAGGACATGGAGCTACTGAGCAATTTTCTGGAGAAGAGAAGGTGGATAAAGATTTGAGTTGTCAGAAATGAACGTGACTTATCCAGGTGAATGACAGATATGAGCAGAGGCTGTGGTTAAGGGGAAGACCAACATGTCGGAATTGTGAGGTACGAGCAGAAAGTAATGGGAATTCTGAACAGTTTAAGGGGTGCCATTTGTACTTGTGACCAGTGGTCAGAGTGGCCTTTGGAAGAGATTTGTAAAAAAGACTTATTTATTTATATTTTATGTGTATGTGTGTTTGCCTACATGCATGCGTTATTTATCACATGTGTGCAATGCTTGCAGATGCCAGAAGAGGGCATCAGGTCCTCTGGAATTATAGGCTTGGGAACTGCCATGTGGGTGCTGGGAACCAAGACCAGGTCCTCTACAATAAACAACAAGTGCCCTTAACTGCTCAGACAACTCTTTGGCTCTGGGAGAAAACTTAAAAGGTTCTGATTTTAAAAAACATGTCAAGATGCTACAGTTTTTCTATAGGCAAAATGTCCTAAAAGAATCAGGATCATAATCATTAATGTAAGTTTGCGATGTTTCCTTTAGAGAACAGCCTGTACCCCCCACTTCTGTCAAGATGGCAGGTACTCTGGAAAATAACTATGTGGTTTGAAAGAACGTGTGTGTAGGAGGCAGCTTTGAGGTCTCCTATGCTCAAGTTACACTCAGTGAGGCAGATCACTTTCTGTTTACTGCAGGTGAAGATGTAGCAATTTCAGCTCCTTCTCCAGCACTATGTCTGCCTGCACGCTACCATGTAGCACCATGACAATAATAGACTCAATGTCTGAAACTGTAAGTCATCACAATTAACTGTTTCCTTTATAAGAGTTGCCATGGCCATGGTGTCTCTTCACAGCAATAGAAACAACTTATCAAGGTTAGGAGATAATAATCTTAGGATCTAGGTCAGTAGTTATTAATGTATTTCTAGAAGATTACAAGAGCTCTTTGGCTTTCATTTCCTTCTCTTAATTGCAAATAAATACACTCATGAATTTTGCCTAATATTGGGGTGGGGTGAATTATGTATAGCTCTCAACTCTAGCAGTGAATCAGTTATAGGAACCTCTGGTTCAAATTTCAAAGGTAAGACACAAAAATGAGGTCTAGAGCAGATCTGGTTGTTGCCAAGGGAGGACAAGTTAGCAGAAGTCGCACAAACTACTGCAGATTTCCAAACGTGAGCACTGCCAAAGGGACAGAGTACACAATCCACCCCAGGACCTTTTAACTTGGCGACAGTGATGGTTGATCTTGATCATCAACTTGATTGGGTTTAGAACCACCTAGGACATACACCTCTAGGCATGTCTGTAAGGGCCTTTCCAGAGAGGTTTAGCTGAGGAGGGACGACCCACTCTGATTGTGGGTAGCACCATCCCATTGGCTGAGATCTCAGACTAAGAAAAAAGAAAGTGAGCTGAGCACCGACACTTACCCCTCCCCTCTTCCTGACCTCAGATGCAATGTAACCCTCGGCCTCACATCCTGCCTCCACACCTCCTCTGCCATGATGGACTGTGCTCCCCAACTGGGAGCCAGAATAAGCCCTCCTTTCCTGAAGTATGTTTTCTGGCCACAGTGAGAAAAAGTTACAGCCATTTCCTAAGACTTTAATCATGCAATACATGTCTCAAACACATAACTGCTCTTCAGCAATTACCATTCTTCTCCACTCGGGTTAGTGGTTTCACCCCTGAAAAAACATCAGCAAGCTCCGTCATCCGCTCAGAGCCCTCTTTCTTGTAATGCTCCCATTTGGATTGTTTCTCTGAAAGCATTTGCTTGAACATCTGTTGACAAGATGCAAAGATTTATTATTTGCCAGAAAATTCTGATCAGACAGTTTACAAAGAGACCTTCAATGAATCCCAATTTACTTAAAAATTTTCAACAGAGGGCTGGAGATGTGGCTCTGTGGACAAGGTGCTTGTGGTGCAAATAGGGACCAGAGTTCAGACTCCCAGAACTGATACAAAAACCGGACAGGTGTAGAGGCAGACAAGGGGGATCCCACAGGGAAAACCAGCTAGCTAGACTAGCTGAAACTGCTGAGTTGTAGGTTTGGTAAGAGACCACTGTGGTGGTTTGATAGGAAATGGCCCCTATAATGAGTGGCACTATTAGGAGCTGTGGCTGTGTTGGAGTATGTGTGGCTGTAGTCTTGTTGGAGAAAAGGTGTCACTGTAGAGGTGAGCTTTGAGGTCTTCTATGCTCAAGCTACATCCAGTGTGGTGGACAGTTTACTCTCTGTTGCCTGTGAATCAAGATGTAGAACTCAGCTGGGTAGAATGCACTCAGGAAGCAGAGGCATGCAGATCTCTGTGACTTTGAGGCCACCCTGGTCTACAAAGAGAGTTCTAGGACAGCCAGAACTGTTAAACCATGTAGGGGTGAGACTGGGGAGGGTGGAGATGTAGCATTCTCAGCTCCATGTCTGCCTGCACGCTGTCATGTTTCTGGCCATGACGATAATGGACTAACCTTGAGAAACTGTAAGCCAGCCCCAATTAATTGTTTTCTTTTATAAAAAATTGCTGTGGTAATTTAAACAATACCTATTCACAGAAATTGCCCTGGTCATGGTGTCTCTTCACAGCTTCTCTTCTTCAAAGAAACCCTGGCTAAGATAACCATGCTCTATAAATAAATTACAGTGACCTAAGAAAGCATCCAACATCAACTCTGGCCTCCATATGTGTGCACCCCACGACATACACAGAGGAAATTATCATTGACTCTGACCCTAACTCTTAATATTACTACATTATATAACCTGAAAGGGAAAGACAGACAGGTGTTCTCAGGTTACCTGCACATAAGCACAACCTGGAGGGCTTGTAAACTTTCAAGCCCTGAAGATTCAATTTAGGTCTTAAGGAGTGGCCTGGGAATCAGCACTTGAATATGGTATTAAATTTGTGATCACTGTTCTATGGTTTTTCTAGGGAACAATTCTTCAAATTTCAATTTAGTCATAAAAGTGTTGAGCATTATCTCACCAGAGGACACAGTAATGAACTAAATGACCTGTGTAAGTCTCTTCTTGCTACATTAGATGCTGATTATGTTTAAGTATTCTCTCCATGAAATGTAAGCCTATGGCAGAGTTGGTCAGAAATGTAAATTGAGGTTGTTTTTCTCTCCCCTGGAAACAAAACTACAGAAAACATACTGATAGCTAATCAAAGGACATGCTTTATCACACAAAAGCACAGGATATTGACACTGTCCTCTCATTAGGTAAATATTCGTGAATTCTAATCTTTCTCTTAGGAGAATCTGCACTGGTCATTCTGAAAGTGAAAAGAGGAACAGGAAACTCCACCTGCATGTGAGAGAATCAAGGGTATGTGAGACTGTGAGGCCTGTGGAGCAAGAATCTTAGCCATCCAGGAGGGACACTAAACCAATAAGTGATCTGTAGAAGAATGAGGAACACTGAGGCTTACATACGGAATCAACCCTGTGATAAGTCAGTACATGTTACCTGTAACAAGGGCAAAGCAACAACACAAACAACATGGAAACCTCGACTACAGGCTGAGTGGTTCAGGTTTCTCATATGCTATTCACTGCACTCACAGGTTTCCTGTTTGGTAAGACAGAACTGGGAATGAAGTATGGCCATTGCATTCATTTGTGTGCAGAGATGATGTGTGAGGGAGTGGGCACACGTGCTATGGTACATGTGGACAGAGATGATGTATGTGTGAGGGCATGGGCATACATGCTATGGTACATGTGGACAGAGATGATGTATGTGTGAGGGCGTGGGCACACGTGCTATGTTACATGTGGACAGAGATGATGTATGTGTGAGGGCGTGGGCACATGTGTCTCTTTTTACCCTGGGTTTTCAGGATTGAACCTGGTTGTGAAGCTTGCACTGCCAGCCTAGCCACTAAATTAGGAAATAAGCCATTTCACAAAGATGAAAGCAAACAGGTCCAATTACTGCACTTTTCAAGAGGACTGAAGAGTTCTAGGTCAGTTAGAGCATGATGTAGGTAGCAGAAAAAACAAGTTAAAGAGGCAAGCTGCAGTGTCAGGAAGTCAAATGCACTGCTGCTCAGTCTCCAGTTTTGTCTTTCCAGCATCTTTCATCGTGACACCTTCACAATGGCGAGGTGCCCTTGTTTCTTCTCCCTGAGAACTGACACAGCAAGCTGCTTACATACTCCACAGAGTCCAGAGAACCGACCCTTCATTAGAAATGTAGACTTGGTTAGTCACACAGCCCAGCCTGACTGGGATTCACTGTATGTCACCACATGTAGCAAGAGACTATAGCCTTAAGGGACCACTGTAGGATATGTGACTGTTACCTGAAACCTGCTTTTACGGAGCAAGGCTGTATTGCTCCCCTCTCTGAACTGGTCTCCAGAATGTGCCCTTACTGTGTCTACCACTATGGCTCATCACAAGCTCTGGCTTCTGTTCCCAGGATGTCTGTGTCTTAGCTTCTTTTCCTTCAGAGTACAAATCTTAGCACCATCATCCCCATTTTTCATGTGTGTAGAGTGCATGTTTGTCTGTAAGCATATTTGTACTTGTATGTGGATCAATGCGTACATAGAGGGCCCAATTAGAATTCTCCTTGATCACTCTTTCATTATCGGTAGCCTCTGCATCCAGCTCTGAAGACTATCTCCAGCAACACAACACACACCACACCACACACACACACACACACACACACACACACACACACACACACACACACACACACACACGGCAAGCTAAGAACTGGCATGCTTCTCTTAGGGTGTTTTGTGTTAGTAACCTCAGTTAGACACCTGTGGCTCTGACCTCATGTTAAAACATTAAAACTGTAATGTTTTAAACTTATGGTATATTTACAAAAGCCTTTAGTCTATTTTTAACTTGCTCTGAGGTAAAAATGAACTAATTGTGTGCAATGTGACTGAGGAGAGATTGTTATTTTCTGGTGTTAGTCTGAGTAAAAGAAACAAAGCAGCTATATATATATCTAGCTATGGAGCATATCCTAATATATTTTCTATATATCAAAATTATATAGCTCAATGAGAAGTCATCTTCCTGACCACCCACAAATATGTGCGCTCACAAGGCTGAGATGCAATCATGAGATTACATGTACTCATACCATGAAAATGCATGGTAATGAGGAGATATCATAGCTGTTCTTGTATAAATAAAATCACAGATGAAAGCAACTGGTTTTTCAGAGCTCGTGGTCCTGTAGGCCTTGCCCAGCAGGGTTCCTCCATCAGAGAACCATTGTTTTCTGGGCTGGTTGAATTCTCAATTGCTATACACTGTTTGTGACAATCGTTCCTGAGATTTCAACTTATTCACTGAGGCAGGGTCTGTCAAGCACATGAAGAGCTTGCAGGCATGGCCAGTCTTACTCGCCTGCTTGCTCTTGGATCCCCATCTTGTCTCAGGAAGCTGTTATAACAGGTGGGCTACCACATCCACTTGGCATGTACGTGGGTTCTAGGGAATCTGAATTCTAGCTCTCAAACTCAGTGCACTGGATAGTTTTAGGTCAACCTGACTCAAGCTAATGTCACCTAAGGAGGGAATCTCAAGTAAGAAAATAAGACTAGGCTGTAGGATATTTTCTTAATTAGTGATTGATGGGGGAAGAGCCCAGCCCATCAAGGTTGGTGTTACCCTTGAGCTGGTAGTTCTGGGTTCTATAAGAAAGCAGGCTGAGCAAGCCACAAGGAGGAAGCTAGTTAGCAGCACCCCTCCATGGCCTCTGGATCAGCTCTTACCTCCAGGTTCCTGCCCTGTTTTGAGTTCTTACTCTGACTTCCTTTGATGATGAACAGTGGTGTGGAATTGTAGGCCAAATAAACCCTTTCCTCCCTAAGTGTCTTTGGTCATGGTGTCATAGCAACAGTGACAATAACTTAGATGCCCAGCAAGCCATTAACTTCAAAGTCACCTCCCCAGACCCAAACCCCAGTTTTCACACATATTTTCATAAGAGTGATTCTCATTAATCTCTATATTCATCATTAGACTAATCTCTATAACCTGGTATACTTCCTCTATCACTAAATAATTGTTAGATGCTAAATTCTGCACTTTTTAAATTAAAAAAAAAAAAAACAGGCCTAGACAGAAAAAAATCTGTAGCTAAATCATGATCTTTTTTGAAAAATATTTTTAAACAAAACCCCAAAGACTAAGGTTATTCATTTAGTATTTTTACCTCTTTGAGTATAAACTCAAATTGTGCAGTATCCAGTAGCAACTGGAAGAGGACCTTGGGATTGTACCTCGAGTCTGTCAGAATCTGGTCCTTGATTTGACGAAGACGTTTGTTGTTTGGGTCACAAGCTAGAAAGAGGAAGAAGAAATTTCCCACTGATTAAATGTGCCAGAAATACTTATGAGACATGATGGGAGGCTTGGTTTATAGAAATTTGACAGGGAAGGTATAAACCATGTCTGTGGGTTAAGGTCTTGAAATCAGAAGGGAGTTTGTATAGGAGAGAAACTCAGAGCAATAAAAGCAGGTCAGTGGGGCTGGAGAGATGGCTCAGCAGCTCAGGGCAATTCTTCTTCTGGAAGACAAGTTTTTTTCCCAGCACCCATATCAAACAGCTAAAAACTGAAAGTCTAGCTGTAAGGGATCTGGTACACACACACAGACACATACATGCACATAGATTAAAAACAAAAAGTCTTAAAAGTGTGTGAATCCGAGGATTAAATTTACACTGTGGGAGAACATGGACCTACACACTAAGAAGCAAAACATGCAAAACCCAGAAAACAGCTACGTAAAATAAAAAACATTTAAGAAGCTGGAAAGGGTTAAGAATTCCACACATTTTCAAAGACATAAAGAGTGAGAAAGTTCAACTGTGATGGTTCCTAGGAAGTGGAAATGGATGGCAGGTAGAGGAACTGAGAGCATCTGCTTATAGGAGCTGGGAGGTGGCGACCAGGTCATAGAGGGCCCAACTCCATGCTCTGATGGACAACGGTGTTTGCTCCAAGAACAGGAAGTGTGGCAGTGCTTGATACAGGGTAGGTCCTCAGGAAGAGCTGACTAGTGAAAAGGTGAGATGCAGAGAACTCCACATACATCTGTAATCCTGGCTCCTTAGTAGGTCACCACAGATTCAGGTCCATCCTGATCTACACAGCAGTTCAAGGGCCAGGCATGGTTATGTGTGTGGCAAGACTTTTTCTCAGAAAACAAAATAAAAACCAAACTAAAGGGCAGGAGCAAAGAGTTGCAGGATTGCTGAGCACACACTCTAGGGATGGTAGTTCTATTACATCGGCTCTGGATGAGTCAGTGAACATTTACGATGCACTTACTAAGTATAAGCAAGGGTACCAGCTCTGGAGATGCCCATAGTATCATGTGTCCTCTGATTTCTGAGATTTTATCACTGGTCTTAAGATCACAGCTCATGGATCCTGTGGAGGCATTTCACACAACGTGTGAAGTTCCTGAGCCTAATGACCAAACTGTATGGATAGAAAGTCTCAAAGAGAGTTGTGACCCAGAGGAGGTTGAGGCCACCAAAGCACCTGCTCCAGGAGGCCCTCCACTCAGTAGGCTCACACGCTCTCTCTACTGCCAGTTCTGATCACATTTTGGTTCAGAATGTCTTCCATTTTATTAAGTAAAAAAATCTCCCCAATGGCCATCTCCTGCCTTCGGGTAGAGCCTTCTTTGACTCTCTGTTCACTCACTTTAACCCTACCAGGCCTCACACCACACCAGCTATGGGTTTCACAGCCGGCTCTGACTGGTTACGTGGGACCTTGGAGTAGTTTCTTGGAGTTGTTCTAAAAGGTTAGCACCAACAGCAGCTTGAAACACACAAATTTAGGTTTTACATCTTAGAGTTGCAAAATGGGAAGCAAGGTCCACTGCACTAAAACCAAAATGCCAGCAGGGGCTGGCAAGATGGTTGAGTAAAGCCTTGGTTTCAGAATCTTCTGACCCGAGTTCAATTCTCAGGTCCCAAATCCTGGAAGGAGAGAACCAACACCTGAAAGTTAACCTTTGCTATGCATGTGTGGTGAGCACACGGCGGGGTGGGGAGGGGGAGGAAGAGAATGTATACATGGACACAAAAACACACTGAAAAAATTCTTTTTAAATGTCAGCAGCGTTGGATTGCTAGAAGCATTAGCAGGTTAAGAAGTTATGTCCAAGCTGTGGTGTAAGGATCACATGCATTCCAGGATTGCTATGAATGTGATCTAACACATTTATAGATGACAGCATCATATCACAATCAAAAGGGTAGATACCCCGAAATTAGGAGAAATTCCATTGGCCTCTGAAGGCTGCCTGTCCTTTCTATCTTCAAAGCCAGCATTGATTGGTCAAGTCACATGTCTGATGCCGCTTTTGTTTCTAATCTGCCTGCCTCACCCTTTTGATTTAAATCTCTCTTGGATTACACAGGATCCTGGAATTGGTAATGTCCTCCTCATTCTTGTACGTGCACTGACAGCTTCTAGGGATGGGGCGTGAACATCAGTGGAGAAGGTGGGGAGGGGCACTATTCTGTCTACCACTGGTGCAGTCATCCCTTCTTGTATGTTCACAACTAATCCACTCAGTGTGATCAGTGACAAGCTCCTTGAACGTGGGAGCCCCAGTCCTGGAATTTCCCAGCCACCTACCAATACCTAACAAGTGGGTCATTGACCTTGCCAAGTTGACACAAACATCACTGCCTTAAGCAGTCAACTGTCCCTCATGTACTGACTCGCCCTCTGCTGAATACTTTGCATTGTGAAGCTGACCCTACCTCTGGAGAACTTAAGGTGAGGCAGGGTATGTGCCACCTCCCTTAACCAGCCCCCATGTGCGGTACCTGAGTCGGCTGTGTGAAGCATCAGCCATCGGATGGCGACGTTGCAGTCTCTCAGGCAGTTCAGCAGCCTTGGGATATTATCCAGAAGCACTTCCTCCCTCAAGTAGCCCTCTTTCAGAAACTGCTGCACCTGAGTGTGCACTTTTTCGCTGACGCTAGCATATCTGCTCGCCTTTCAAATTTAAAAAATCAACAGGTAGAATTAGATGGAAGAATAGCCATCTTGAAAATGAATCACATTCACTTGATTCCCCTGGCAAGTGCAAGCCTCTCCTTTATCTATCCACCCATTCATCCCTACCCACTTCCCTTCTGAATAACTTCATTTCTATATGAGGTAATTACATGTGGATTATAGTAATAGCATGAAGAGCTGATTATTGGATCTTTTTAAGACAGGGTACCTTGTCACCGTGTACCTTGGAACTAACTCTGTAGATCAGGCTTGAACTCAGAGATCCACCCTCTCTGCTTCCCAAGTGCTGGGATTAAAGGTGAGCACCACCAAAACCGATTTAAGAGGAGTATTGTGCTTAGAATTCTGAGACTCAATTTTAGTTTGGGGTGTGATTAAACACTTGTGGATTTATCCTTCTGTATATTGTTTTCATTGTCTAGTGCCAAACTGGACCAGGTGGGCTCTCTGATCCCTTCAATTTTTTTTGTCTGTCTGTCTATCTGTTTGTTTCACGACAGGGTCTCACTATGTAGCTCTGGCTGTCCTGCAACTCACTACGTAGATCAGGAAGGTCTTGAACTTGGAGAGCTGCCTGCCTCTGTCTCCCAGTTGCTGGAATTAAAACTGTGCACCATTACTTCAGCTTGATCCTTTCAACTTTTTTTTTTTTTAAAACTTTATTTATTTATTTATTTATTTGCCTTGGTGTTTGCCTGGAACTGGAACTACAGTTGTTAGCTGCCATGTGGGTGCTGGGAATCGAACCCAGGTCCTCTGGAAGAGCAGACAGTGCTCTTAACCGCTGAGCCATCTCTCCAGCCCCGATCCTTTCAACTTTTAACTTGGATGGAAAAGAAACAAAAACTGAGGCTCCTGCCTGTTCCTTCTCCTGTGGTTGACAAATGCAGAGCAGGTCAGACTTTGTTTGAACTTTCAGTCAGGCTCTTGCTGTCTAGCCCTGACTGGCCTTGATCTTGTAACAATTCTGCCTTAGTCTTTGCATCCTGGGATCACCATACCCGAAGGATGAGGCTTCCTCAGGTTTATAAAGCTTAATCAAAGTTGGGGTTTTTCTAACAATCTTGTAGACTCCTGGCCATCTGAGTTTACTGCAGTAAGGGGCCTTGCTAACCTAGCCAAGCTGGCTTAAAGCTCTGAAGAAACTTCTTAAAAGGTCACAAAGAGAAAATAAAAAAAAAAAAAAAAAGAATTTGAGGAATACAAAATTAAGGCTCTAACATCAGTAAACATTGAATGTCACTTTTCTAATACATCTCTAGGAAACAGGCCAACACTGAAATAATTCTATGCATTATTTAAGGAACTCAACTTAAATAAAACATTACAGAGTTTTGAAGCCAATATTTTCTGTCTACAGTGGAAACTATGACCCACACAGCCAAGCAAGAGAATGTAGCCATCAAGAAATATTAAGCACACAGTTGAATAAAAGGTTTCATTTATATTCCTCCATGTCCTCAGCTATTTTCTTCTGCCGGGTATTCTTACCAAAGAAGAATGTAGCCACATAACTCAAAAATGAGTGTAGAGAGTCTTCTGTTTAAATAATCCAATCAGCACACCATAAGAGATTGACTTAAATTACAGCAATAGAGTATCACTCAGTTTTCATTTCAACATTCACCCTACTGTGGAACTCTTTAAGCCGGCTCTGTTCATAGGACATGGTCTTCACATAAGAGCAAACAGTCAGCTCTGGCCCTGTGACACTGATTCATCTTAGGTATTGAATCTTTCTTCGGGCTCCAGTCTCTGTTTCCTCTATCACCCAAGTTTAAAACCTATCAATAATTCTGATTTTAGCTTCCAGTCATGCAGTAAGATGGATAGGAGCATATTTTCTCAACTCTATAGAAGTATACCTAGTTGGCTTCCTATGAGCCAGGCTAACCCCTGGTTAGCCCGAGCCTACCTGTTCTTTGACGTTTGAGAGGTCAAGGGTGTTGTTTAGGGCAGTTTTTGCAGCTTTGTAAGGTTCCCAAGCATCGGCTAGATTAACAGTGATGCCCATATAAATGCTGATTACCTGGAAGAGGAGACAGCCACTTAGAAATTGCCCAGCATCTGCTCCCATCAAGGAAAGACACAGGGAAATGCAAAGCTGTGCACAAAAGTGCCCTCTCTTTTCAGCTTCAGCTCATGTTAGTGAAAACCTAGGGCCCTCCAAATAATCAGTGGCAGGTTTGTTTTTCATGGTACAATAACTGAAATAACTTACCCTTCCAAATGACTGAATGTTAGATTTTTTAGATGAAGAAAATGACAGGAAAGAGAAAGCAGTCTAGTTTCTCTCCTTCCTAGTTTCTTTTCCTCCCTCCCTTCCTTCCTTCCTTCCTTCCTCCCTCCCTCCCTCCCTCCCTCCCTTCCTTCCTTTTCTTTTAGAGACAGAGTCTCTCTATGGCACCATCATGCCAGCTTCTTTGCTATTTTTACATTCGTAGAAGTCACTGATGGGGATGGCAAAATGGCTCAGTGAGAAAAGGCATTTGCCACACAGGCCTGGTGATTTAAATTTGATCCCTTGAACTCTGGCATTTCTATGTGCCTCACTGCACCACACCCACACCCACACCCACACACACACACACACACACACCCCACACACTTTTGAGAGCTTTCAAACAAATCTATTGATGTCAGCATTAAGTGATTTTTAATTTTTATTGTATGTGTATAGGTTCTTTCCTTTACTATGTCTGTGGATCATTTGTGTGCCTAGTGTCCACTGAGGCCACAAAAGGGTTTTAGCTCTGGAACTGCAGCTATGGGCAGTTTGTGAGCTGTCAAATAGGTGCTGGGAATAAGACCAGCCATGCTCTTAACCACTGAATCATTGAGCCAGCCCCTGATTCATGATCTTTTAGTCTTGTTTCTTAGAAAGTAGATTTCATGTCACAATTTCCTTTAAAAGCAGTTTTACCCATTTCCCGCAAAGTTTGTTATGTAGCGCTTTCACATTGCACAACTCTAGCTTTTTTATTCTCAATTTATAATATGGTTCCCTCTTTACACAAAAGCCATCTAGGTATGCATTTTTCTCAAATATTTAAACACATCTTTTTAATGCTTAATTATAATTGAATTCCACTATAGTGAGAAAATACAGTTTATATAGTGTTTTTTTTACTTTGTTGAATTCTTTTATGATCTATTACATGTTCAACTTCCATATACATTCTTCAAACACACATGTAACATTTATAAAATAATTTATGTTTGGAAGAGATACATAAAAAAATTTCCATCATGATTAATTTTGTTTTCTCATGTAAATCCAAGAATTTGATTTTATGTATCTTGAGGGTGTTATTGTTACATATAACTTCACAACTGTCAATAATCTTTGTGGATTATCCATTTTTAAAAGGTTTATTTACCTTTTAAATATTATGTATACAGTATACAGAAGAGGGTACCAGATGTCATTATAGATGGTTGTGAGCCATCATGTGGATGCTGGGAATTGAACTCAGGTCGTCTGGAAGAACAGTCAGTGATCTTAACCTCTGAGCCATCTTTCCAGCCTGGATAAGGATTATCCATTTTAAGCATTTTATGTGTCTCCATATCTCTATTAATGGTTTTCTTTAATATTCTCTACTGCCTGATATTTTCTCACAAGTTGTTTTATTAGTTTACATTTGCCTGACTAAAGACCTCTTGGGTCATATGTGTGTAGGAGGTACACTTTTAGGTGGTATATTTCAGGATGCTGTGATTACAGTACTATGGCCAAAACAATTCAGCTTAACAACATAAAGCAAAACTACCAGAGTATCCTTTTGGTTGCTCAGTTCCAAGCTCCTGTGTAGCCTGAAGTTTCTGGTTGGGTCTAGGTCCAATGTCCAGACCTACAGTCCCAAAGCCACTTAGTCTCAAATAATCAACTGCTGACAGTATAATGTCCAAAATGTTCAAGCAGGACATATACACAAAAAGAACTGCTAAACCTTGCCAGGACAAAGTAGGAAGTTCTTTAAGAATATCCTGCTTCACAGAGAAGTCTGTCAGATATACTAGGCTACAAATGGTGTTCCAATGTGGGGCACATACATCTGCATAAAGCTTGAGAAAGCTTAAAAATGGATGTAGAACACAAAAACAGAGCCAAAATAGCACTCTAGTTGAGTCTCTCAAGTGGGCTGTGGTACAGAGTGTTATTTGGGCTTAAGTTACAAAATGGTGGGTTTGCTGTATCAACCTGAGGTACAACATGGAATGTCCCCAAAGTCTCACAGAAGCCTCTGTACAAACATTAGACTATGACAGATTAAAGGTCTCTGTGCATATAGACAAAAAGAGAACAGAGTCAAAGATGGCTTCTTAGTAGCAGCATTTTCTTGGGTCAGCTCTGTTTGCTGGAGGCAAGCAGAGGTATACCCTTAAAAAAGAGGCTTCTTGACTCAGTCTTAGAGGCAAAAAAATGTGTAGCTCTTTTTTTTTTTTTTAACTTTATTTATTTATTTATTTGCCTTGGTGTTTGCCTGGAACTGGAACTACAGACAGTTGTTAGCTGCCATGTGGGTGCTGGGAATCGAACCCGGGTCCTCTGGAAGAGCAGACGGTGCTCTTAACCGCTGAGCCATCTCTCCAGCCCCCGTGTAGCTCTTTTAAGAGCCCTTGCTGCCAAATACTTAAATGGAGCTGCTGGAGACAGTAATTTACTTGGTGATAGTGTAGTCCCTGAAATAGGTTAAGTTGAAAGAGCTAGCAAGTAATGAGCTTGAGCCATAGGCCAAGCAGTTTATAATTAACATAAGCCTTTGTGTGATTATTTTATAAGTGGCCATGGGACCATGGGTGGGAAGATTCCTCAGGACTACAGGCCCTTATGGGCCAAAGGCTTTAAGTTACGCTCCTAAGTTCAATCCACATGTTGATAGTAATGGTCATCTCCTAATTGTTGGCTGTTCTTATGCTGCCAGTGAATTGAAAGTGTCTTAACAGCCAGTGTGACTTGGCAGCTATGATTCAGTGGTGAGAAGAAACAAACAGCCTGGTAGCTGAGACTCTGACCCCATTCACTGTATCACCATAACAACTCTTTGCTCTGGAAACATTTCATATGTAATAGGTATGTTGACAGTTTTATGTGAAACAACGTTTAAATGTTATAAGCACACACATACGGTAGCCTAAACCTTACTAGATTTTCCACAGTCATCTCAAAGTAAAACTTCAAGTGAAATTCCTATTAAAAAATTTGACAATTTAGGAAAATTACGCTTGTTTAAATTCATAAAAGACCTTAAGTTCATATAGCTGAACTTTATAAAACAGAAAGAATAAACAGTTCTGGCTTATGGTCTCAAAAGCCAAATTAAGATACATTTCTTTTCTTTTCTTTCTTTCTTTCTTTCTTTCTTTTTTTTTTTTTTTTAAAGAACTTTATTTGTTTTATTTTCCTGGAACTGGGAACTGAAACTACAGATAGTTATGAGCTGCCATGCGGGTGCTGGGAATTGAACCCCAGTCCTAAAAAAGAGCAGTCAGTGTTCTTAACCACTGAGCCATCTCTCTAGCCCATTAAGATACATTTTAATACATAGTTTTACTTTGAGAGTATCTATTTTAAGGAAAAATTACTGTGTTTATATAGATTTTTTTTAAACCAATCAGATGGAATTTCATGATTCATAAAATGAATTCTCACTACACAGGATAATTTTGCTCCAGTGACTTTTGTTTTCTAATTATTTATCATTTTTTTTTTGGCTTCTAGGTTAAAGGCCAGAAGGAGAGGGCTGGGAGGTGGCTCAGGAGGCAAAAGTTCCTGCTGACAAGTTCAAGGACCAGAGTTCAATCCCTGGGACCCACATGGCAGAAGGAAATGACTCCCCCAACTTCTCTTCTGACCCTTACACACGGAAATATACACAATACATAAAAGGGAAAAAAGGCAAAAGGCAAAAGAATAGAAGGGTTCTGCTTATTTCCTGTTAAAAGAATTTTTAATTAAAAATTAATTAAAAATTTAATTAAATTTAATTAAAAAGTTTCCATACAGATTATGTTTTGCCTTCTTCCAACTCCTCCCCATGTCTGCACCCGCCCATCTGGCCTTGAAGTCACCAAGTAGCTGAGAATGACCTGAGCTCCCCATGCGCTGCCCCTGGGCCTAAGCTTGGGTTACTGGTGCGAACTACAGACTTGGCCCCAGGAAGTTAGCTCTGTGACAAATTTATAAAAGAGGAGGAATACTTGCCCAATTATCTGGAAAGTACTTATCCACGATCTCTCTCATTTTTGCTTGGTGGGTGTGAAGAATGGAAGGTTCAAAGTAGAGAATCACATACAGCATGGCAGCTTGATTTGCCAGGGCAGTGCTGCGGTGCTCCGGCAAAGGGTAGGCGGAGACCTGCAACACAAAATCCCAGACAGGGCACTGATGCCAACAGTCCAGACTTCACACTTGGAGCCAACAGCTGGTTTCTAAAGTCTCTCCAGCTTCCAGGATCCAGGCTGACCCCCGGAAGCAGTTGTGGAACTGTGTTCTTTCCTCTTATTTCCAATGCCACAACATTCTCTTTCTTTCATGCCCAGACTCAACTGTTCTGTTCTCTCTTTACAAAAGAGAGTCTTAACCCTGTTCCCCGACCCTGTTGACATTTTTTGTCTTTCCTATTATACACAGACTATCTCTTGGAACTGATGGACTATGTGTTAGAACTGATGACTGTGTGTGAGAACTAATGGACTGACTATGTATTAGAACTGATGGATGGACTATGTGTTAGAACTGATGACTATGTGTGAGAACTAATGGACTGACTATGTATTAGAACTGATGGATGGACTATGTGTTAGAACTGATGGATGGACTATGTGTTAGAACTGATGACTATGTGTGAGAACTAATGGACTGACTATGTATTAGAACTGATGGATGGACTATGTGTTAGAACTGATGACTGTGTGTGAGAACTAATGGACTGACTATGTATTAGAACTGATGGATGGACTATGTGTTAGACTATGTGATAGACTGCAAGTAAATAAAATTGTGATTTGTATCACTTTCTATTTGTTCATCAAGTCACTGAAATTTGACTCCGCCACCATCCCAGTTGAATTTCTTAACCCAGCTCAACAATTGCTTTTTAGAATTCAGGCAAATTCAATGCTGAATTGAATGTTGTAGAATGCTATTTTAAGGCGTTACTTCTGTTTATGTTACATTTGCTTAACTGCGTGTTACTGTGCATGTCTAAAACACCTGATGGTCTAATAAAGAACTGAGTGGCCAATAGGATGGCAGGAGAAAGGATAGGCGGGGCTGCCAGGCAGGAAGAGGAATAAAAGGAGGAAGAAATCTGGGAGGAGAAGAAATAGCTAGAGAAGGAGGGCTCCAGGGGCCAGCCACTCACCCAGCTACACAACCAGCCACGGAGTAACAAAGGAAGACATACAGGAACAGAAAAAGGTGAAAGTCCAGAGGCAAAAGATACACAGAATAACTTAAAGCTAAGGAACGTTGACAAGAAACAAGGCAAGGTAAGGCAGGGCATTTATAAGTAGGAAGAAGCCTCCGTGTGATTTATTTGAGAGCTGTATGGCAGCCCTCCAAAGAGGAAAGAGCCAAAAAACAACACTTGCCTGTGGTGGCCCACCCCCCAAGACAGGGTGTCTCTGTGTAGCTTTAGGGCAGCGCCTGAAACTAACTCTGTAGACCCTGAACTCATAGAGCTCTGCCTGCCTCTGTCTCCAGTAATTCCAGTGCTGGAATTAAAGGCATGCACCACCACTGCCTGGCCCTACCTGTGGTTTTTACTATCCTGTGTATTAACTATCATCTGTTCTCACCATCTGAGTTCTCTGTCTATCTGTTTCACAGGCATCTGCATGCTGATATGTTAGGTAAGGCTCTTGGCTACACACATCAGCTTGAGCCACCAAGAGCAGGAAGGAGAGATTTTATCACAAGGGCAGATGCAGTAAGGTCCTATGGATCCTGCAGGCAAGAAAGTGGCGTGGCAGTGTGTGGGGAGCCTAGGAAGCCCTGAGTGGATGTGTGCTGTTGAGATGGGCAGAGCCAGGTCAAGGACCCAGTGCCTCAGACCTATGGAAATGACAGACCTCCTGAGGCGAGGCTAAGACGGATGAGGAAGCCTTTCTCTGGCTGGGGTGCCGATGCTGGCAGTGTGTGCCCAGTTTAGCAAGCACAGCTTTCTTCTCTCAGATAATGTAACCTGAGACGGTTCACCTACAGAGACCTCCTGTGGAGACTTTCTAACCCAGTGCTTCTCAACCTTCTGGATGACGTGACCCTTTAACACAGTTCCTCATGTGGTGGTGACCCCCCCCCCCACACACAACCATAAAACTATCTGTGTTGCTATTTCATAACTGTAATGTTGCTACTGTTGTGAATTTTAATGTAAATATCTGTGTTTCCCAATGGTCTTAGGCAGCCCCTATGAAAGGATCATTTAACCCCCAAAGGGTCATGACCCACAGATTGAGAACCAGTGATCTTATTGGTCCTGTTTACAAAAGTGTTGAGGTTCTGAGCTGTGTGGAGTCCGAGCTGTGTGGGGTAGTTGATATGGCTCCATCAGAGTATGCCCAGCCCAGCCCAACCCAGATTTTCTGCACACGCCTATGTTTCTGTCTTTAGAAAGGGCCTGGGCTGTAAAGCAGAATGCTCTGTTTCTTTTCCCAAATGTATCTACCCAACTCTGTTCTCTCTGGATTGTTTTCATATACCTGGCTGTCCCCTAAACTTGAAACTTCACAGAAACTGTTTTCAGACCTCAATGCCAAGAAACAAAAGAATCAAATCTACCAGTCAGAACCAGGGGTAGGGAGGTGCGGGACAGAGGGAGGTGACACACAGAACAGCCACAGCTCAACCCCGCTGTTAATGGAGGCCACGGGGGAAAAGATGTGAGGAAACAGCATGGACTCGGATTTCATGCACATCAGAACTCAAACTGTGGTGCTGCAGTTCACCTGTATGACCTGGAGAAGACTGTTGAAGGTATCCAAGTCTATCTTCCTCCACAGCAATATGGAGATAGATAATACCCACTCTGCAGGACTATCATGTGAAACATAGGAAATGCAATGTGAACAAACCACCGGTGAGGTTGATTTAGACTCAATTCCCAGCAAATGGAAACAAATATTATAAAGTCCTTGCATCTGCACAGAGTATCTGATTTCTAATGTCTTAAGAAAAAGAACACAAGAACCAAAGAGTGTTATCTACACTTGATATACTCATATGAAAAAGAAATGGAGCACCACAGGGCAGGTCTTCTCTGTAATAATGATATTCCACCTTATAGTAATATAGATATACATAAAATCATATTTTTCCCCAGAACAAATGAAGTCAAATGGTAACTCCCTTCAGCAAAAGGGAAAGAGTTCCACAAACTGGAGAGAAGCCAGATCATAGCAATGCTCCTTGTCTTTCCTAGTGATGTGTACACTGGTGAGTGATGCTGCAGGATCTTTCCCGGCCTGCTCAGGCTGCCAGCTCTGTCTAGACTGCCCTTCTGCCCCACTCTGTTGGCGCTGTAATCCTGCCCCACTGCCGAATGTTCCAATGGCACACTGGTTTCCCCTAGCTGACATGCACACCTCTAGTGGATGTCTTCCTTCCTAAGCTACAAGTCCACTCTGGGGAGGGACCAGATCCTTCTTTGGTGAGGAATCCCCAGCACCTAGCCCATGAATGAACGTATCATGCACTCTTAATGACTGTTTCTTGAACAGATGACTTAAAAGAATGCATCTTTTTTCTGACTGCTCACATCCCATCTTCTCCCTGAAACCTCCGATTCTCCCAGACTTAATAGCTTCCATTCCTTGACCCTGTAGCACTACTTAAAGCTTTTACAAATGGTTTTGAGCTGCTCTGTTGACTCCCTGGAGGGAAAGAAAACAAGAAGTAACCGAGGAGAAAAGTAAATTCCACCTTTTAAAGAATTACGGGCCCTGACTCCTACCTGGTTGTAAATGTCATCAGATCTCAGGCGTCCAATGACCATGCTAATGAAAGTTTCATTGATAGGCACTCTCTGGAAATAGCTCTCAGGGTAGTTGGGTGGTCTTTTGGCTCCTGGCTGGCTGGAATATCCTGTACTTCGTAGCAGCTTACAAATATCATCCATATTTGAATCAGCAGAGGATCGAGCAGCACTGAGTCACGTTCACAATGGGAAACAAAAGAACCGGGGGGGGGGGGGGAAAAAACCACACACATGAGAAACACTTAAGTCTAAAAGTGAAGGACTCCATCCAGAAATGACAGTGGGCCCATTGGAATCCTAACATTCAAAAGCATATGTCTGAAAAGCCTATTAGAAGGGCAGGTATTGATTCTCTGTAAAGGTCTACAGCCCACTTTCCAAATTCTTGAGGCTGGATTTCTCATCATACTTTCCAAATATAAAAGCAAGCACTACAGTATTTTAAATACACTAGAGAATACCACAGCAGGGTCTGGGTTGGTCCTTAAGATAAATAAATAATTAAGAGTAAAATTATCTTACATAGAGAACACAGATAAGGATGACAGGCAGGCACATCTGTTCTGGGTAGGTCTTGACTCCAAATGATTTCAGGTTCAGGTTTGACTACCAAATGAGTTAGTGCATATGTATGTGTGTGTGTGTGTGTGTGTGTGTGTGTTTACCTGGATTCCTTGAGATAGGGTCTCACTAAGTAGCTAGCCTCACATATTAGCAATCCTCTTGCCTCTGCCTCCAAAGTGCTGGGATTATAGGTGTGCAGCTCCCTGGACTTCAAAATTATGCAAATGAAACTAAGCTAACATTTTACAAATTAAAAAAAATTTAAAAATTAGGTTAACGTGGCTTTATACTACTTAGTTTTTATTGGCAAGCTGCAGAGACCTCATCAATATATCTGGGAATTTTCATGCTAGAATACTGACCTCTGTTAAGACATGAATTCACCTTAAATACCTTATAGCCAATATCAGAGTCTCCTTCACCATTACTGAATTGCAACAATGTCCCATTGACAATGGAGCTTATACTCCAGGGATGCTATTTCCCAAGGGACAAAACTGAGTTTTCAAACTAAGGTTTATAAGCGAAAATTGTTCTTTTCTTTGTCCTGTCCTGTATTGTTTAGATTTTTTTACTCTGGACACTTTCACAAGTAAAGGAGAGTTAAAGTTTCACTTTCACATTTGATCTTCTCCAAAAGGCCCAGAAGTGACTCATATTTCATTTCTCAGACATGGATGTAAGATAGTGAATGGACAAATGGGTGTGATGAATGATCTGCAGCAATGGACAATCCCTTTAAAAATGATAAGATTGAAAAGAAACAGGCTAGATAAGCAACTGAAGGTCAATTTGCAGAGAAGGCAGAGTGCCAACATGTGACATAATATCCTGAGAAGGTCTCTCTGGAAAGGACCTGTCTCTCTTGGCCATTCCTGTGAATTCTACTCATGCCTTTGTCCTACATTCATAATGACCCCTGCTTATTGACGGTTTCTTTTATAAGATGATTTCTGACATTTAATCTGTATTCAGAGTTCTTTCTTTCTTTCTTTCTTTCTTTCTCTCTCTCCCTCTCTCTCCCTCTCTCTCTTTCTTTCTTCAAGACAGGGTTTCTTTATATATCCCTGAAGAACAGGCTCCTTTTTTATTTTTGTGTGTGTACATATGTCCACATGCATATGGATGCTTGTAGAGACCAAAAGAGGGCACTGGATCCCTGGAGCTGGAGCAATAGGTGGTTGTGAGCTGGCTGATGTGGATGCTGGGAAATGAACTTGGATTTTCTAGAAGTCTGCAAATACTCTTAACGGCTAAGCCCCTTCTCCAGCCCCATGTATCCATTTCTTTGGACATATTTCTTTAGAAGATTGAAACCTGTATGGGAGGTGCTGAAGTTCAAAAGCTCCTGAGGACCCTGCTTCCTGCAGCTACACAGCTCTGCAAAGAGTCGTGCATCACAAGAGCTGGGGTGTTTCTGTGTCTGTGCGTGTATGAGGGGGAATCCGCCTTTCAACCTGATCCAGAATGAGCTTTTCAGTCACCCGCACAAGAATGACACCAAAAAACTCCTTCATTTCTTTATGGGTGCCAAGGTGTCTTGTTTGAAAACTAAAAAAGGAAATCTTCATAACTGAAAGATTTAAGAATTTCAAAATCCCTTAAAAGCTGTCCCCAGTTTAAAACATCCAGAGCTCAGATTCCTGCTTTGTGACAGGTACATTACCATCATATCCCTGTACTGCTGGGTCTTAAGATACAGCATCATCTACTTTATAGAGTTTTTAGGGAATGTAATTTGTTAGGTGTAACACACAGAAGGGCACTACTATCCCCTCAGTGTGTTCCGAGGATGGATGTACTTTGGCATCCTTCAGCACAGGTCCCTCTTCCCAACGGTACAGGAGCATGCAGTGCACTTCCTCAACAGCAGTGTGTCAGGGTGTGCAGGTTAGGCCAGGAATACCTGTATCGATAGTAGGACACCAGCATTCGCTCCCTGACTTCTCCTTCAATCTTCTGGTCGATGACAAGAAGCATAACTCCATATAAGTACAGGGCTTCACACTATGAAGAGAGAAGACGAATTCCAAATACCGCCTGTCTTCAAGGAGTGAGGCTGACAATGGTACAAACCACTCTGCTCAAACTCCTTCTAGAAGTTATTTTAATATTTCAAAGTAAATGCATGTTTTTCTGCAAAGGGCTCTCAACTGCTGTGCATAACAGGCTTTAAAAATTGACTCAAAATGAATTTTAATTCCTAGTGACTATTTTGTTTGTGATACCAAAGGAAACTTCAATTCTTTGAATAAGGATAACCTTGGGCTGGGATTACAGACAAGGCCACTGCATTGGCTTTAACTGACATTTCTTAAATGGTCACTATGTTTGAAGCACCAGCTCGAAGTCTCAGATGCAAAAAGAAGATGGCCTTCTTTATTTTCAATGGAGGGTTTCTCTGCATGGCCCTGGTTGTCCTGGAACTCACTCTATATAGTTGACTGGCCTTGAACTCAGAGATCTGTCTGCCTCTGTCCCCTGAGCGCTAGGATTAAAATGTTTGTTCTACCACTGCCTGGCTGAAGTCACATCTCAGGAGCTGAGGACCGAACTCTACCACTGAGCTAAATCTCCAATCCCAAAGAAGAACTTCTTATAAAAAGGAAGCTCATAACCCAACATGATCTTTTCTATCATTAGTGATTTCATTCAATACTCACACATTCTAAACTCAAAAGATAATTATTAGGCTATCTTCTTTTTTTTGAGGAATGATATCCTGTATATATTGGTGCTGTTTCATATTATTATTATTGTTATTATTATTATTGAGACAGGATCTCTCTATTATGTAGCTCTGATTGACCCTAAGCTTGCTTTGTAGACTAGGCTAGCCTCGAACTCAGAGATCCAATTGCCTTTGATTCCCATGTGCTAGGACTGAAATCACGTGCCACAGTGCTCAGCTGTTCATACTCTTGAACATGTCCTTTACAAGTACTATGACTTACTAGAAGTTGTTTTCCGTCCTCATTGAGAAGTACAGTTTCTAAGGTCTGTTGAATGTAAACTCCTTCATTGAGATCATCAAGGTATCTAGAAGAGAAAAGCGAGGGCAAGGTATTAATGTAAACAGAGGATGAAGCACCTTTGAGAGAGGAAAGACATTTCAAAGACAAGGCAGGACACCAGGCATTCTGGCTTTAGGGCCTCTGTAGTCTTTGTTGTGCTTATGAACCTTAGTGTCCTATGAGCTGTACTCATGGTGATTTGGGGTCTCAGGTTAACACTTACGGCTGTTCAAAACTCAAAGAGTATTCCCTACTCTTGAATTACAGAACTGCTGGAACTCAGAAGCAATGGCATAGGAACAGAGTGTAGAATAGTGGTCAAATGTCAATGAACTGGTAAACATATAAATATATGTATGTATGTATATCATTTGGAAAACTCTTAGGAACTTCTAATATGAGTTGGGCCTGGTGGAACAGGCTTGTCATCTGAATCTCCAGAGGCAGAGGCAGGAGGATTGTAAATTCAACACCAGCCCAGGCAACACAGTGAAAGCTCATCTCAAAACAAATTAATGTTTGTTCATACATTAACTTCACATCTAAGGTGTCAGAACAGGATCCCAAGCTGAAGAGCGGAGGACTCAGTGACAGTGTGAAGAGTTTATTATGATATGTCACGGGAATGGGAGATTACAATAAAGCTACAGCGATGCATGGCATGGATGAGTTAACTGTGACAAAGGCACACTCGTTCTGCTGGGCCCCTTCTCTGTTATTTTACCAAAATAAACGGTGACTGAATTCATCAATACCTGTTTAAGTCTACGATGTATTTATGTACACTTTGAAAGGCTAAATAAAATCTGGTCACGATTTCTATGTTGTTTTCCCGGAATTCTTCATCTAAATCCTGTAGCTCGGGTTTGGCTTCCAGTTTACTTTCCCAGAACTCTGGACCCTAGGAAGGAAAGCACACTTGTGTTAAAAGTCAGTAAAGGCCTATCTGTTGGAAACAGGTGCTGTACGGTTCTCACATATCACATTAAAGCAGAGCAATGGAAAGGAAGATGATTACTCAAGCCTAGAGTCAAAATGCCTCTGGGTGAATCAGCATGCATTTAAATGTAGTTCAAGGTAAAAGGCAGTATGTTATAGGTAGTTTTCTTTAATTGACTTATACTGTGTTAGGACCTGCCACACAGTACCTTCCCTTCCCTTACTTTCAATTAGGAGTTGATGTTAGCTTTGGTTGAAAAGCTGTCCTTTTAACGTTCCATGATCACTTCACTACTTATCTTACAGAATGGCTGCCTTTGTAAAAAGGACAGGAATACCGAGGCCACAGGGGAAAGCACCTTAAAATAGCTGAAGTCAAATATAATGTCTCCATATCTCTGCTGGTCAGCCCGGTCTTTGAGGCGGAATACAGTGGGAATGAACTCAGACAGCCGCAGCAACTCAGCAATGATGGCATTGCCGCAGGAAACGATCCTCAGGATTGCCTGGCCACAGAGGTTATTCTCAGCCAGGAAGTCCAACATGGTGAGGGTGACCTGCTAGTCCATACCAGGATGGTGGGAATAATTAGTTGGCCTCAGAGCTGGGGTCTGTGGTCATGAGGCAAAGCCAGGACTGTAGACCAAATGGCTGCTCCATTTAACAAGCCTGTATTGAAAAAAGAGAAGTTAACAATTTTTTAAATAAATGTGTATATGACGCTTTTGAAATACATGTACAACCCAGGATAATTCTGTCAATGAGCTCTGGTATAAGGAGAAGGCATTTATTCCCCAGTATTTAGGGAGCGATAGATATTGGTGCTCTGGTCCCTTCCTTCCTTCCCCTTTTATTTAGTTTGAGATTCTAACTTGTGGAATGATGTCACCCATATTCAGGGAAAGTCTTTCTTCTCTCTTGAATCCCTCTGAAGACACCCCTAAAGGCAGAGTCACAGATGTGTCTCCTGGGTGATTCCAAAGCGGGTTAAGTTGAGAATAATAATTAGCCACCACAAAGACTTTTGCTAGAACCACAAAAAGAGAACCTCTTTTTCAGCCTTTCTTCTTTTCTCATCAAAAGGATGGAGGGTATAGCTCATTTTGAGCCAGAGTCGAGGCTCTGGGCATGTGGAACCTACTGTAACCTAACTGCACAAATGAGACACGTTACCATTTGATATTGTCACAAGTAACTGCACACTCTACAAGTCAGAGAGACACATATCATTTGGAGGCATGCATCCAATGGGCCCACAGGTATAAGCATCTCCAAGATTCTTTATAAATTTCAGGGGCTGGAGAGATGACTTCACAGGGTTTGCTGTTCTTGCAGAGTTCTTAGCACCTACAAAGAGGCTCACAACCACTTGTCACCCCAGCTCCAAGGGATCCAATGCCCTCTTCTGGCTTCCACGGGCAGTGCCACCCTAAGATGCATGCATATGCATAGATAAATAATAAAAACAAAAACTTAGAGATCAGTTTCTATAAACTTGTGAAGATGATTTACCAATACCAAACCAAATTGGTCTAAAAATACATAATTTAGTATGAAAACATCTAGCATCGTAAGCATAATCAACTACTCATTTCTCTTTATTCTAGTACACTAAGAATGATTTCTCATCCAGCACACTGACTGTTGGAATTGTGGTTAACAGGTCACTCTTCTGAAAGTCCTTGAAGGCAAAGATCTGTCTTCTTACCCAACCACCCTGTTCTGAGTGCTTCTTTATCGGAGACAAAGATGTTTAAGCAATACATCATCTAGTGCAGTGGTTCACAAGCCAAGCCTGGGGGTGAAACATAATCGCCTAGAGCCTTGGAGATTCTGTTACATAGGGTAAACGTGGTCCTAAGCATCTTTTTTATAAGACGTCCTCAAGATGATTATGACGTGAATCCAGAAACATTAAAAAGTGGAGGATAACTGGTCTTGAGGAAAACTGCAGTATACATACAGGAGGTTAACAATGTTAATCTTTGCATGGAAAGTGAAGAATGAAGAAAATAGAGACTGTAAGAAATGATCATTGTCCCTATGAGCAGCATGCAATAAGTGGAGCAAAAAGTCCTGGAGAGAAGAATTTGTAAAAGAGATGATGTGCTTGAGAGTGTGGTCAAGATAAATGGGGGAACATCCATTCACCTATCAGTCTGTGCCCTTCACTGACTACTGCGGGAGAGTGTTCTGATTATGTTGGGTGACACTTAGTCGGTAGAAGTTCTAGGAGTTTGGAATTTGAAAAAGTCACCCAGAAGCTATAAGATACATTTATTTCAGAATATAACAATTAAAGCATTTTGGTCCAAGAAACAATTGATTCCAGGAGCTACAACAGCTTCCTAAAGACTATGAGTTAACTAGTTTGGGTAGGAGTGAGATAGGGACATTAGCAAGAACTTAGAGATTGTGTTATGAAAAGATAGAAAGAACCTAAATTTCTATTGATATTACTGATCTGCTGATTCAGTTATGGAACTACCTACTTGATAATGTGAGATGTCTTTCTATATGCTGCAAATGTCATTAGATAATAAAAAAATTGTCCTGGCCCATGACAGGCACCTTAAAAATAGGCGAGAAGATCAAAACATAAATAAAAAGGCAAAACAAAAAAATATGATCCAGGCACCCAAAAAACAAAATAGTAAAAAAACCCACAAGCCACATAACAAAACAAATTAATAAAAATAAATTAAATTAAAATACAAAAACTAACTGCAATATACCTAAGCCATAAGACAAACAACATAAATATAAACATCTAAATAATTTTTAAAAGCCTAAACAACAACAAATAAGTCCAAACTAAAACTAGGCCAAGCCAAAACGTCATAACACTACAAATTGGACCCCACATTGGGCACCAAATATTGTAGAATTATTTATTTGTAATATATTGTATAAAAGATTAATATTTATTAAGAGGTATATGAGTATTTATGATATAAATTGAACTTTAAGGCAATTTTTGGAGAGAGAATGTTTTATGTTAGGCTGTTGGTCTGTTTTTTTGAGAATATAGGAACAAAACAAGGGTGGAATTTGATGCTCCCCAGGTTTTAATTGATTTTGACCATGCCCTGTAGGGGTTCTGATTTTTAGAAGTTACTAAGGTTTTTCTAAATAATGCCTGAATCTCACTACACCTACTTCTATGCTTTCTCACTAAGTTGCTTTTATGGCTTACCCACAGTTAACTGGGTTCATTCATTCAGCAAGTATTTGCCCAGTGTTTGCTATATGCCAAGCACTATTTTAGGATGAGGATACAGTAGTGAATAACCCTGAGCTCCAATTATCATGATGTCTATATACAACAGAGAGCAGGAGATAAAAATTAATCAATATACAAGGCTAAGTAGTATAAAGAAAAACCTGATTAAAAGATGGAACGTATGCTAAATTATATTAAGTATATATTATACGTATGCATATATATATACACATTCTGATAAGATGATACCTGCAGAGATCAAAAGAGGGAGAGGGAACAAGCAGTAAGGGTATCTGGGAAATGTTACCAGCATTTAGATGCTCCCCAATGACCTCTGCCTGCTGTAACTCATGTCCTACATAGACTCCTTCCCTTGAGTTTGGGATGACTTTTGCAGTCTCTCCAAGAACAGATATGACAGTACCCATAGCTATCATTTCTGAAGTTAGTTTACAAAAAGACTATGTTATGGTTTGGGTTTCTCTCTAGCTTGCTAGTTCTGGGGAAGCAAGTGTGTGAAAGTCCTGTGCAAAGGCCCTTGAGATAAGGCACTGAGACTCGCCATCAGTTTCACAAGTGAGCTTGAAAATGGAGTCTCCTCATTTGCAGTTATGCTTTTAGATAAGATGACAGGGCCCATTCACATCATGACTGTAACCATATAAGGCCCCTGAGCCACAAGCACTTAAGTTAGCCCTATCTCCAATTCATGACAATAGACATCTGAGATTGCATGTGTGTGTATGTATATATATGCATATACATGTGTGTGCATATGTGTCTTAAGCTACTAGGCTGTGGAGAAGTTAGTTCCACATCAATCAGACCCATGAGGAAGGCATTCTACACACAGCTTATATGTAAGCACAGAGATCCCAGGACAAACACAGGCCAGCTGTACTTGTGCTTTGAAGAAGAATGGCCCCTGGAAGTTCATAGATTTGAATGCTTGGTCCCTAGATATTGGAACTGTTTGGGAAGGATTAGGAAATATCCTTTTTGAAGGAGGTGTGCCATCGGGCTGGGCAGTTTAAAAAGCCCCCATCATTCCCAGGTAGCTCTCTCTTTTCCTTGTGCTTGTGGATCTCAGTAGCTTTCAGATACTGCTTCAGAGCCATGGCTGTCTGCTGTTATGCTCCCTGCCACATGGTCATGGACCCACCCTCTGAAACTGCAAAGTCCCAATAAACTCATTCTTCTATAAATTGCCTTGGTCATGGTTCTATCAATGTGACAGAAAAGTAACTCAGACAATGCTTAAGGAATAGCAGGGTGGCTAGGGAGTCTGGAGCAGAGTGAACAAGGGGTAGACACAAGCAAAGGATGCTAAGAAGTCACTACAGCCGTCTAGAATTCTTTCACCACAGAACCTTATAGTACACATTATGGTGCACATTCTTAACAAGTCTTTTTTGTAGTCTCAGTTATATGTGCTTCTACCGCACTGCTAAGTAATAGGCTTAGCTTCTGGCAATTCCATTTTCCTGCCCTGATATGGTCTGGCGTGGGAAATGAGAGAGAAAAGGGAGGAAAACCCTCCACAATGGGCAAAACAATGAGCTACTGAGGTCCAGTGAAGACTAAACTCACTCAACGTTAATCAGGATAAAACTGCCCTCACAGAGCAAAAGCCAAGCTACAATTAGCAGGTGTCACTGCTGCCTAATTGTATAAGCAATAACAGTGCAAACAGCTAGGTCTCCAGGGGACATAGCATAAAGGAAAGCAGTGATACCTGTCCTCTTCCTCATCTCTCCTTAAGGACAGAGAGACAGACCCAGTACCTCTGTGTACAAATCCAGAGAAGATCCTGCTTGAGATGGTAATGTAAATCAAAACTTTGTGTGTCAATCTCTTGGCCCTTAAGGTTATTATACTTTAAGGCCAGGTACGGTGGCACGTTGCTTTAATAACAGCACTTCAAAGGGCAGAGGCAGACAGAATCCTATGAGTTTGAGGCCAGCTTGGTCTGCAAAGTGAGTTCCAGACTAGCTAGAGTTTCATTTTCATAGTAGAACCATATCTAAAAAAAAATAATCAAAGCATACTGATAACTCTAAAAGGGCATAAAAAACAATCAAACAGGGACTGGAGAGATGGCTCAGAGGTTAAGAGCACTAACTGTTCTTTCGGAGGTCCTGAGTTCAATTCCCAGCAACCACATGGTGGCTCACAACTATCTACGATGACATCTGGTGCCCTCTTCTGTAGACTGTACACATAATAAGTAAAATAAAAAAAAAAAAATCAAACATGCTTGGCAATGAGTCAACAAATGTTATGGGCTTTTAGTAACTAAGGTGACTGCCTTATCTACACATGCATTAAAACAAGTGTTTTTGTAAAATTTAATGTATAAGAAAAATATCTAGGGGCTGGAGAGATGGCTCAGCGGTTAAGAGCACCGTCTGCTCTTCCAGAGGACTGGGGTTCGATTCTCAGTACCCACATGGCAGCTAACAACTGTCTGTAGTTCCAGTTCCAGGCAAACACCAAGGCAAATAAATAAATAAAGTTTAAAAAAAAAAGAAAGAAAGAATTGGACTTCCCTCCTATTAAAAAAAAAAAAGAAAAAAAAGAAAAATATCTATTACAAGGAATCCCTTTTTAGCCAAATATCATTGCTTGTAACTGTCCCACTTAATGGGGGAACAATGAGTTTTCTAAAAAATGTCTTATAATGCAGTCATCTTGTTACATTCTTGAAGACTAATGTTAAGACAGTATCAAATGAAAAAATAGATCACTTAGTTACATTATCACATCTACATGAATTATGACATACTAGTCAGGGCTAGTTATATTTTTCATGTAACTTTTTTGGCTAGAATATTTTTCTAAACAGCTCAGAGAAGGCTGGAGAAATTGGCCCAGGGGAATAGAATCTGATGACCATCATTATATGTGCTTAATCATGTAACCATTTGAGACATAAGCAGTGAACTTTTACCAGATGTTGTATCTTAGTGAACCTTTCATGAATGAAGCCAAACAACTGTAGAAGAAGGAATTACATTGTATCATTCTTCTGGAGATTGCCTTCATGCAAAGGATGAAGGAGTTGTCAACATCAGTACCCTCACTATGGGTTGAACTGTTTTTTAATGGCATGCAATGGAGCCACAGATCTTAATTCCCTTACTAATATTATCTTATGAGTTTCAAACTATGGCAACTTTATTTTTAGGATTTTGGCAAGGGCCTTGATTTTTTTGTGTATTGGAAGAATCCCTTTCAAAGGAACTTGCTTTTAAGAATGGCATCCTTGGCCCGATCCAGGGGACAAAAGATGTATCTATTTTCACAAAACCTCATTTCCATGAGAGGAAAGTCATTCTCAAACTCATAATGGATGCTTTTCCCAGAAAAGTTCTGGAATAAGCTTGATCACTCCAGTATGATCATGAATCCATAAGAACACCTAAGGAGAGTTTCTCTGGTTAAGGAAGAAGGTAATAAAACTCTTTCATTACCCCTCATCTATATAGAAATCAAGAAACCAACTGTTTATTTTCCAATCATAGTAGAATCAGGATCCAGCGGGGGAACTCCCCACCCCATACAAAGGACTTTAGCAACATGTCTTAGATGAGGGGCATTAGGGTTCGTCAGAACCGACTTGCCCAAACCCAAAGTGCATGGCAGAACTTTTATTTAACCCTCTTGCTTCTGTAGAAGCCTTCACTTCAGTGACTGCTTGGTTTTCGTGAGAGTAAATGAAAGATCAACTACATTGCTCCAAGAAACTTGCACACTCAGCTACGGGCCAGCTTCTCCCCTATTGCTTCAAAGATGCATGTAAGAGCAATTTCCATTACGAACAGCAAGGATGCAGCCCTAACTCTGCAGGACCTAGGTTTCCCCGCCCTGCTGGGTCCCGGGACAGCAGGGAAAGGGCCCCGAAGTCACAGGAGCGCCCTCGACTCACCTGCCAGCCGTCCAACGCTGATCGCGCCGACTGGGCACCCGGGTCCCTCTCTCGGGCCCCAGGGATCTCTAGAGTTTCTAGTTGCAAAGCTCGGGCGGGCTAGAGCCCGGATTCCGCCTGGACTGCACCAGCTTGTCACGTGACCGAGGGGCGGTGGCCTGAGCCTGGTATCATGTGATCACTCGCGGGCGCGGACTGATGACGCAGAGCGCGCGCGGGGCGGTTCAGCCACTGGAGGAGTAGGCTGCGGGAAGGAATTGGGGTCCGGGTCCGAGCAGACAAGTGAGCTAGGTGGGGCAGCCAGGTAAGACGGAAGAGGAACCGTGCTGAGGGAGGGTTGGCAGGCATTGTCGCCTCCCTCTGGGTTTTGGCTGTGGCCCCGGCCCCCTTCACCCCCAAGCATCAAGACGAGGCATGTTATTTCCACCGCAGCCTCTCATCCTTCATCCCTGAGGGCGTGTGAAAAAGATCACAACCACTGTGTGATTTTTTTTTTTTTTAATCTTGTTTGCACTGATTTTAAAAGCAGAGGCATGAAGGAGTAGTTCAGATGTACGCAAGGCCACAGGTATTATCATTTCACTTCTGCCTTGATGTGAATGAAGCGGGGTTCACCTTGTTGGGCATGGGCATGCTGGTGGCGACCCAGAAATGGCAGTAGTTTTTATTGTTACTTTGGTAACGCGACGAATCCTTCTTGATCACTTTGTTTTCGTGAGACGTTTTACAGCTGATGTGTGTGTGTTTCAGTTGAAGGAGGTCCCACCATGAGACAGTGAATGGCAGATGTGAGCAAATAGCTGCCTTACGTTTTATGGTAGAAATGTGTGTTGGGAACTGTGATGGCATGTAGAAGCGAAGGAACCATGGGTGAGGGAAGGCTTAAAGGATGCATACATGCTGGCATGCTGAAAAAGGAAGACAGAACTCTGTTGAAGTTGCCACCTTGGATTTAAAGGAAGTTAGATGCTTAATTTCGTGTTTGTTTGCTCGGTGCTTGCTTTAATATTGTACAGAAACGTGTAGAGCAATGTTTCCTTATTCACATTAATAATTAGCTTAATTGACAGCAACTCGTCCAGGAATATAAGGGAAGCAAAATGCTGTGCTGAATCTGATAACCAGGAAATGCATAACTTTGTTGTAGATGGTTTTTGAGGCTATAGGTCTGAGAACAAAACAATCAGTGTTGTTGGAAAGAGTTTTCAAGAAGAGGTTGATTTAAATCAATGGTTTTTTTTATTATAAAAGATTTATTTATTGTGTAAACATTATTCTGCCTGAATATATGTCTGCACACCAGAAGAGGGCACCAGATCTCATTGTAGATAGTTTTGAACCACCTCTGGGTGCTGGGATTTGAACCCAGGACCTCTGGAAGAGCCACCATGGCTCTTTCTCCAGCCCCTAAATTAGTGTTTCTTAACCAAATTTTATTTTCAGATGATTTTTTTTTTTTTAGTGATGAGAGACTCCTGAACATGCTAGGATTTTATCATTATCCATGGCCTCTGTTTTATGGAAACTAGTCTGTGTCCCCCACAACTAAAAATGTCTCCACATGATGTTAAATGGTCCCTGCAGGAGACCTTCCCAAGCCCTAACTTAAACCAAGACCTGAGAAATAGTGTTAGAATGTTCAGATGTCTGTAATCCAAATACTATACCCTAGTAGTTTAAAAACACCAAAACCTACTGTCTTTCAGTTTTAGAAGCTGAGAATTCCAAGGCCAACTTACCATCAGCTTTGGTGTCTGTTGAAGACATGTATTTTGGTTTGTAAATAGCATATACTTGCTGTTTCCTTGTGTAGCAGAAAGATGAGCGAACTCTCTGCAGCATCCTTTTTAAGGGGACTAATTTAATTGTGGAGGGTGGATTTAGTCACCCCTCCAAAGACCTTATCTTCTAATACTACTACTTTGGATATTATGCTTTCAACATATACTCTGGGGATGAGGACTCAGACATGCAGCCTTAGCAGATGGATGAGATTGGGGAGGAGGAGATGGGAAGCCTATGCACTTGCTGGGGCTGTGGGGAGGATTAGAAGCTGTGAATTGTGATCTAGACAGCTCATAGGAAAGGGATGGGAAGCAAGGGAGTGCAAAAGGAAGTGTTTTCTAAGGAAGGGGATGAGGACTGCAGTAGTGGCCTGGAGAGTAGGTCCAGGCTGGGATGGGGAGCCTGGCAGTCACACGGGCAAGGACAGGGAATTTTTGAGACAAATGAAGGCATGCCTGTAGAAGAGTGTTGCTCCCAGGATGAACACAGAAGCATGGGAAGTCATCAGAGGGGAAGGTAGGAAGATGTTTTTCTTTAAGATTAAAGAGAGAAGATGCCTTTGGTTTGCTGTGGAGAATGGTGTGGGAGAGGAGAAAATGAGTGCTGTAGGAAAGCAGGATTGCCGAGAGAAGGAAGGAGAAGATCTGAGGTAAAGTGGAGGTGGTCTGAGGGGGTGTGGTTAGTTCATTCAACAAGAGAAGAAAGCAGAGTGCTGACACTGAGGTTGGGAGGCGGGGTGGGAAGTGCCTCCTTGGTGGTTTCTGTTTTCTCAGTGAAGTAGCAATTAAGAAGTTTAACTCTTGTCTTCAGTGTAAATAGGGTGAGGAAATGTCAGGTGTTTATAGCATCGGGTGTCAGGGCTGTGGGTGGGTCATGCCCATAGTGTGAGCATTTGAGAGGCGGGAGGATTGCTGTGAGTTGGGCTACATAGTGAGACCTGGTCAGAAAATCAAAGGCAGAAAAAGAACCCATTTTATGTACAAGAAAAATTCAAGTAGCTCCCTGGAGACACTCTTTTAAACAATCTGTGCTGTGTATTCTTATATGCCTTTTCCTCATCCTGAGGGTTAAGACAGGCATCTCATCTGTCCCTTCATTTTACAAGGACTCTATGTTGTCTCATTGATGTAGCTGCATATCTGGCCCTACAAACTAGAGAGCTCCTGGGGAACAGAGGTATTTCTGGTGCTTAGAATACTTCCTGACATATGGCAGGTTTTTATTGAATTGGAATAAACCAAGTAGCATTTGAAAATAAAGTCTTGGAGTGTTATCTTGAAAACCACTGTATCCCCATGCTCAGAGATGTTGCTGGTCTTTAGAATGTTACTTACTAAATGTTGGTTACCCAAGTCATTTGACCAGCAACCAGCAGTATTGTGAATGTTTATGTTAAAGTGATACCTCAAAGATAAAAGTCAGTGCTTTTGCCCTCTGGGCTCTTCCCCTTTTCCATCCTGTGTTTTCAGTTAGGCTAAGATTTTACATTGTAAGATCTTTAATTCCTATTTGTGGAATAAATGAACAGACCTAGTTGAAAGCAATGGTGGAGGAGCTGCAGTAGCAGCTGAGGTGGGAGATAAAGCTGGTGTTATGAGAGGAGGAAGTGCTGGAGATACCACAGGGCCCTGCTGTTGAAAGGAAGAACAAGAGTGAGTTCGAATGGCTTCTTCCGTTCCAAAGAGGAGCTGAAGGACTTGCCAGCCAGCCTCTGGCCCCATGAGCCTGAGTTCACGTTGTATCTCTCTTGATTCCTAGAAAACATTTTCTTTTATGGTGTTGCACAGCTTTAGCAAGAGCCTGCTTGTCATTTAAAGCTGTGAGCTTTGCACGTTTCTAGTTGCTGTCAGTGACTTAAATATCAGGAGGTTCCTAATTAAGCAAAGATGTCTATATAGGTCAGGGGTCCAAAGCCTAAACAGTTGGTGTTTAAAGTTACAGATGAGGGAGTGTTTAATATGAGAGTAATTAATAAAACTATAATAGATGAACCACTGTAAGACAAGAAGTCTATATAGAAATTCTGCTTTTTACTGAATCTGAGAGAATACCAGGTGTAAATCTATTAGAACTTAGAGACAGATTTTTTTTAAGAGTTCAAAAATGCATCCATATTAGATAAGCTAAAATTATAGATTAAAAAAAATCTCATGGATCTTTATTCTTCATCTTTTTTTAAGGGAAAATGTGTCATGGATAGTCTCTGTTCTCTATGTGTGTTAGGCTTGGGAGAACTTGGTTTTATAGTTTTTGAAGTGTCAAGAAAGAGGCTATCTCCTTAAAAACTGAAGACAGTTACCTTCTCCATATTCTGTTGAGTGTGTGTTTCATGGCCAGATGGTGGCACAGTGCCTTGGTGTCCTCTGGGTACTGCATGCAGGTAACAGTGTAGCACATGGATATTGAATACAGTCATCATTGAATGTCACAACCATTTGTATAGCTCTTTTCCTGTACAGTTATTATTCTGACTTGCACCTCTTACTGTTGTGTTTGAAATTTTAGGTAACAATTTCAAGATGCCAGGGCGGTCCAGTTCAAATTCAGGTTCCACTCGTTACATATCCTTCAGTAGCGTGGAATCTGCTCTCTCCTCCTTAAAAAGCTTCCAAGCCTGTATCAGCTCTGGAATGGATACAGTGTCTAGTGTTGCCTTGGATCTTGTGGAAACTCAGAGTAAGTAATACTTATTAAACCCCCCCCCCCCCCGTGTGTGTGTGTGTGTGTGTGTGTGTGTGTGTGTGTGTGTGTGTGTGTACTTGGAGGCCTTGAGGTAACAGTTGGTTTCATTGCTCATTTTCTCATCTTACTCTGTAACATGTTATAGCCTTTAATACAGTTGTCCTCTACTCAGAAATGCCCTAGAAATTTATGGACAAATGCACTGAGGTTTTTGGCTGAGAGCATGCAGTTTAAAGTATATGACATCTGTGAATCAGAAAGTATGTAAATGTGCCATGGTGACATCATTTTCCATTAGTTTACCTTATGTTGTTCATGCTTGACTATGCTGCATGTAGACTCAACAGATGCCAGGAATATCAGTAAAGGAAGGCCTTTGGTGAATTCTTACTTTTCAAGTAGCAGATTTAGAACATTCTTCTTTGCTTGTTATTATTACTTTTTGACATATTGAGAACCAGGGAAGTGGCATAGTATCTTTTTTTCCCCCTTAAATGGTACTTTTTGAACAACTTGTGATGTACTTTGACACATTTTTTTTCTTTGCTTATCCTTATTGAATTTTAAGGACCTAAGGACTTAAACATTTATTTCAAGTTGGAAGAATTTTTTGTTACTATTTTTCACATATTTCCATCTCTCTAGTCTTCTTTTCTTTTTTGTGATTTCAGTTACATGTAGATGAGATTGCTTGATATTATCCCATAAATCATATAGGACTTGTTTTTTTGTTTTATTTTTTGTTTTTCCTCTGACTTTAATTTGAGTAGTTTTTTTATTCTGTGTTTTTAAGTTTATCTGTCTTATTCTATGTAGTCTTCTGTCAATTCTATATAGTGAATTTAAAATTTCTGACTATTATACTGTTTCAACAACACACAGGATTAAATGGGCCCTTTTGGTTCTTCCTTTCTATTTTTCTTTTTTTGTTATGTTTCCTATTATTTAAAGATTTATTATATATAATATATTCATAATATGTATTGTATAAGATAACAGTATAATATGTAATATATTTTATCAGGCTTTCGTCATAGGCTGAGACATCTTGCCGGCCCTTCTTCATCTTTAGTCCATGAAGCATGTTTCTCGTAGCTGTTCTGAAGTCATTGTCTGCCGTTGCTGTCTTTTTTCTCAATGTTATTCTAGTCCGAATCCCCTATGTATATCATGTCACCAGTCTTGTTGTCTTCTGTCATAGTTGGTTTCCTTAGCAGTCAACTCGAAACAAACTTGGAGTCACCTTGGAAGAGCTAGCCTCAACTGAAGAATTGTCCAGATCAAATTGGCCCGTGGCCATGTCTGTGAGGCACTCTATTAACTGCTAATTGACGTAGGAGGACCCGGCCCACTGTGGACCCTGCCTGTGGATGGCACATGGGCCTGGACTGTGTAATAAAAGTAGCAGAGCGAGCCAGTGAGCAGTGTTCTGCATGGTTTCTGTTTCAGACTTCTGCTTTGGCTTCCCTTGATAGA
This sequence comes from Sigmodon hispidus, assembly GCA_004025045.1. Lineage (NCBI taxonomy): Eukaryota > Metazoa > Chordata > Mammalia > Rodentia > Cricetidae > Sigmodon > Sigmodon hispidus. The sequence goes on from PVIH01000775.1 coordinate 295,138, forward strand.
TGAACTGCAACCTGTAAGCTGAAATAAACCCTTTCCTTCTCTAAGCTGTTTTTCATTGTGGTGTTTATCACAGCAACAGAAAACAAACAAATATACTTTTAAAGACAGTTGAAGTTTGTTTTGGTGGGAGGCCAAATAATTTGTTTATTAGGTGGCTCTATTTTTAGTATTGATAAGCTTTGTAAGGGTGGGTGTAGGGTGGCTGTGGTGGCTATTCTTAGCGTTCAACTTGACTACATCTGGAATTAGCTAAGTGGCTGGACACACTTGTGAGGGATTTGTCATAATTAAATCATTTGAAGTGGGAAGACCCACTTTTACTCTGGGTCTTTTAGAATGGAAAAAAAAAACCATCTTTAATCCAAATCTTCTGTGGAGGGAAGGAAGATCCACTTTTTATCCGCCCCACCCACACTCTGCTGACAGCATGTAAAGGACACAGAAGAAGGAAGCTTTTGCTCTTTGCCCACTTGTTCTTACTCTCACTGGCATCAGAGCCTACTCCTTTGGGGATTTCCCTGTGTACTGAAGACCAACCAAGACCTCTAGCCTCATGGGCCGAACAGCAACTCTACTCGATTCTTGGACCTTCTCTTGGTAGACTGGTATTGTTGGCCTAGCTGGAACACAGCTTTAAGTCATTCTAATAAAATCTCTTTTCTCTCTATATAGCTACTCTCTCTGTATAGCTATAAACTCTGTTCCTCTAGAGAATCCTGACTAACACAGTAGCCCTTAGTAGGGCTAACATCATGTTACAAAGTGAGGCCCTTCTGGAGCCTGTGATTGCGCTCTGAGGTTTAGCAACAACTTTGCTCTAGCTGGAGAGAATTCAAGTGTCTCCTAGTCTTCTAGGAATCATTTGCTTCTTAGCTCCCAGCCCTTGTTCCTCAGTGTCTCAAGATTCAGCATGAGACTCCAGAGAATCTCTGGGCTGGTTCATAGTTCACTCCCAGCACTCTGTCCTACAAGCTCCTGCTGCCTCCATTTCCCTGCATTCCAGAATCTTCTCATCCTTTAGGCTGCTGTGCTCTGTGGATCCTTCCTCCTCAGTGCTTGAAGGAAGGGAGGGGATGGTAGGACTAATCTCAAGTATTTTTCTGGCTTCAGTCACAGCTTTCCTGGTCTGGGCATTGTCCCATTGTCTAAAGCAGTTACAGCATGTATTTTTGACCAGTGTTTGTAATTAAATTTTTGAAAAGATGGCCATGTTCTTCCCAGTTACTCATTCATGTCTAGCAGCGTAAGTCACTTATGATCTTTTTTTGGTGATGGTCTTATTTTTTTTTTAAACTTTTATTTATTTATTTGCCTTGGTGTTTGCCTAGAACTGGAACTACAGACAGTTGTGAGCTGCCATGTGGGTGCTGGGAATTGAACCTGGGTCCTCTGGAAGAGCAGACAGTATTCTTAACCACTGAGCCATCTCTCCAGCCCCTTGGTGATGGTCTTTAAGTGTCTTGATCCTGCTCTATCTGATTTGGATCCTGTTCTTGACGGTGATGGACATTTGGCTGTGGGTAAAGTCATAATAGAACCTTAAGCCATAAGAGAAGAGCTAGAATATAACCCTGGAGGCTGGGGGAGGGTATCAGATCAGTAGTTTCTAGAATCAAGTTAAAAATTCGTGAACGTTTTGACTACAGAATTCTTTGTTATTGTTTTTAGAAGTACCAATACATACTAGCTCTTCTCTTATATGGGAAAAAAAGCCATGAGCTGATGATTCTTGATAGATGCAGATACAGAGTGAAGAGTAGCCTGGAATACCAATTTTGAATTTATATATATGGGAGCACATTTACATACTTTAATTAATACCAAAGTAGTTGGTAAACATTTACAAAATGTTTAATTCAGTGCTAGGATTTAAAAAGGACACAGTTTAGTATTAAATATTTCTTCCTGCATAGGTTTTACCATCTTGATTTGAAACATATCTATTAAAATGCCCACTCAGTGGGAAATAGATAAGATGTTATAAGGATGGAAGTAATTTACTGTCAGCACTGAACTTGTGCAGAAACCTCAAGCGTTTAGGATAATCACAGATTCTTCAAATTTGGAATTTTTATTTCAAAGTTCTCTTTAGCACCAAAACCTGTTAGGTGTTGTTCTTTAAATTCAGACCACATTTATCATTTTCTGTAGACACTCAAGTTTCAGTGATCCTCGTTTGCCTATTACAGCTATTCTTTGCACTCAGAAGCACAATAGAAACACACCCTATACCACTCCAAGGCATTTGCCTGTTGAGCCACGAGTGTATGAAGCCAGAGTGTTTTATACACATTTTCCATGTCATCACACAGTATAAAGATATATACCTAATGATTGAGATATAGTAAATATAGTAAACTCTTCTAGTTCATCAAGGACAGTCTGAAATGAAGGACATTTGCTCTACTCTGAGCACATGATAGAAAACAACACAGTGACTTTCCATCTAGTGTCCTTAGGTGACACCACTGTGATTAATGTTAATCACAGTATTTTCCCACAAGGATATTGTTTAATCATAAACAATTTTGTACACATACATCAAATGATTGAAAAAAAAAAGCACTTCTTCTTTTTTTTTTTTTTTCTATGAACTGAAGTTTGGCCACAGATAGCTGTTTTTATTTATTCAGTCAAATGTGCTTCAATTTTAAATTGTATGGTTTGGGCATTTTTACATGACAACAGTTAACTTACTTAGTTAAACTTTAAAATGCATTACATCATCATATCTTTGTAATGTCTTGTGTGAAACTGTGATGGTTAATTTTCTTTTTTTTTTTTTATTTTTTTTCTTTTCTTTATTTTGTATTTATCAAAAAAAAACAGTAAAAAGAATTTAAAATGCAGAAGAGTTAA
>PVIH01000776.1:0-181425 GCA_004025045.1 Sigmodon hispidus
AAAAAAAAAAAAAAAAAAAAAAAAAAAAAAAAAAAAAAAAAAAAAAAAAAAAAAAAAAAAAAAAAAAAAAAAAAAAAAAAAAAAAAAAAAAAAAAAAAAAAAAAAAAAAAAAAAAAAAAAAAAAAAAAAAAAAAAAAAAAAAAAAAAAAAAAAAAAAAAAAAAAAAAAAAAAAAAAAAAAAAAAAAAAAAAGGGAGGAGAAGAAGCAGAATTGAAAAAAGCTTTAGAGGCAGTGCAGGGTGTCAGCTGGTTGAGCCCTTGTCCAGCATGTAGGAAGCCCTGGGTTCCATCCTCAGAGTGGCACAAACCTGTAATCCCAGCACTAGGTTCCAGGTCATCTTCAGCCATGCAGAGTTGGAGGCCAGCCTGGGCTGCATGAGACCCTGCCTCACAAAATAAAACAAGGTGGGAGGGTGGAGGAAGGGTCCCAAGAGTCCTAAGGAGACTGATGGCCAGGGCATAGCTTGGTGGTGAGTCACTGGCCCTGGATTCCATCTGCAGCTCCTTACAGAAGGATTCATGTTCATTGTTTAAGGGGAGCGGGGCTGTGGTAGTGAGATGGCTTGGTAGGTAAAGATTCTTACTGCTAACTCTGACTACCTGAGATGGAGTCAGGGACCACATGAAGAGAACCAACTCCTACAAGTTATCTTCTGGCTGTTACACACACATACGCGCACACACACACACACACACACATACACATACACACACATACACACACACACACACACACACACACACACACACACACTGAAAAGGCAAATTTAAAGTCAGTGATTAAAAAACTCTGACTTAGGGGGCTGGAGAGATGGTCAGCAGTTAAGAGCACCTACTGCTCTTCCAGAGGACCAGGGTTCAATTCCCAGCACCCACATGGCAGCTCACAACTGTCTGTAGTTCCAGTTCCCAGTTCCAGGCAAACACCAAGGCAAATAAGTAAATAAAAAAGTTTAAAAAAAAACCAACAACTCTGACTTAGAGATGGTGGTGGAGCTGGATGATGAGTCTTTTTCTAGAATTCCTGAGTTCCATATGTATATGTGGACATATGTGACATTTTTGTGTGATACTGAGGATGCAATTCAATACCTTATGCATGTGAAATATGCACCCTGGACCCAGAGTCCCCAATTTTAATGACTATATAGTATTCCTTCTTGTAAATGCACCTTATGATTTTAAATTATCCCACCAATTATTATATGATTAGAAACTTAAAGAAAAAAGAAATACTCCTACCCATCTAGTTTTAAGCAACACCTAATGAAAATCTCTGTAGGGGCAGCAGGAGGGTAAAGGTAAAGGTGTTTGCCACTAAGCTGTATGGCCTCAGTTCAATCCCCAGAACCCACTGTAAGCTGTCCTCTGACCAACACATATACCCATGTTATGGCACACACACACACATACACACATACACATATACACACATATACACACATATATACACACATATACACACATACACACACATACACACACATATACACACATACACACACATACGCAAACACAAAATTGAAATTTTTAAAATATTTATTTATTTATTTATTTATTTATCGTGCATACAGTATACAGAAGAAGGTGCCAGATGTCATTATAGATGGTTGTGAGCCACCAGGTGGTTGCTGGGAATCAAACTCAGGGCCCCTGGAAGAACAGTCAGTGTCCTTAACCTCTGAGCCATCTCTCCAGCCCCACAAAATTGAAATTTAAAAAAAATTTTCCAAAAAGATCCCTATAGCAGTCTGGTACTTGGCCATATGATCCTTATGATTTTCATGGTCTGAATTTTCAGTCTCAAATTGGCTGGATAAAGTGCAAGAACAGACATCTAACCACCTTGGCTGTGGGTTGGCAGCCCGCCCTCCCACTGTGTCTGATCCCACTCTCAAATTTAATTGGATCCATTGTGTGATGTTTTACATATCCTTGTAAACCACTTAGATGCTTTTCTGGAAGGAGGAAAAGTCCAAAGAAATATATAAGCCCCAAGCCACCTCAGCTTGCTGATTAAATTACCCAGTATCAAATTCGATTCCACCCTCATTTTATTAAGAGGCAGCTGCTTGCTCTCTTCCAGTTGGCTAATCCTCCCACAGCCAGTGTTTGGGCGGGGGAGGCTGCCCCCAGGGGACCCAGACACAATCCCTCTGTCTCAGGAAGCTTTTCTTTTTTTCATCTTAGCCGAGTTGGTGATAAAACTCAAGGCTTCCATAGCTCCTAAGTCTAGTGCTGAACCATGTCCCCAGCTACTCATTGGGGGATTCCAGGCAAGAACTCTACCACTGAGCCATGCCCTAGCCCTTCACTGGGGAATTCTAGGCAAGGGCTCTATACTGAACCATACAACTTTCCCTGGATGACTCTAGACAGGGGCTTTACCATTGCTCTGTGTGTCTCAGGCTTAATTAACCCTGAACCTGTTATGGAGCCTTGTGATTAATTGGGGCAGCAGCTTCCATGAAAATCTTTGAAAGCTTCAGCTCACAAAATGTGATTGAAAGAACAACTACTTGAGGGCATAGCTTATCCTCTTAGAGCCCATTAGCAGGAATATTAAGATGGGAACAAGGACTCAGCAAAAGAGAGTGCCTGGAAGGCTGGAGAGATGACTCTCTGCTGCAGAGGACCTGAGTTCGATCCTTAGCACCCATGAGAGGTGGCTCACAAGTGCGTAGAACTCAAGTTCCAACACTCCAACGCCCCCTTTTGGCTTCTAAGGGCACTGCACTCATGTGCACATGTACACACATATACATATAACTGAAGTATTTGAAAAGAACCACCCACTATGGCCGGGCATGGTGGTACACACCTTTAGTCCCAGCACTTGAGGGGCAAAAGCAGGCAGATCTCTCTGAGTTTGAGGCCAGCCTGGTCTACAGAGTGAGTTCCAGGACAGCCAGAGCTGTTAAATAGAGAAACCTTATCTTGAAAAACCAAAAACAAAGAAAAAACACCCTGTCTTTTGATGAAATTATGGAGTGGCTTAGGAGATGCCTTGGATGGAATTATAATTGGCTGGGGTAAAATCAGAAGCCACTGGGGTTTCAGCAGGGGTTTAGGACTTGCCCGTCCTTCCCTGTAAATTGGATTTCTGGTGAGACTCCTAGTAGACTGTAGGTTTGGGGCTGTGACTGTGCTGGACAGAGGCTTCAGTTGGAGGGAGTTCTGGCCAAGGGCTTCTGTCTTCTCATGTGCCCAGGATTTTCCTGTCTTTAATTTTGTGTGTTAATCTGAAGGCATTGAATGCCTTTGACATATACGTAAAGTCGGAGGACAAGTAGGAGCCAGTTTGGTCCTACTCTAGGTCCTCAAAGGTTGAACTCAGATTGTCAGGCAAGCACTTCTACCAGAGCATCCATCCTGCTGGCTCCACATTGTCATTTTAAGCATTTCCTTCAGATAGACCATTGTGCCTCTCAGGATAAGACCCTTGAGGAATTAAGGACTTTGGTACCAAGATAGATAGACTCTAGCCTTCAAGAAATGGTATTTGGACTCTTCAACATCAAGTCTTCTAGACCATTCCCTCACCTTCCACACAAGTAAACTTGATTGAGCATTTGAACTTAACCCTGCAGGGCAAAACTCAGGATTTTAGTGTGCTGAGACCTGGAGGCCAAACCCCAGACATTTAATTACCCGGCTACAGAGAACACTCCAGCAAGGCTTGTGCCGCACAATTATTTCAGGAAAGCCACAGAAGTCTTTGTGAGGCTTGCTTCTCTTTTACAATTCAATATTTCATATGCTGGGAGAAGTCTTGTTTGCTTCAAAGGACATGCTAGGAGACGCAGGCCAGAGATGCTAATTATGTGCATGGGCTGCTTTGTTTTTGCATAAATGAGAATCTTTGGGGGAAGTTCTAGTCTAATTGCTTGGGGACCTGAGCCAGTGGGAAGATAGGCAGAGGCATTTGTGCTCCTGTTCATTGTTTTGAAAGAATTGTATTTGTTCTAAAAGGAGACTAAGTGATGGTGCTTTCTTCAGAAAGCAGGGGAACCTTTGTGGCCATTTTTCCTGGGTTGGGCATGGCTCCTGGCTGAGCCTGGTGGATGAAGACGGTCATACAAAACCTGGATACAGGGAGAGTATAAGAGGACCAGCCTGGGCAACTTAATGAGACTCTGCCTCAGAATAGAAAGTAAAAAGAGGCTGGAGAGATGGTTTAGCCGTTAAGAGCACTGGCTGCTCTTCCAGGGACCTGGGTTCAATTCCCAGCTGCACCCACATGGCATCTGGAAGCTACAACAGTTCCATGGGATCCTGTGCCCTCTTCTGATCTCTCCTGGCATGAATGTGGTGCACAGACACACGTGGAGGCAAAGCACAGGCCACTGAACTGGGCTTTTCAGGGTGTAGTGTGCAAGCACCCTAACTAATCTGGTGTGATAGTTTTGTTTGCTGGAAGCACTTGTGGGGGTGCAGAAAAATGAGCCCATAGACCAAGAGTTGATGAGCGGCCACAGATGCCGCAGCCCTCCTGGCTCTGTGAGATATTCTAGATTAACCTCGAGTTCTCCATGGAAACCAGCCATGGTAGCACTTGGCATCCCAGAACTCCAGAGGTAACGTGTCAGATCCAGGTCACCCTTGACTACGTAGTACATTTGAGGCCACCCTCGGCTACAAGAAGTCCTGTCTCAAAGCAAACAAAACAAAATAAAATCAAGAATTCTCCTGCAGGTGGTTGGGTATGGTGTCGCACACCTTTAATCTAAGCAGGAGCAGCAGAAGCAGTTGGATTTCTGTGAGTTTGAGGCCAGCCTGTTGTACAAAGCAAGTTCCAAGGATAGCCAGGGCTATTACAGAGAGAAACCCTATCTTGAAAAACCAAAACCAAATGGGGGGGGGAGTTTAGAGTTCTCCCACAGTAGGTGGGAGACTTGGCTCAGTGATTGAGAACACTGGCTATTGTTCTTCTAAAGGGCCCTTGTTCAATTCTCAGCACCCACATGGCAGCTCACTACTGTCTGTTACTGCAGCTCCAGGGGACTGAAGGCATATACACACAGGCAAAACACCCATACACATAAAACAAAATGAAACAAGTTCCTGACAGGAGAGGCATGATTCACTAGAACCTGGGGGTGAGGACCTTAGGCGCATCTTTTCTGAGTACAGACAGAGTGGACTGTGATAGACTCTGGGGTCCTAAGTGGGGCATTTGGGGCACTGAATTTTTAAAAGTTTTTATTAGCATATTATACATAATAATGGTTATGACATTTTTTAAAAAAATATTTTTATTTTATGTGAATTGGTGTTTTGCCTGCATGTATAACTGTGTAAAGGTGTCAGATCTTGGAATTACATACAGTTGTTAGCCACCATGTGGATGCTGGGAATTGAACTCAGGTCCTCCGGAAGAACAGTCGGTGCTCTTAACTGCTGCGCTATCTCTCCAGCCCCAGTTATAACATTTTTATAACACACATGATATACTTTAATATTCATCCCATCGCCCTTTCCTGTCCCCTCCTACTTTTGCTGACTCCTCCCTTCTCCCAACCAGCACCCCTTCTACTTTCATGACTCTGTGTGTGTGTGTGTGTGTGTGTGTATGTGTGACAGAGAGAGAGAGCGTGCCAGTGAGTTTAGAGGAAGTTACTTACAGAGCATGGGTGAGGAGCTGTTCACAGGGCTGTGGGCTCCTTACCAGTGGAAGAATGTCTCTTCCTGTTCTGTTAATCCTCAGGCAGGGACAGTGTTGAGAGTCTTTCCCAACTACCGTCACTGCTTATCAACCCTCAGAGATGGTTGTGGCCTCATTAGCCCGTCTCCCAGCTGCCATTTCTTGCCTATCAACCCTCAGGGAGGCCATATCATTGGCTTCTGCTGTCTGAGTCTTAGCTCTGCCTAATTTTAGATGCAAGGAAGAATAAAATGATTGTAGGTGAGCTGGCTCAGAGGGTAAAGGCACTTGTCACCAAACCTGACTACCTAAGTTCCATTCCCAGGAACCACACTGTGGAAATGGAAAATGAATGTCTGCAAGTTGACCTCTGGCTTGCACACGCACTCTGTGGCACACACTTGCCCACACATGTACACTCACACTGTAAATAAATAAATGCAATCTGTAAAGCCGAATAAAAAACTGAGCAGGAGAGTTCATCCAAGGAAGGTCATGTGGGCTTACTGAAGGTAGTCTCCCAATTTAGGCAGGTTGTATATAGGCCTAGCCTGACTCATTACCATGGTCTGTGAATGGGTTATTTTTCTTATAAATTAGTGAGGAGTGGAGCTCACTGTGTAGTTAGCTCATTTGCTCACATTTCAATAAAAGAGTGTATTGAGTAGGAAGAGAAGGCAGCGTGCGGCAGGAATCCCCACAACTGCTCCTGACTCAGCCTGGCTCACCTCTGCCTCAGCTCCTGGCCATTGCCTCTGTTTGGGATCAGAAACAGTCACGCAAGCAATGGATTTCTTATTGCTTCTTCAGAAAACATTTGTGGGAGGACACACTATAGGCTGCTGGGCTGGGATGGTGGACACAGTGCTCTCGCAGTATGTACAAAGCCTGGGAGAACAATCCTTAGAATTGCATGAACGTGACTGTCAGCCATAGCTCATGGGTGGAGGCAGGAGGATCAGAAGCTCATCATCATCCAAGGCTACAATAGCGAGTTCAAGGCCAGCCTGGGCTACATGAGCTCCTGTCTCAAATCAAAACAAGCGTGCTAGATAGGACCAGACTTTGTTTCTCAACTACTTACTGTCCTTTGCCTAGACCTGGGCAGTCACTGAGCTGGACTCTTCTGTGAGAGCCTAAGTCAGTGTGCATCTCTCTTCTGTTTAGAAGCCTTCATGGTTCCATGTCACTGAGACCAGAAGCCAGAAGTCCTGGCTTCATCTTGTTCACTGTCACACTGTCACCTCCCTACCCTCGCCTCCTTTCTTAGCTTCTTGCTCACTCTGCTCTGGTCACTCGGGTACATGACCCTGCCTTAGATCTTAGCCATTGCTGTTCCTCCTCCCTGGAACGCCTTTCCATACACACGATGTCTCCCTAATCTCCTTCCAGTCTGCACCCAAAAGTCACACCCCAAATGGCACTTTCTTCCCACACATCCTTTTTTCCCTTTGTATTTCTTCTGTCTGTACTGTTTAACAATTTTAAATATTTGATCTTCGCATATTTATATCTTTATATGTGTTTCCACCACTTCTTAAAATGTGTGTGGGGATGCATAGGTATATGCACCAGGCACATGTGTGCACATGTGGAGAGCGGAAGACAACCCCAAGCATAGTTTGCCAGGAGCCATTCATCTGTTCTTGAGACAGGTCTTCCCACTTCCTGGAGCTCACCAAGGAGGCTGGGCGCGTTAGACAGCACAGAAATCCTTCTGGAACCATGCTCCCAGAATTGCACAACCAGTTGTGGCTTTTTATGCAGATGCTGGGGATCCAAACCTGGGTCCTCATGCTTATGCAGCAAGCTCTTCACCCACTGATCCCTCTCCTCCAACCCAGGGGTTTGCTCTTTAAGATGCTCCCTCCACATGTTTTCTTGTGAAACAGGGTTTTCTTAAGCAGTACTGGGAAATCGATGTATTGATTTGAACTTAGTGTGGATACACTCCAGCACAGACTTAATCAACCCTCCTGCCTCAGCCTCCCGAGTGGCTGGGACTGCAGGAGTGCACCACTGCACCAGACTGAAACAGGGTCTCTCTAAGAAGTCCCAGCAGGCCTCAGCCTCAATGCTGGGTTTACAGGCATGTAGTAGCACATCCAGCTCAAAGTCACTGCTTTTTAAAAACAGTGGCTATTCTTAGGTCCCTTTGCACATTGAGATTTAGAGTGCTAAAAGTCTTCTTTCCTGAGGCTGGGGCTCAATGGGTAGAAGCCTAGCCTATCATTGCAGGAGGTCTTGGGTTCCATTCCCAAACCTTAATAAACAGGGGTGGTGGTGCACTTCTATAATCCCAACACCCAAGAAAGTGAGGTAGGTGAATCACAAGTTCAAGGTCACCTTTAGCCTCATAGTTAGTTCAAGGCCACAATATGCATGTGACAGCCCAAAGACAATCTTGGGTTTCAGTCCTCATTGTCCACCTTGTTTGAGACAGTGTCTTGTTCATCCCTGTATAGAAGGTCCAAGAGCTTCCAGGGAATCTATCTCCACTTACATCTTGATGTAGTAATGTTAGGATTACAGACATGTTCTACTATGTGAGTTGTGGGGGGCCAAACTAATGTTGCATTTACCCATTGAGCCATCTCCTGGATCTCTCTTTATATATGGGCATGTGTGTATGCAGACATGCACATATACACATGTGTGGAGATCAGAGGATACCTCAACTGGTAATGTTCTTTAGGAATTTTCTACCTTCTGTTTGAGACAGGGCCTTTCATTGACCTGCTAAGTTGTTCAGTTGGCCAATATGGTCAGCAAGCTTTAGGACACAGCCAGTCTCTGTTCCTGGCTTTCCTCATAGGCTCTTCAGATCTGAACTCAGGTCCTCATGCATGCAAGGGCATCTCTCCAGCAGACTTCTTTCTGTTTACCAGCAAGATGGAGGAGAGTCCCTCTCTGACTACACCCTTTCCTCTGCAGACTCTCTTCCAGAGCCCAGAAGAGGGCTGGCAGCTCTACACCTCCGCCCAGGCACCCGATGGCAAGTGCATCTGCACAGCTGTGATCCCTGCACAGAGCACCTGTGCCCGAGATGGTCGGAGCAGAGAGCTTCGGCAGCTCATGGAGAAGGTAAGGACCTGAAGCGGGGGGGGGGGGGGGGGGGGGGGGGGGGGGGGGGGGGGGGGGGGGGGGGGGGGGGGGGGGGGGGGGGGGGGGGGGGGGGGGGGGGGGGGGGGGGGGGGGGGGGGGGGGGGGCGCGCTGAGGTGGTCTCTTGGTTCCCACTCCGCCCCTCATCTCCCATGACCCACAGAAGATCCAGCCAGGTAGATTGTTCTAAAGTGACCAATGACTGGGATCCCAACTATGTACATTTGTTTGTTTTTCTTTTTTATTAAATATTATTTATTCATTTACTTTATGAGTCAGGGTCTCTGTGTAGCCCTGGCTGTCCTGGGACTTACTCTGTAGCCCAGGCTGGCCTCAAGCTCAGATCCACCTTCCTCTGCTTCCCAAATTCTAGTTCTTGTAGTGCTAGGGAGGCAGGGACTATCAGTGGCATCACCTAAGTGTCTTCTTGTGAATTCAGGTCTAGAAGCCAATGCTTCATGAAGCCTTGGGTGACCCTGTTAAGAGGGTACTTAGTGCATTTTCAGGCAAGGGTCTAACCTGTACTGCCAAGGCTCATGCAAAGATTCTGCAGCTGGGAATGGCAGTGCATATTTATAATACTGAGACTCTGTAGGCTAAGACACAATGACTGCCACAAATTTGAGTCCAGCCTGGGCTACGTTGAAAGATCCTATTGGGTGGGAGGTGGGGAGGGTGGTGAGCTGCTGCCAAGCCTGGTGATCCGAGTTCAGTCCCCAGGTCCCACATGGTTAAAAGAGAGAATGAACTCCCACAAGATGTACTTTGACTGGCATGCAGCAAACAAACAAACAAACGTAATTTAAAAATTCTTTAAAGGGGGAGGCTAGGAATATGTTTGGTGGGTCAAATGGGTAACATAGACCCAAGTTCATATATCTGTCACCAACATAAAAGCTAGGCCTGGCAGTGTATGTCTGTAATGTGAGTGCTAGGAAGATAGAGAGGCAGGTGAAGCTGGGAATGTGAACCCGTCTGGGTGAAGTGTAAGCTCCAGGCTTGGGGACCCTGTCTTAAAAAATAAGGTGATTGTGGAAAACAACCAACACCAGTCTCTGGCCTCCAGACACACTTATACGATATGTATCCACACATACATATACACAAATATGCATGCATACACACACAGACATGTATGCACACACACATATACACACTTAGATATGCAGATATGTACATACACACACACACACATACATGCGCATGTGCTCACACGAAATTCCTTTTCACCCTGGCTGCCTCCATTTCATCTGTCCCCGGATGTTATAGACTCTTTGCTGACTGAAGCCTCTGTCACTGCTCCACCTTCCTCACTGAACAGAGGAGGAAGCTGAGATTTGGTGGAAGAGGTATCTGGTTACCTGCAATCCCCACCACTGACTCCGAGAATCCTGCTCTACTCACTCCCTTACAGGAACTGCTTTTCCCCAAAACTGTGGACTTTCATACCATGCCTTCAATTGTTTACAGTGGCTGAAAAAAAAACAGTTTTTGGCATGACTGGTGACGTGTACTTCCGGGTCTTGCATAGTCTAGGCCACTGGTTATGAACTTGTAGATCACAATGTCTTTGGGGGCTGTTGCATGGCTCTTTCACAGGGGTCTCCTAAGACCATTAGAAAACACAGATATTTACAATATGAGTCATAACAGTAGCAAAATTACAGTTATGAAGCAACAACAGAAATAAATTTATGGTTAAGGTCACCACACCATGAGGATCTGTATTGAAGGGCCACAGAAGTGAGAAGCACTGGCTTAGGTTGCACTTTCCTTGCTACGTATACAAGGATGACCTTGAACTTCTCCTGGCTCCACTTTCCAGGACACACCACTACACCCAGTTTATGCTGGGGATGGAACCCAGGGCTTTGTGCATGCCAGGCAAGCACAGAGCCGCGACCCTAGTCCCTTCCCACCTCTGCCTTTTGTTTCTTTGTTTTGTTTTGTTTTTAAACTTTATTTATTTGCCTTGGTGTTTGCCTGGAACTGGAACTACAGACAGTTGTGAGCTGCCATGTGGGTGCTGGGAATCGAACCCGGGTCCTCTGGAAGAGCAGACGGTGCTCTTAACCGCTGAGCCATCTCTCCAGCCCCGGTTTGGTTTTTTATTAGAGGTAAGGTTGCACCCTGACCCAGACTGACTTGAAATTCATTCTCTGGCCTTGGCTGATCTGGAACTCATGGCAATCCTTCTGCTTAGCTTCTTGAGTGCTGGGATTACAAATGGGACCATCATCACTCTTGGCTACCCTTGAAATTCTGATCCTTTGTCCTCTACCTCCAAGTGCTGGGATCATAGGTGTGTGCCACACCTGGTTCAGATCTTCATTTTGGAAAATGTCCTCTGTCTTGCTGTGTGCAGAACTTACTGCAGATCAGGAGGGTGAAAGCCATGGAACAGGAAGGAGGTGGGAGGTGACAGGTATGAGACTGGATGAACCTGCTGTTGGAAGGTTACTAGTGAGATCAGGGGAGAGGAGGGCTGGAGAGCATTTTTGCTGGTCTTGCTTTCTCTGCCTGGGAGGAGGACCTTGGCTCCAGAATGGTTCTCATTCTAGGTCCAGAATGTGTCTCAGTCCATGGAAGTCCTTGAGTTAAGGACATATCGGGATCTCCAGTATGTTCGCAGCATGGAGACACTCATGCGGAGCCTGGATGCAAGGCTAAGGGCAGCTGATGGATCAGTCTCGGCCAAAAGCTTCCAGGTGGGTTCTTCTGAGTTTAGCTCAGAGGTCAAGGTTGGAGAGCAGTGGGGAGGTGGCTTAGTGAAGTAGGAATGATTGCTGTGGCCAGAGGACCCGAGTTCCAAGGATGGGGTCACATCTGGAAAGGAATGAGAAGCCGATTAGGCTCTGGGGTCCAGAAGTCATTCTTTGGCAAGGACTGAGCATTACATCTGAGATGACAGGGTGAAGATACGGGCCGATGGTGAGGGGTTGGGATCAGTAGCCATTCTCTCCTGGTAAGCAGGAACTGAAGGACAGGATGACAGAGCTGCTGCCCCTGAGCTCGGTGCTGGAGCAGTACAAGGCAGACACACGGACCATTGTGCGCCTACGGGAAGAAGTGAGAAACCTTTCTGGCAACCTGGCTGCCATCCAGGAGGAAATGGGTGCCTATGGGTACGAGGACCTACAGCAGCGCGTGATGGCCTTGGAGGCACGACTCCATGCCTGCGCACAGAAGCTGGGTATGCCTCGACCCTGAAGCTTGGACCCTAATGTGAATGCTACCTGTGTGCTCCAAAACTAGGTGTGGTTTGGCATCTAACTGCTAAACCTCCCTGTTTGGTCTCCCCAACCCAAGGCCACACTGGGCCCCAAAGCTGGAAGGAGTTTTGGCTCTTGATTTCCAGTCCTTTATGGCCATGCTGACATCCTGGATTTATGCCCAGGATGTCTCCTCTCTGAACCTTGGCCCCAGCACTTCCCAATGCATGCCCTGCTTCCCTGGACTCTTGCTGCTTCCCATCCTCACTCCCACTGTTCTGTCTCCCAGGCTGTGGGAAGCTGACAGGAGTCAGTAACCCCATTACCATTCGGGCCATGGGGTCCCGATTCGGCTCCTGGATGACTGACACAATGGCCCCCAGTGCGGACAGTCGGGTAAGTGACCCATCCTCAGGGGCCAGAGCCAAAGAATCCACACTTGTTACTCTTTAGGTTTTATTTTTATTCACTTTATATATGGGGAAGGGGTGGTAGTGTGCATGACTACAGTGCTTTTGAAGGCCAGGGAAAAAGGCATTGGATATCCCTCAAGCTGGCATTATGGGTGTTTGTGGGACACCTCATATGAGTTCTGGGAACTCAGGTCCTCTGCAAGAGCAGTAAGTACCCTTACCTGTCGACTTTTTCTCCTTTTCTTTTTTTTTCTAAAACTTTAATTTATTTATTTATTTGCCTGGAACTGGAAACTGAAACTACAGACAGTTGTGAGCTGCCTGTGGTTGCTGGGAATTGAACTCAGGTCCTCTGGAAGAACAGTCAGTGCTCTTAACCACTGAGCCATCTCTCCAGCCCCTCCCTTTTTCTTTTGAGACAAAGATCCCTTTTGTAGACCAGGCTGACCTAAAACACAGAGACCTGCCTGACTCTGCTCCTTGAGTGCTGAGATCAAAGGTGTGCATCACTATGTCCAGCCACTCACTTTCTGTTTTTTATTACTTTGTTATTTATTTGGTGTATGTGCGCGTGTGACACAGCATGTGCAGGGGTCAGAGGACAACTCTCCTGAGTCAGTTCTCTCCATCCACCATGTGGGTCTTGGGGATTGAACTCAGGGCGTCAGGATTGGTAGCAGGCTCTTTTGCCCACTAGGCTATCTCACCTGCTCACACACCAGACACTCGCAGCCCATCATCCTGGGTCTCTGGGTCCTTGGATCTTCCCTTGTCTGCCTAATGACCACATGATCGGGTCCTTCTGTCCTTGTCTGTCTCCATCTACTGACTAAAGAATATAGTTGCCAAGTGTGCTCATGTGTCCCTTAACAGCAGACAGACAGCACATCCTGAGAACTGCAGTAGGCAGTCTTGCTGTGGCACAGCCATCAGAGTAGTTGCACAGATTAAGCTGACATTAAAGCTAACCATCATGAGCCGGAGAGCTGGCTCAGTGGTTAAGAGCACTGTCTGTTCTTCCGGAGGACCTGAGTTCAATTCCCAGCAACCACATGGTGGCTCACAACCATCTATAATGGGATCCGATGCCCTCTTCTGGCCTGCAGGTGCACATTTAGATAGTGCACCATACATAAAACACAAAAGTAAATACATCATAAAGCTGACCATCACAAGGGTGATCACCAAGCGACACAGGGCACAAGCAGTAACTCAACACCTCTCCACTGTGACCACTAACCTCCACTGAATGATGCTCCAACCAACTTGTTAGTTTGGAATCAGATTTGCACTTATCTGGGCCTGTCCATTGTTAGCTGAGACCTTTGGGCAGGCGCCTTAATATCATTCCTCTAATTTTCTTATCCTCAACGTGATCCTTCAATAATGGACCTTAGTTTGATAATGCGGGCATTCCTGAGTACTTCTTAGCATGGTGCTGATAATAGTGCTACTGAGAGATTCAGTGATATGGCAGGCAACCTGTGCTTACAGGAGTTAGTCACTGACAATGAATTTGGGCCAGGCATAGTAGCATACCTCTTTAATCCCAGCACTTGGGAGGCAGAGGCAGGTGGAAATCTGTAAGGTCAAGGTAGCCTGATTTATATAATGAGTTTCAGACTAGCCTGGGCTACATAGTAAGACCCTATCTAAAGACAAAACAAAAACCTCCCAGCCAGACAAAATACAGTGACTTCAAACTGACCCCTTATTGCCTAATACTATTACCCAGTGAGTGCTCACAAACCAGTGTCCAGTGAATGTGTGACCACTGTGAATCTCCTGGGAGCATAATGCTCCCTGGTCCTTCGGATCACTACCACTCATTTAGGATCTTTTTGTTGTTTGTTCATAAAAACGTGTGCACAGGCAGGTGTGTGCCATGGAAGCCAAGGTCAATGAGATGTTTTTCTCTATTGCTCTCCACCTTGTCTCTTTTTTCTTTTAGTGTGTGTGATGTGCAGGTGTGTACACTCACAGAGCCCAGAGGAGGATAGCAGATGCCTTGTTCTATACTCCCAGTCTTAGTTCCTAGACACAGACTCTCACTAAATCTGGAGCTGGGTTGGCAACCAGCCAGCCTCAGTGATCCTCTTGTCTCTGCCCTCAAAAGCACTGAGATTACAGGCATATGGGGCCATGCCTAGTTTTTTACATGGGTTCTGGGTTCCAACTCAGTCTTCATGCTCACAAAGCAGGTGATCTACCCCATTGACTCACAATCCCCTCATTGCCCCCCAAGCAGAGTCTCTTACAGAACTTGTAACTCATCAATATGATTATATTGGCTGTCCAATGAGACCCAAAGATTTGTCTCTAACTCCCTCCATACTGAGGTTACAACTATGTGCACCACTATGCCCAGACTGGAGATCTAACTCAGTCCTCATGTTTGAGTGGCAAGCACTTTACCCTCTGAACTACCTCCCCAGACTCACTAATGCTCACAATCACCAAGCTATAACCACTCACAAAGGCCATAGGGAAGGAGCGCGACTAGTAGTCACATGTAGATGATGGCTGATGACCAAGGTTGATCTTGCCTGGTTGGCCAGTTCCCAAGGGTCACAGGTTATAGTCTCTCCAGTGACTGGCTCCTGCTCTCCTAGGTCTGGTACATGGATGGTTATTACAAAGGCCGCCGGGTGCTGGAGTTCCGTACTCTGGGAGACTTCATCAAAGGCCAGAACTTCATCCAGCACCTGTTGCCGCAGCCATGGGCAGGTACAGGCCATGTGGTGTACAACGGCTCTCTGTTCTACAACAAGTACCAGAGTAACGTGGTGGTTAAGTACCACTTCCGGTCGCGATCCGTGTTGGTACAGAGGAGCCTCCCAGGGGCTGGCTACAACAATACCTTCCCTTATTCCTGGGGCGGCTTCTCGGACATGGACTTCATGGTAGACGAGAGCGGGCTGTGGGCTGTGTACACCACCAACCAGAATGCGGGCAACATTGTTGTCAGCCGGCTGGACCCTCACACCCTGGAGGTCGTGAGGTCGTGGGACACCGGGTACCCCAAGCGCAGTGCTGGGGAGGCCTTCATGATCTGCGGTGTCCTCTATGTGACCAACTCTCACCTGGCTGGAGCCAAGGTTTACTTTGCCTACTTCACCAACACATCCAGCTACGAGTACACGGATGTGCCCTTCCACAACCAGTATTCCCACATCTCCATGCTGGATTACAACCCCAGGGAGCGGGCCCTGTATACCTGGAACAATGGGCACCAGGTGCTGTACAATGTCACCCTCTTCCACGTCATCAGCACTGCTGGGGATCCCTAGGTGCCCCTGCAAGGGCTGTGGGAACCCTCCCACACTGCCTGTGACCCCCTCCGCCTTCTCTAGGGTAATGAATGCCCTTCCCTTCCTAAATTCCTTCTCTCCCACCTTCCCAGCCCAGCTTTCTGTTCTCTGTATCTCTATCCATGCATTTTCTCCATTTTATTGATCTCTGCTTTTGATACTTCACTTCTGAGTCTGCCTTTTTATGGATGCTTCTCTCCCTTATTGATCGAACCTCTCTCTTCTCCCTTGGACCACTCACCATCCCTTCCTCCCCTCCCAGTTTCCCACACATCCCTTATCTCTCACTCCCTCCTACCTCTGAATCTGAGTGCATGGATTTTTTTAATTTATTATTTACACATTCTTTCCGGGTTGCCAGAATAAACCGGACCTTTGACATTTGATGCCTGGGTTATTTTGTACCCAGTGGTGGTTAGAGGAGACTTGGCTTATTACAGCCCCTTATTCCCTGAGCTTCCTGTGACCCGAGGTGGAGTCCTATAACACACCTCCCCTGGGCTAGCTAGCCCCCAGAGAGCCCACTCAATCCAAAGGTGCTTCAAGCAAAAGCAATTCATTTAAAAGCAATTGGGATCAGAACAAGAGAATTCTATTATGATGATGAAAACTGGTCTTAAATGAATATTCCCTGGTTGTTGGCTCACATATTGATCACAATGGCACATCGTTGAGCTGTCTGGTGATGTTATAATGACTTTTTAACAATTTGGCTGCTTTTGAGAGGTTAGCTCCCTCTCCCATTTCTTCTCTGCTTTGTAATTGCAGAAATTGTTTCTACACAAGCCACACTAGTTAATAGAAGGATTTAAACTAACTTAAAAGGTGCACAGAACCAGGTTTTAAACAAATCCACTGCACTCCACATGATCATCCCCCACCCATGAGGCTGGGACAGTTCTGGGAGGTGGTTAGCTGAAATGGGGCATCAAGGATTCCTCCCCTTAGGGAACCTCCTGCACCTAGCAATTATTTCTCATTCTTCCTTAATAAACCTATTCACTGTGCCAAAAACAAAACCACAACACAACGAACAAAAAACAGGTAGAGGAAGGATGGTTAACCAGGGCGAGGCAGCCAGAGAGGCCTGGTGCTCCTGGGCTGCACAAAGGCAGGTTTGATGCTGGATATGATAAAAGGCTTAATTAGGAGGCCCATGCAGCACAGGTTGGTCTTTTGTAGCCAAAGATGACCTTGAGCTTCTAGTTCTCCACCATGCCTGGGTTATATGGTGCTGAAGATGGAGCCAGGGCTTCCTTCATGCTAGGTAAACACTCTGTCAACTGTAAGCCACAGCACCATGAGAGCTTTATGTCATCTACATCTGCCTGTGGGATGAGGCCAAAGCAGCGAATCTATGGGTCCCTACCCCCTGCCAAACCTCTATATCAAAAAATATTTGATTCATAACAATAGCAAAATTAGTTATAAAGTAAAAATAAAAGTAACTCTATGGCTGAAGATTACCACAACATGAGGGACTGTATGAAAGGGTGGGAGCATCAGGAAGGTTGAGAACCACCAGGCTAGAGAGATGAGGTTGGGACCAAGGTGTCTTAAAAAGGAGGGATAAATTGGTAGAGCAGTGAGTGGTGTGCAGGGCCTTCATCTGAAGTAGGGGTGAGTGATACATGCCGCCTCCCCATCCCCCATGTCAGCCCACTGAACCCAGGGCAGGAACAGCATAAGGATCTCCACTGGTCCTGACCCTACCAGGCTGAGGCCACCAGGAGGCTGCTGTCCCCATCTCTAATTAATGGCCTCTGTGATTAAATCATCTCCGGGAACTTGGACGTGAATGCCATATTGGGAAGGAAACCCATGAATAATGAATGGGGCTGCCTAATGCACTCATTTAAAACCAATTTCTAAAGGAATCCTCACGAACAGCAATTAATTCCCACATAAGTGAACAAGCATGACACTGGATTTAGCATGAGACAGATTTTATATCATTAAAAACAGCAAGGGCTTAGCATGGAGGTTCCCACTAGTCATCCCAGATCTTGGGAGGCTGATGTCACCCAGGTCTTAAAATCCCAATAAAAAGGAATCTGTATTCCTCCTGCCTGTGACTTGTGCTCAAGGTGATCACGGTCTCAGATATAGAGAATAAGGCTGCAACTGTGAGGCTTCAGAGTTCTAGCCTTTGCAGAGTATACTTGTGCTTAAAGACACATGCCCACAAGGACAAGTCTGATGTGGACTGGTCCGTCATGCTGGGCACCGAGTGTTTACTTGGGCCAGAGCATCTGGCAGCACATGTACCCATTGCTTATGCACTTGAATGTACACACACACACACACACACACACACACACACACACACACACACACACAAACTATAAAAGATGAGCAAACGGTACTGCCCTCCTCACTCACCCATCACTTAGAGTAACTTGTGTGTATCTTCCCCTATGTGGTGCTGAATTAACCAACTTTCCCTAAGTCATAGATGAGCATTTGCCTACAGTAAGTCAGGAAGCTGCCATTCCCTACTGCAGCAATGACCCAGAATCCTGTGTCTGCTCTAACAAGAGCCCATTAAGAATGAGCAGAGGAGTCTGCACAAAGACAAGTTTCCATCCCCAAGAGGGGGTTGGGAGGGAGAGAGAGGAAGCAAAATAAACTGCTGCCACCCTAAAAGCCCAGGATTTATAGCCGGTTCCCAGTAGCAGGCCTGGGTGGGAACTTGGAACAGGTGAGGGAAACCACAGGTTTAATAATACATGCTGGGGACACTGAGTGGTCTCCTGGGAAACATTTATCTAACAGCAATGTTCAGTCTTGGGTTTTCACCACTGTAAAGAGACAAAGGAAGGGGTTGTCTGGGGCCCAAAAGACAGACCCCACACAGAGAAGGCCAGGATCGTAGATACCATGGCTGTACCCGGATGCACAAATTACCACTGTGATAATACCTGCTTCTTGCAGGTAGTGGTTCAGATGTGGCAGAAACCCTGGGGAGAGCCTTCCAGAACTCTTGGTATTGCGAGGATAGGGGTCCTCTGCTTCCTCCCAGACCCCATCATACTTGAAGGGGTTCCCCTGCCTTCCAACCCCACCCAACTGTTGCAAGACAGCAAAGCTGTGGCTGCTTGTCTTGAGTACTGCTGGCCCACTGGAGGACATTTTGCTAGAGGCATAGCTAACTCAGCTCAGCCTGTGCCTGCCTGAGCTGGGAAGAAACTCATTAAACCTTTCTAATGATAAAGGCTCCAGCAGGCAGCTGGCAAGGAGCGACTGCTGTAGAAAGCAGGCAGATGGGAGCAGGCTCAGGTGACTGTTCATGAGACTCAGGCCTGTGGGAGGGAGGGAGGGAGGGCTCCCCTGGGGTCCAAGCTTACTGATTGCAGCCACCCCCACTATCTAGGTTGGCCCCTTCACTTGTGGGTTACACATACACCTGATTAAACTCTTGAGTCCTCAGGCCAACCTAGGCTCAGGGGCCATCTTAGACATGGGCCCCAAGCCAAAGTAGGGGAGTCCCTTTCTTCTCGTCCCACCTGCCACTCAAAGCAACGTCCATTTTCCAGCTTCCCCTACCAGGATTCCTGCTCTTCTGGGAGCTGACAAAGCCCCCCCTCTTCCAGTCGAAGAGGCTTCTGTTGCCATGGAAACAACATCTGGAGGGTGCTAGGTCTGGTGGCTGAACCCAGGAATAACCAGCCAGAAGTGGGTGGCAGATGCTGGATACAATATGTCCTCACCAATAAGCAGTCTCTATGTGTGCAGGGGATGGGGTGTGCCAAGGTAGGTGCTGAGCCAGGTTCCCCCAGGGTCTCTCCAGACCTACCAGCTAGAAGTGAGGTGGAGGTAGTAGTCTGTGTATTCTTGAACAGTCTCCAGCGGGCTTGGTGTAACTGGGTATAAACTAGAGGTTCCCAGAGGTACCTTGCTACCCAGGAAACCTAGCTAGTGGGAAAAACCTTGCCAGCACCCTCAGGCCCTGGAAAAAGTGGCTTCATGGGGTTAGGGTTAGGGTTAGACCTGGCTAGAGAACACCTGGGCTTGGACCATGGTAGGTGACAGTTCCCTCGCTGAGACAGGGGCCCCACATCAGAAAGGCAATGAGATACAGGACCACCAACCAGTGGTTCCAGATTTAATGGAAGGTGCACAGGATGCTGCATCATACCCTGAGGCTGAGCAGCTGCATCATCAGGCGTGGAGTATCTTCTTTTTGCAACTGAACAGAGGAACAGAGCATATAACTAACAAGAAACAAGGCCCTCCTGCCTGCTTCTGGGACCTGGTGGGTCAGTTCACTTCTGACCCCCTGAACCTGGGGGCCTCCATACCCCCATCACCCTTCTGAAGTTAATTCCTTCAGAAGAAGCCTGGCTAGGACAGCCCCAACTGGGGGCAAACAGGATCAGGAAGCTCAGAGTCCCTATCTCAGAGCCCCCTTCCAGCCATTTTGGAAACAATAAATACTGTCTGACAGTAAAGGAAGGGGTGTCCATGGGGCCTGCCAGGCGCCTGCCCTCATTCTGTGCGCAGGATGATATGGATGCCCGAATCTGTGAACACTGGACCACTCATCTCCCCTGTCCGTAGAGCAAACGATGCATCCTCAAACGGTTTCTGCATCTGACCTGTGTGAAACAGCAGAGGCGGTGGGGGTCAGGCATGGTTGCACAGCAGATGGGGATCCTGCCTGTACCTAGTCTCAAGCATATTCATCACAGGGTTTATGGCTCTGTCACTGTGCAGGGCTGAGCTGCGGCCCAGCTAAGGACCACAGGCCCATTAAGGAGGCTCTGGGAAGCCCAAGGACAGCATGAAGGATGGCAGGCAGAGCTGTGCTGTGCATTTAGACACACTGCATGATGAACTCTCCTGGTTCGCAGCTGAACATCATCTGTCCTGCAGGTAGTGAGGGCTGACAGCAGAGGGCGTTGCTAGGCTCCTTCTCCTAGGCAGGTACCCACACCTCACACTCCTGGCCCATGCCAAGGAGATGAAGGACAAAAGAGAGGAGGAAGGGACCTGATTTCTTTGCCCTCGGCAGACAAGTCTGAGCTTTGGGTTGCCTATCTGAACCTGACCTTGTCTACCTTGTCCATTTTCCCCACCTATCAAAGGGGAGAACAGGATTCTGGAGTTCTCAGGAATCCCACCCTATAGCTCAGGAGACACCAATGACAGAACAGAGTCACCCTGAGGATTTGTGAGGAGGACCATGGTCTTGGAAGGAAGATAACAGGGAAGGGGGAGGAGGTCTTACATCCATTTTTGCAGCACCAAAAACACAGGCCAGGAAGCCCGAAGGCTGTGCTGCCACCTGGTGGACTAGGAAGGCCCAGAGTAGGGGTTCCCTCCCTTCTTGGGCCCAACTACCCCCAACACTATAGGGATGGGACTGGGTGGGTGGTACCCACTCTTGCCCACCTCTGCTGAAGGCACCCAGGTCTCCCCTGGCTTTGGCAGAGCTGCAATCACTGAACTGGGAGGCCAGAGATTCAAAGTCTTCTTCTCCTGACTTAATCTTCTGAATGTAGCCTGCAGGAACATAAAGGGAGAGCCCCAAGTTAGACACGGGCCAGCCAGGACAGAGGGAGTAAGCCACTCCTAGGAGCTGGGCCAAGCCTGGCCTGTGCACCCTTTTCCCTCTAAAGAAATGTTCCCACTCCCTCATGCCCAAGCAACCACCTGTGTCCTTATCATGTGCACCCATGAAGATAATCCTCCTACATGCATGTCCTCAGGGTGCAAACCTGTCATTCATCCCCATGCACCTGTGTCAGCACTATGACCTTAAGTTGGGCTAGTCACCCATAGATGCACAAGAATGTAAGTACCCGCACACGCACTCAGTGACCTCTTTTTGACTCTGGACACAAACAGTTGGAACCTCACAGTAGATGACTGCCCACCCCTAGTCCTGGGACAGCCTCAAGGCTCTGGAAACCACAGGTTGCTAGCATGCAGCCAAGCTCTGCACAGGAGCCGGTGACATCTTCAGCTGTAGGCATCAGGAGTCCCCATCTGTGCAACATGGGAGGCACAGAAGAGCGCTCACTAGGACATTTTGAAGAGACCCTGAGGTGAGGCTGTCAGGGTTGTGTGTGAGCACCTGCACAACTGTCCCATAGGCAAGCCATACAAGTAGCAGAGTACTGGCAGAGCCCAGGAGGCCTTAAAGCATCTCCACTGGGCTGTGACTTCCTCACAGGGTTAGTAGGTCAAGGATGCTAGGAAGAAGGTGAATGGTGACTGAAGCAAAATAACAAAAGTCATGTGTCCCGTGTGATTGAGTTCCATCCTAGAACCCATAATGGTGGAAGGAGAGAACCACTCCTGTAACTTGTCCTCTAACCTCAAAACACACTTGCCAACCACCAAATCCCACCAAACAAAACCACAGACAAAGACACTGAAACAGAGCCCTTGACTTGCTTTGGGACTGTGGTGATTTGAATACAAAAGGCCCCATAGGCTCATATATTTGTATGCTTTGTCACCAAGGAGTGGACTCGTTTGAAATTAGAAAGATTAGGAGGTGTGGCCTTGCTGGAGAAAGTGTATTGCCACTTTTGAAACCTCAAAGCCTACTGCAGGCCCAGTGGTCTCGTTCTCTGTCTCTGCCTGTGGATCAGGATGTCGATGTAAAGTTCTCAGCTACTTCTCCAGTGCCTGGGCACCACCATACTCCCTGCTATGATGATAATGTACTAACCTCTGAGGTGGTAGGTAAATGCTTTCTTTATAAGGGTTGCCTTGGCCATGGTCACACAACAGAACAATGATTCAGACAAGGGTGGTCAGAAGCCTCCTAGATAGTAAGTCTACCAGGTCAATGTCCTCTGCAGACATGTGTGGACTCAAGAGTCCTAAGGTTCAGAAGAGAGTCAGGCCCAACTCTAGTTCCAACCACTAGGATTTGATCCTGTTCTGTGGTTTCCCAGCTTTATAAATATCCAATGGCTGAGGGGAAGGGTGATTCTGCTTCTGGGAACCTCATGACTGGCCTATATGACTTGGGGCATTGGGGAGCCAAGGAGATGGTTTAGTGGATAAAGGGACTTGACTATTCATCCTTGACTATTTGAGTCTATTCTCAGGACCCTCACAGTGGAACTAGAGAACGAACTCCACCCACAAGTTTTTCTCTAACCTCAACATGTCTGCAGTGGCATGCTTGCACAAATACAAAAATGAGTGTAAAAAAAAATTAATGAGTTAACGGGTGCTTTCACTTAAGAGGGTTATTCTGAGGGATGAATGAGTGACTGATATAGTCAAGGCTGAAGCAGAACAAGTGCTTTCACAGATATAAATGCACATTGCTCTTCTACAGGCTGCATGATAATGTCCCAATATTTACTATGAAGAGACTCTGGTTCCTGGTATGATGATCCTTGGAAATAAGGAGTCTACAAGAGTGGGCCCTGAAATGATAAGTACTTGTTCATAAAAAAAAAAAAAAAAAAAAAAAAAAAAAAAAACCACAGCCAGGCTAAGGTTTAGCTCAGTTGGCAGAACATTCATCTTCCTGCCCCAGGCCCCAGATTCAATTTCCTAACTAAGGATGGCAGTGCAAATTTATAATCCTAGCACTTAGGAGTGGGAGGTGCATAAAGATAGCCAAGGTCACCAGAGGACACAATAGAAGCAGCTGTCTATGAGATAAGAAAAGCCATCTCACCAACAACCTGATGGAGAAAGCGAAAGGCACAGGTCTATGGTGGTTGCTGAGAGTGAATCTAGGGGGAAAGCAAGAGGCACAGACTTTTCCAGAACTGTGAGGAAAGAAACTTCTGTTGCCTAAGCTACCTATCTTGTGGCACTGTGTTACAGCAGACTAAAGGACAGAATAAACCAAAAAGGGTGTTTCCTTACCCTAAAATGTTTAGACAATCCCCTTGTCCTTTCTACAGAATCAAAGGTTCTCTCAAATCACAGGTGGCCCATAGGGTAAGGGTCTGGTCAGGAAAGAAGTAAAACATCATTGGGTGTGCCATCCTACAAGACTCAAGACCCAGTCATAGGCCATCAGATTGGACAGATGTCACTCCACGAGAGATGGCTCATTTTTGAAGTCTGGAAAGGATACTGCTTGCACTTTTGTTCTAGGCCTCTCAGAATTCTCAGGGCCTGGATGAGTAGGGATAGAGTAACAGAGAAAGTGGGGGGTAGGCTCAGCCAACCTGTCCACAGCTTGGCTGACACAGACAAGGACATGGCAATGACACCAGCTGGGCCTCACAGGTTTCTTCTGGCTGTGGCACAGCAGCTGTAGAGGAACTAGACCTGAAAAAGGAGCCGTGGTAGGGATGCAGAGGTGCCGCTTCCAAAGCTGGCAATCTGTTTCTCCTGAGCAGAAGAAAAACTGATGGTACCCTCCAGACAAAGGCAGGCAACTGGGGCAGCACCACCCCATCACTGTGACCTGATCCCCCTTGCAACAAGTTCTGGGTTTAAAGTGAGCCAGAGTCTCAAACAAACATGAGACTGAAGAATGGGTCAGTGGTTCAATGATGGATGAAGGAATTATATTTTTTTGTTTTCTTCTTTTTTGCCTTTGTTGGCTTTATAACTCAACATAGAATTTTCTTCTTAGACTCAGGCTTGGTTCCCAGCACCCATATGGCAGATCATAGTTGCCTGTTACTCTAGTTCTAGGGGATCTGATGCCTTCTTCTGACCTCCATGGGTAGCAGGTATGCATGTACTGTACATACATACATACACATATAATCTTAACAAACAAATCATACAAAAGGTCAGCAAGATGGCTTAGCGGTGATTGTGCTTGCTGTCAAGTACAACCCCCAGGATTAACATGGTGAATGAGAGCTCACTCCTGAGAACTTATACACTTGAACATGGGCATTCCCATACACATATGTACGTATGTACTATAAATTCTCGTGCGCGCTCTCTCTCTCTCTCTTTCTCTCTCTCTCTGAGGAGATGGCTTAGATAGAAGCTAAGAACACTGGCTGCTCTCACAAAAAACTTGGGTTCAGTTCCAAATACCCACATGGTAGCTTGCAAACTTTCCTCCAATTTTTTAGAAATGCAATGCCTTCTTCTAGCTTCCTCTGACAACAGGCACATACATGGTGCACATACATACATGCATGCAAAAGACCCACACATATGTTTATCAAAGACAGGCAATTAAGAAAAAGTCTCAAAACAAAGAAAGAATGCCCTAATGACCAAACCTGCCTCCAATCACTGCATTACTACAATGACCCTTGGGGGTAGGTATAAATTAATGCTCATTTTACAAAAGAGAAAACTGAGTCTTGAGTGAGGCTAAGTCTCCCAGATCACAGGGTTTACCAGACACTGCCACTATCTAACCAGGGTATGCTGGCTTTCTAAGACCTTGTCACTTCAATGGCAAGTAGAAAGGAAAAAAAGAGATGCCTGCAAAGGCTGAGCTCCTCCCAAGTATAGGCACTTCTCTTCAAGGTCTTCAAGTAGCCTAGGCTGGCCTTGAACTCAATATGCAGGACCTAGAACTTTAAAAAAAAAATTGCAGGGGCTGGAGAGATGGCTCAGAAGTTGAGAGCACTGACTGCTTTTTCAGAAGTCCTGAGTTCAATTCCCAGCACCCACATTGTGGCTCACAACCATCTGTAATGAGATCTGGTGCCCTCTTCTAGTGTGTATGCACACATGCAGGCAGAACACTGCATACATAATAAGTAAATCTTTTTTAAAATTGCATTTATTTGTGCACACATGACAGTGTTTTCACTGAGGTCAGAGGACAGCTTGAGGGAACTGGTTCTTTCCTTCAACTGTGTGGGTCCCAGGAACTGAATTCAGGCCCTCATAGTTACTGGTCACTGAGTCATGTTTCCAGCACCAAGCTTGAATTTCTGATCCTTCTGTCTATATCTCTATACTGAGATTACAGATGCCAGGTTCATGGGGAACTAGACAATGAAGTCAGGGCTCCCTGCAAACTAGGTGAGCATGATAATAACTGAGCCACATCCCCAGTACAATGTTGGCATTTCTCTAGAAGTGACAGTTGAGCAGACCAGGCGAGGCTCTGGTGGGACTGCTACAAAGCCCCCCATGATGGGTAGTGCTTATTGTCAACTTGGCAGAATCTAGAATAACCTGAAAGATGGACTTCTTCAAATCCTGTGGGGATTATCTTGACTATGTTAACTGATATGGGGTGACCCATTTTATTTGAAAGCAGGACCATCCCCTGCTTTCAAAGTAGGAGATCCCAGTCTAAAAAAAATAGAGAAGGCAAGCTGAGAAAGCAATAGCACAAGTGCATTGTTCTTGGTTCCTGCCATAATGATATCACCCACGCTTGCCACTGTGACTTTCTTGCTAAGGTGAACTATGATCTGAAACTATAATGTGAGTCCAAATAAATCTTCCTTAAGCTGTTTATTCTTAAAAAAAAAAAAAAAGAAAAAAAACTTGTAAAAGCTTACATTTATTGGGACAGCAGCGGGAGGTGGGGGGTGCAGCACACATGTCATGGTGTGCTGAAGAGGTGAACCTGTTCTCTCCTTCCACACATGTATCCGGGGAATGGAACTCAGGGCCTCAAGTTTAGCAGCAAGTGCCTTTGCTAGCTGAACCCTTTTGCTGGCCCTTGTCAGGGTATTTTACCACAGAACAGGAAAAGGAACTAAGACAGACATATCCCCCCGAATCCTGCCTACCCAGGAGAGGACCCTGAGTCTCCATCTCCCCAACTCACCATTGATCAGCTCCAGGGCCTCCTCCTTGCTCCTGGTGATCTTTTCCTGCCGCCAGGATGAGGGTCTCCGAGATTGGCTGTGCTTTACCAGCAAGTGCGAACAGCGCACCCTGGTGGGCTCCCCCTGGCCATTCTTGCTGCTCCCTCCAACACTGCTGCCACCGCTGGGCCGCTCCCACTGGCTGGCGTTGGTGATGTGATTGAAGTAGTATACCCTGCCTGGGGGAGAGCAGCACCTAGTTCAGTTGAGGCTGGGTTGAAGAGGACCCCATCCTGAAAGCCAGGACGAAGACTAGGTTGGGAGGTGCCTTTTTTAACAGATCCATTTCCTGTTCTACCCGTGCTACAGGCTTGGGAGGATGCTGTTCCAACCAGGACTTGTCTCAGGACTGTGCTAATATTCTAGGTGGAGACAGACAGACGGACACTAAACCAGCAAATCAGAAAAAACAAACAAACAAACAAACAAAAAAAAAAAAACCAGCTTCCAGGCCTGCAGCATGGCTTGGCAGGTAAAGGGACTTGGCAGAGTCTGACAACCTGAGTTTGAGCTCCAGGAACTTGCCCTGTAGAATGAAAACCCACCTACCCACACCAAGATGTCCTCTGACCCCCTTAAGTACACATGACATTCTAAAAAATAAAGAAGTTCAAGAGCATCTCCAGCTATAGTTTGAGAGAAACCTTGACTATGTAAGATCTGATTTCAAAAATACATAAACAAACACTGGAGGGAGGGAGGATCCAGCTGATACTGTGCTTCCCTGGCATTTGTGAGGTTCTAGGTTTAAGTTCCAGTATCACACATTCCTCAAAAAGATAAGAATATGACTGTTTCTACTCTTCAACCCACTGCTCACAGCAACAGCAATTATGTCTTGTGCATAAACAGTGGTAGATATCCCAAAGCTCTATTCCCTTTTTTTTTTTTTTTTTTTTGGGGGGGGGGGAGGTGTTCAAGACAGAGTTTCTCTGTGCAGTCCAGGCTGCCCTGGAACTCCAAGATGCCTGCCTGTCTCCCAAGTGTTGGGATTAAAGGCTGGCCTGGAACTCAAAGATCTACCTGCCTCTGCCTTCCAAGTGCTGGGATTAAAGGTGTGTGCCACCACCTTAATCCTGACCTTGGTGGCCTAAATTGAAGAGCAAGGAAGCAGCACTACTGGGGGCCTGATGTCCTCTAAGAGACATCTAAGTGACAGTGAGGAGTATTAAGGAGATGGTGAATCAAAAACTTGAGGAAAAAGCCTGGCTTGGTAGGGGCTCACCTGTAAACCTAGCACTAGGGGGGCTGAGGCAGAAAAATGGATATCTGCTGTTTGAAGCCAGTCAGGGTACATAAAAAAGTAAAGGTAGTGTACACAAGATTTGCTGAAGTAGGCGGAGGCAGGAGGATCATAAATTCGAGGCTAGCCTTAGCTACATATATTTAGCCAGGTGGTGACACACGGCTGTAATCCTGGAATTTGGGGGGCTGAAGCAGGAGGATTGAGCAACTTGTCCATATGAGATCCCGTCTAACACCTTTCCCCCTCCTAAAAATCAGGAAAGAGAACAAGAACACTAAATCTAGCCGTGATAATTCAGAGAGCTAATATATGCAGTGTCCAGCATCCTGACGCTCAATAAGAATTATGAGTGAGCTCTGTAGGCAGCAGCGACTCTGACTCTACCAGAGATGCCCGACCGCTGCTCTGGGCGTTGCCACTGACATTGGCAGAAAGGGACTCTGGGGACAGGAACTCACTGAATTTCAGAGCACCCAGTCCCTGAACTGCATCATCTAATGAGTCCTGGCCTCAGTTTCCCCACTAGGAAAATAAAAACAATTCCTTCCTTGAAAATGGGCACGACAGAGAGAGAATGAGCCAAGAAAAAAGGGAGAGGACGGGAGCGGGACAGAGACTGAGGGAGAGGCAGAGTGAGAGATGGGGGAGAAAGGAACCACACCAACGTACAGACTTGTGAAAGGACCGAACTCTTTCAAAGCGCTTAGCACTACTGCTTGGCCCAGAGGTAAACCGGCCTGGTTATAAGCCACTGCAGTCGCAGGATCCCGCGCTGGAGGTGACCGGGCACGTGTCACCGATGCTGCCCGAGAACCTTGATCAGGGCGGCCCACGCCCTCTGCACTGAGTCGGGGTCTCTTCCTCCCAAGGGAGCCCCGAGGTGCAGCTTTGTTTAAGGCATCGGGGCTCAGCGGTGAGCGGGGGTCAGGGCGTGCCCGTACCCGCCCCACCTCTGCCTGTTTCTGGTTCTCCGGGCCCGTTACGCCGCGGAGGAGCCCAGACCTCCACGCCTGAGGCAGGGCGGTGATGCGGCCCTCCTGCCCCCGTGAGCTCGAGACCGACTTCTGCAATCCCGCGAAGCCCCGGCCTAATCCCTGGCCGACCCGCAGAAGGTACCTGAGCTGCGACTCATTCGCTTCTCCCAGCCCGGCGGCAGCTTCTCCTCGTCCGCCATCTTCCCTCCTGCCGCAGCGCCAGCTCCGCCTCCGCCGCTTTTGACCCCGCGCCAACCTGCGCCACTCCTGATTGGCTGGTCCGGCAGAGACGCCTATTGGACGGCCCGCGGCGCCTCTAGCGTTCTGGCCCTTTCACTGGACGCACTTGCGATTTCCTGGACCGCCCAAACACACTCTCTCCGCCCCCTCCCCACATCGCTGCTGATTGGCTCATCTGGAAGCGCCGTCCTTTGGACGCTCAGGTTCCCTTTAAGCGTCAAAAAGTCTCTGTAACCTTCTAGGTGGGCTAAGCTCAGACAGCAGAGCTTATTGATTGGCTCCTGCGACAGCTAATCCCGCCTTATTGAGCCGCTCTCGGATGTCCGTCAGCCTCCACGCGGAAGCAGCTCGCTGGTAAGGAGGTATTTGGTGCTTTTGCTGTATTTTTTGCCGTTGCCATAGCAATGTAGTTGCCTTGGTGACGAGAAGCTAAGTACCCAAAGCCTAAATTTGGCTTTTCAGTTCTCCCTCTTCCTACCTGTTTTCCTCCAAAGCGAAGCCAGTCCTTTTGGATTTTGCAAGGCTAAACATTTCGCTGGTCTACTCACTGACTTTCCTAGTTTTTTTTTAAGAACCTACTTTAACCTATTCCTTCTCCATCTGGCTCCTTCCTAGGTCCTAGGCTGGGTGATGGCATTGCCATTAAGATGAGGAAACGGAATAGGAGAGGGTGGGCAGCTCCCAAGACCAATTTAAGTCAATTGATAGTCTGTGGAGGAAACCAACATGGTGGTGCACACCCAGCACCCAGAAGGCAGAACCAAGAGGATCTCTGAGTTCGAGACCATCATCCCTGGTCTAGTTCCAGGAGAACCAGAGCTACACATAGAAATTCTGTCTCAAATAAAACAAAACAACCCCTCAGAAAGGAAATGGAAAAAAAGAAAAAGAAATCTGTGGAGGGCTAGAGAGATGGGTCAGTGATTAAGAGCACTGGCTGCTTTTCCAAAGGACACTTTAAATTTACCAGGTCTTGGGGCTGGAGAGATGGCTCAGCGGTTAAGAGCACCGTCTGCTCTTCCAGAGGACCCGGGTTCGATTCCCAGCACCCACATGGCAGCTAACAACTGTCTGTAGTTCCAGTTCCAGGCAAACACCAAGGCAAATAAATAAACAAAGTTTAAAAAAAAAAAAAATTTACCAGGTCTTGGGGCTGGAGAGATGGCTCAGCGGTCAATTTACCAGGTCTACACACGGTGCACATTCATGTATACATGCAGGTAAAGCATAATTTTTAAAAAATATTTTTATTTCATGTGAATTGGTGTGTTGCCTGCATGTATAACTGTGTAAGGGTGTCAGATCTTGGAACTACAGACAGTTGTTAGCTGCCATGTGGATGCTGGGAATCGAACTCAGGTCCTCCAGAAGTACAGTCAGTTCTCTTAGCCACTGAGCCATCTCTCCAGCCCCACGTAATTTTTTTTTTTTTTAAACATGTTACTTTATACCAGTGGTGGCAGCACAGATCTTTAATCCTAGAACTTGGCAGGCAGAGGCAATAGGATCTCTGAGCTCAAAGCCAGCCTATTTGGTCTATAGAGAGAGTTCCAGAATAGTCAGAGTTACACATAGAAACCCTGTCTCTAAAAACCAAGAAGTTACTTAAAAAGGAAGGCTGCCATGGTAACTGTGTAGTAAGAGAACAATTTATGGCAGTTTGTTCTCCCCTTCCACCACGGGGTTCTGGAGGTCAAACTACAGCTGTCAGGCTTGGTAGCAAGCAAGCGCCTTTACTCATCTTGATGTCCCTGGAGAAAGGTTCAATTCCAGTTATCAATAGTGTAGATCCTTGTGTGACCTCAAAAGGATGGTGCTCAGTGACATTAACTCATGAAAGGGAATTAAAAGTGAGATGTGGTACTTGGGTTCAAAGCCTCTATCTACTACTTTCGGTGAACTGCTTAACCTCAACCTCAAAGATTCAGCCTCTCCCACTGCAAAATGTAAATGAGTGATAATACCTCTTGCTGATGTGAAAACCAAATGACTTATCCTATGTAAAGCCCCCAGGACAGGACTAGTGGTAAGTGTAAGCCAGTAAAAAGTTCCTGGTTGAAAAAAAAAAAAATCACAAGGCACAAAGCAATTAAGAGTATGAAAGTATGGGTCAAGAAGTAGGTGAAGTAGGTAAGAGCATTTCCTACAAAGCCTGATGATTTGACATGTGAGACTCTCTGTGAGTTTGAGGCCAGTTTGGTCAACATAGTGAGGGGCGTGCGCGTGCGCGCGCGCACACACACACACACACACACACACACACACACACACACACACACAGAGTCAAAAAAAAGAAGAAAGTGGAAAATAGCCCAGACTGAGTTCAAATTCTAGTAATGAAGAAATTACAAAATTTTACACAATTGCATGACAGATTTAATAACACCACTTTTTTTAAAATTTCAAACCAGCGCAAAAGTATATAGGCCAGATAAAAGGCTCTCTGCATTCTTCCCAGACAGACCTACTCAATGGATTCACATAAATTTCCAATGAAAATGTTAATTTTATGCAGGGTGTGGTGTGCATATCTTTAATATTATAACTCAGGAGATAGTGGCAAGTGGATATATAGGTTCAGTGTCAGCCAGATCTACATACAAGTTCCAGAATGTCCAAAGCTACAGACTGAGAACCTGTCTAATAAAGAAACAAACAAATGACAACAAACTCCACTTCAAAACCAAACAAAATTTTTTTTCTCTGTATAAGAGCCCTGGGTGTCCTGGAGCTCTCTGTAGACCAGGCTGGCCTTGAACTCACAGAGGTCCTCCAGCCTCTGTCTCCTGAGTGTTGAGATTAAAGGAGTTCACCATCACCACCCGGCTCCTGAGTGTGTGTAAAGGTCAAAAGGTAGCTCCATTATGGGGTAAAAACACAGAGACCACTCAGCATGACCAAAGTTTGAATTGAGAGTCTATATGAAGACAGCCAGAGACTGCCTGGAGAGAAACACTTCTCACAGAGTAGCCCTGAGTGCATATTACAGAGTCTTTTTTTAAAGACAAAGAACACAGAAAAATTACATCCAGGTTGGCAATTGCAGCAGCAGCAAGCAGTTGATCAATAGCCAAAACAGGCAGTTAGCTGGGCATTAAGAGCCTGAGTTTCTAGAACAGGGTTTGGTGCTTTCCCACGGGACTCTTCAGGTCAGGAGTAGAAACCAAAGATGGTTTCAACTAAGACAAGATGAAGAAACCTTTACCCTATTATAAGCTGTACATAGTAGGTTCTCTCCCTCTGCCTTTCTGTTTCCAAGGCAAGAGCTTAGTTCATGGCTTCATGGGTAAAGTGCTTTGATACAAAACTGAAGTTCTGAGTCTTAAGTCTGAAGATCCCACATAAAGCTGGTACAGTAACAAACAAGTAGCAGTAACCAGTAATATTTCTACATCTAAGAAAGAGTGACAACAGAAGTCCTCAAGACTCAGGATTGCTAATCTTGCTTGTCAACTTGACTACAACTGGAATCAACTAAAAAGAAAGCTGGAAGTATACCTGTGAGGAGTTTTCTTGATTGGTATGGTACTGTGAATGTAACTGGCCTCCATAAACTCATAGGGAATGGCATTACTGGGAGGTTGTGACTTTGTTGGAGTAGGTGTGCCCTTGTAGGAGGAAGTGTGTTACTATGGAGGTAGGTTTGAGGTCTCATATATGCTCAAGCCATGCCCAGTGTATCAGACCACTTCCGGTTGCCTACGGATCAAGACATAAGAACTCTCAGCTCCTTTAGCATTGTGTCTGCCTGCATGCTCCCTTGCTTTCTGAGATAATAATAATGGACTAAACCTCTGAAAATGTAAGCTGCCACCCCAATGAAATGTTTTCCGTTATAAGAGCTGCCACAGTCTCTTCATAGCAATAGAAATTCTAAGACAGTTGGATTATTTGAGGTAGAAAACACACCCTAAATCCAAGTAATTTGAGGGCAGAAACCCACACTTAATCTGAGCCACCCCTTCTGGTGGCAGCAGCCCACATAAAAGGACATGGAAAAAGGAAGCTATGGGTTTGCCTGCTTGCCTTCATTTTCACTGGCAAGTCCACTGATCCTCTTCCTGAAGCAATCCTTTGCTGATGTTAGTGCACACTTTGGGATTCCAACACAGACTGGAGACTGGCAGCTCTCTAGGACTTCCCTAAGACTCCAGCACCAAATTGGGACTACTGAGACATCCAGATCCATGACCTTTCCCTCAGGAGATGGTCATTGCTGAACTACTCAAATCAAAGCCTGTAAGCCATTCTAATAAATCTCATATACATTTTCCTACAAGTTCTGTTCCTTTAGAGAACTTTCATTAGTATAGCGCCCAAACCAGCTAGCCTCAAGTACAAGCAGTGAGCAACAAAGATGCTATTTCTCAAACAAGGTAGAAGGCTAGAAGTGACAACCAAAATGGTCCTCTGACCTCCATAAGCAGGCCGTGCACACATAAACTCAACTATGCACATCAAGATAAAATATAACTATGCCAGCTCAGTGGTACAACCAGGTTGGACTGTGCAAGGCTCTGGGTTGGATCTCAGCACTGAAAAGAAAACCAAAAACAAGAGTACATATATATATATATATACACACACACACATACATACATACATACACACACATACACACATACATACTTGTTTTAAACATCCGAAATAGGGGGGCTGGAGAGATGGCTCAGAGGTTAAGAGCACTGACCGTTCTTCCGGAGGACCTGAGTTTGATTTCCAGCATCCACATGGTGGCTCACAACTGTAATTCCAAGATCTGACACCCTTACACAGTTAGTTATACATGCAGGCAAAGCACCAATTCACATAAAAAAAAATGAATATTAAAAAAAAATCCGAAATATAGGGCCAATGAGAGAGCAAAGAGCTCATTGGGCAAGGGTATTACCGCAACCCCAGAACCCACAAAGTAGAAGGAAGCACTGACTACTCTAAGTTGTCCTTTAATTCCACACGCACACCATGGTATATGGATGTCTGCCCCACCACATACACACACATGCACGTAAGTAAAAATGTAATAAAAATTTAAATCCAAATAGTATATATGTAAATATGAACTTATTTAATATATGTGGATGTAATGGCTATTGTTGGTTGTCAAATTGTCTACATCTGGAATTAACTAAAATCCAAGTAGCTGGGTATACCTGTGAGGGATTTTCTTTCTTGACTGAATCATTTACAGTGGCCTAAATCTCAGTATTTTAAGCTGGGAAGATCCACCTTTAATCGGAAGCACTTACTCTTTGTTCACTCACACTCTCACTGGCAAGTCCAGTTCTACACTGACACCAGAGCCTACTTCTTCAGGATTCTGAAGTACACTAAAGACCAGCAGAGAAATTCACCCCCATGGACTGAACAACTACTGGATTCTTGAACTTTCACAGAGAGAAAAACCATTGTTGGAACAGTTGGACCATAAGCCATTTTAGTAAATCCTGTTTACACACACACACACACACACACACAGAGAGAGAGAGAGAGAGAGAGAGAGAGAGAGAGAGAGAGAGAGAGAGAGAGAGAGAGAGAGAGAGAGAGAGCGCTTCATTCTATTAGTTATTTCCCTACAGAACCCTAATACAGGGGGTTTTAAAAATAGGATTTCACTATGAAGCCCATAATGCTACCTTCTTCACTCCTGCTACCAACTAGCTACACATATCCAGCTGCCTTCTACTTTTTCATATATGGTCTCTTGCTTAGATCTGTCCTACCTTGGCCACCCAAGTAGCTTTGTTTTTACAAGTATAACTGTGTATCTGTGTGTGCCTACGTGTGGAGGGTAGAAGTCAACCTTGAATGTCCTCTTAGGAACATTGTCTACCTCTTATTAGACAACCATTGGCTTAAAGTGCATCCATTAAGATAGAATGACTAGCTAGCAAGCCCCAGAGTTTCCTGTCTCTACCTGTCAATGCTGAGATTAAAAGTGTACACCTGCAGATTAAAAAAAGTATAAGCAGCATTTTTACTTGGGTTCTGAAGATCAGTCCTCATGCTTGTAGGACATGCCTTTTACCTATTTCCCCATTAAAAAAAAAAAAAAAAAAAAAAAAAAAAAACCAAACCTGTGATGATATATTGTATATTTGATAAAATTTGTTGAAATATCAGAGAGCAGAATCATTCACAGCCAAGCCATGAAGGTCAGGGTACGGTGATCCATGCCTTTAATCCCATCACTTGGGAGACAGAGATCCATCTGGATTTCTATGAATTCAAGGCCTAACAGTCAGGAAGTGGTGGTGCATGCTGCTAGTCCCAGCACTTAGGAGACAAGAGGCAGGAGTTTGAGGCCAGCCTGGTCTACAAAGCAAGTTCCAGGACAGTCAGGACTGTTACAGGGTAATCCCTGTCTCAAACAAACAAATAAACCAAAAGGCTAGATATTCTAATTTCTTAAATATACAATATATCACCACAAAAACCAAAAAAACATTCTTCACATACTGAGCCTCTGGTATTTAGGTAAAACTTCAGGAAACAAAGATAGCCTTACTTTCCTTTTCCAGACTTTGGCCACATTACTAAGAGCAGATGAAGACAATGCATGTGCAGGCAGCCACAGCTCCTGGCGATTTCTTTAAAGCAAAAAATGAGACCATACTAAATTGGGCATGGTGGTGCTTGCCTTTTAATCTCAGCACTTGGGAGGTGGAGGCAGGAGTTCAAGATCATTGGTGCTACACAGTGAATTTCAAGGCTAACCTGGTCTAAGAGACTCTCATGACAATTTTTATTTAGCTTAATTCTGTTTGTCCATCTACTGTTTATAGACGAAATCTGTTGAGTTCCTTTGCTAGTGGGGACTCTGAAGAGTCAGGGAGTTAGGGTGGGGGGAAAAAGTATACAAGAAGACAAGCCAACTCACAGGCCCGCTCTTTTGATGACCCATTCATCCACAGAGTTCTCATGACCTAAGCATTCCTTGTATGTTACTGTCAAGGTACTTGTTGTAAAACTGATGATCTGAGTTTGAGCCCTGGAACATAACAGAGAGAATTGACAAGCTGTTCTCTGAACTCATAGCACCACTGTCCACATACAAAATAAATACTTTTTAAAAGCAGATTCAGGAAAGCATCTGTTTTGGCTTATAGTTTAAGAAAGGAGACAGTCCTTTGTGATAGAGGCAGACGGGAACCCAAGTAGCCAAATGGATAGGAAACTGAGAGATTAAAGCTGATGCTCAACTCATTCTTTTTATTCAGTCCTGACCAAAGTGGTACTATCCATGGATTCAGGATGTGTCTTCTCTCAGTTAAACTTCTCTGGAAAAGCCCCTGACATATACCCAAAGGTGTATGTCCTGGGTAATTCAAAATGCTGTTGACAATGAAGGCTAACCATCACACCTATTAAAGACCCCACCTTTCAATATCTCACAATGGAGACTCTGGTTTAACCCTAGTTTTAGTGGAGCTATTGAAACTACTGTAGAAGCTTAGGAGAGTAAAGAAACTTGCCCGGAGCCATTCATCTGTGGGACAGGTGTCCTATCCACAGTCTTATGAAGCCAGACTCTGTTCCAGCTTAGTATATCTACACTCCCTATGCAGGTTAGTGGTTTATGAGGGTGACAATACTCATAGGATCTCTGCCCATCAGCCCAAAGCCAATCACAGAGCTCTGGGTCCCTTTCTACAAGGCTACTTCTCCCTCATGACTTCAGTAGATTTTTGAGATAGGGTTTTATATAGCCAAGGATATCCTGAAACATTCAATCCTTTTGCCTCCACTCCTAAGTGCTGAGATGTCATGTGTGCAGCAGCAGGTCCAGCCTCCAGCCAATCTTGAGCTCCCCTCAAGGAACAGTATACAGAAACGTAACCACCAGACACCAGCTCTCCCTTCATGATACAACTTTAATATAAGCATGACAGCAACAAAGCAGCATCCAAGTTTTTATTCATGTGAATTGTTAAAAATGGGCGTCTACACCAGTGTCAAATGGGGGAGGGGAGGCAGGTGGGCAAGGAGAAGGAATCCCTGTCTATTGGTAATAAAGCTCCAGGTTCATCCCATCATGGATTTCATCTGAAGACAGGTATTAAGGAATTTTCACTGAGAGCTGACTCTACCCTCTATCCACTCACAGCTAGATCCTTGTGGCTCAAAACCCAACCCTGGACTAAGGAAGCAATTTTGGAATGGGCACTTTGATTTAAGAACTCAAGCTATAGATAATGTGCAGTGGCCCTCAAGACCACTGAGAAGGCAAAATTGTTTGCCACCAAAGCCTGGCAGATTCTCAAGCACCCTGCCCTGAAACATACACAGCAACAACAATAATACATTTTCTTAAATGTT
The DNA here is from genome assembly GCA_004025045.1 of Sigmodon hispidus. Lineage (NCBI taxonomy): Eukaryota > Metazoa > Chordata > Mammalia > Rodentia > Cricetidae > Sigmodon > Sigmodon hispidus. The sequence continues at coordinate 37,195 of PVIH01000776.1, forward strand.
CATATTCAGGCTGAGGAGATGGCTCAGCAGTTGTCGAGCATTCATGGCTGCTCCTCCAGGAAACTGGTTCAATTCCCAGCACTCACATGGTGGCTCCAGGAAATCTGAAGCTTTCTTCTGGCCTCTGCCAGCAACAGGCATGCATGTGGAGTACAGACATAATTGCAGGCAAAAGACCCAGATGCTCCCCTCCCCTGCCCCTAATTAAATGATCAATCATACTGGTTGTCAACTAAGGTCACATCTGAGTTACTTATACTTCACTTTCACATCCTGTCCAACATCCATGCGGTGCTCAGTCATAAATATTTTGAACTCTAATGTCAAAATCTTTCTGAACCAAGTTAAATTATTCTATCACCCTCCTCACCAACAAATAATTCCACAGTTCCCATTTTCTCTGTAGTCACGACAGGCCACATTGTAAGTTAAACATCCCACTTGCTTAATTTCCCTACAGGTTTCAGTTTAGAACCAGAACTCAAAAAAAAAAAAAGTATGTGTACTCTTTCACGAAAGTCAGAAAAAGGATACAATCTCCCAGAGACACGTGGTCCTTAAAAATCGTGTACCTACGGAACAAATACCTTTCAGAAAGAAGCTTATTTGGTGAGGTGGGCTTTTGTCTTGAAAGCAAGCTGAGCCCTCATAGGGGTTGCCTGAGGCGCTCCCCCAACTGAAACCTTCTAGTCTAATACAGACTTACCACTTTTTAAGAACGATCTTATTCCAACGGGTGCCAGTTTGGGCCGCTATCAGTTTTTTCAAGTCCCCAATGGTGTCATCGGTGCTGGACACGAAGGGGTTAAGGTAAATGGAAGGAAGAGGTAGAACCAGGAAGACGATATGAGGCCTCCCCATCTACGTCATTTAACTACAATTTACCCAACACCACCAGCTGCCCCAGAGACCACTGCCAGTCACCCCTCAGTGGATACTTGCACTTAACGCGGACTTTCTTTCCTAGACGGTCGTTGCAAACCACCTCAATCATTGCGGCTGGAGCTACACCGAGTAGAGGGAGAGGATGGAAGGCAGCAGCGTCAGGACTTTGGGGATCACCCAGGCACCCAAAGTCCTTTCTCGAGTTCTTTGTTCCTACTACCCGCAACACCCGACACAAATCCCCGGCAGCCTCAGTCCAGGGTCTCAACGGCGGGGACCCCAGAAGTCGTGTCTCCTCTTAACTCCCGCAGACCCAGCCCCGGACCTCCCAGCTTCGCCCCCGGCCACCTCTAGACTCCCGAGTCTCAGCTGCTTCCCGTCATCCCTGGCCTCTCCGTTTAGTTCCCTCACCTCTAATCCCCTCGAATTTACGACGACACAACTCGTACCTCGAACGCTGAGCACTGGACCGAGTTAAGGCTAGAAACCGGAAGCGGAAGTTATATAACGGAAACACCCGCCCTTAGGTGCTTTTAGGTTCCGGGCTAACAAAGATTTGTGTGAAGTGTGGCGCAGTTTTGATACACCGAGGCTGGATTGGAAGACTGAGATTAAGTGGCGATCCTGGTGAAGTTACCGCCAAGGCTGGAAACGGTGTTGGAGATCCCTGTTGTCCCCAGAGGCGGGGTGATCCGCTAACCCAAACAAACCTCTTATCGCAGACCCGGCTGCCGAGGAGCGAAACTGCAGTCATGCAGGTCCGGTGGCTGTCGGGCTCTCTGCTTTCATTCAGAGCTCAGTCTAGGACTCTGTGCCTGCCTTTGCCTTTCGACCGCATTGACTGTTTCCGAAACCCTAGGGGTGCAGACTTCGGTTTATGAAAGCTAAGCCAGATCCAGGACGAGAGGCCATGTTGCACACCACGCCATGTATCCGTGTCCTGTCTGTGAAGATGTTGGAAACAGCATACTGGAAAAAAATATTTTTGCTTAAAAAAAAAAAAAGAAATCAAGGAACACTTTGTTCCAGATCACAGAATCGCGAGAGCTGATGGGAGAAGAACTTCTTCTTAAATTCAACCAGTTCTTACCTCTACTGAATGTTTCCTTCCTAGCAGACGTACTCTCAGTAAGGTAAGCATATATTGACTCATTTTTTAAAAGATTTGTTTATTATGTACACAGTATACAGAAGAGGGTACCAGATGTCATCATAGATGGTTGTGAGCCACCATGTGGTTGCTGGGATTGAACTCAGGCCCTCTGGAAGAGCAGCCAGTGCTCCTAACCTCTGAGCCATCTCTCCAGCCCCCTATTGACAAATTTTTTTAAAATTAGATTAATTTTTTTTTTTGAGATAGGGTATCTGCATGTAGACCAAACTGACCTCGAATTTGTGATACTCCTGTTTTGCCTCGGAAGTTGCTGGTATTATATAGCCTGGTCTATAATAGTGAGTTCCAGGACAGAGCTTTGCAGAGAGCTTGTTTAAAAAACAAAGGTAAATAAGACCTTGTACTTAGCTAATACCATTATACGTTTATCCTTACACTTAGCAAAAAGGAGAGCTTGTTTAAAAAACAAAGGTAAATAAGACCTTGTACTTAGCTAATACCATTATACGTTTATCCTTACACTTAGACAGCAAAAAGGATTGCTTTCTTCTTTTTATTGCGGATTGTGGCCACGCCTTCCTGGCCTGGCAGTCCTGCTGTTACGGCTTCACTCCAGTTACACCTTTAGGACTGGAATGAAGTCCTGGTTCGCATCCTTAGTGCTTTGATCTGTTCCATCCCCTCCCCAATGCCTCGTTTCCGTTCCGAAAATACTTCCCAGGCTCTACCGACACTCATATTGGAGAGTGAATCATAGTCTCGAGCATTCATACTAACAAAGTGGGCTTCCTTTTTTCTCTTGGTTTTCTTTTCTTTGTTAGGAGTTCGAACCTAGGGCCTTTTAGCATGTTAGCAAGAGCTCTCCTACTGCACACCCAGCTACTTGCTTAGCTCCTGTTTCTGCCTCAAGAGATGCGGTTAGGGCTCCATCCTTGCTGTTAACTATGCCTCCAGTCCTTAGTGTCCCCACACACACCTGTCCGTGCACTGCCCACCCATTTCAAACTTGTCTTCGTCCCCTACATCGGACCTTGCTCCGCCTAAGCTAGGCTTTACAAGTTTGGTCGTCGGCCCCAGCTTGGACCCCTGGTTTGTTTGTTTGTTTTTTTAATATTCTTTTCTTTGTTATGGTTTGCCTTTTTTAAGATTTATTTATTAATTATGTATACAGTATACAGAAGAGGGCATCAGATGTCATCATAGATGGTTATGAGCCACCATGTGGTTACTGGGAACCGAACTTAGGACCTCTGGAAGAAGTGCTCTTAACCTCTGAGCCATCTCTCCAGCCCGGACTTCTGGTTCTTGACACACCTCTGAATCCCTTCCCAAGTCACGCTTTCCGGGTATACCGTCTGGTCCCAGCCTGGAATCTGCGTGACCAGGTCCCTAAACCTTCCAGCTCAAGTACTTCCTTCTGGGCAGGCCACTAGTCCCTTGGCCTCTTCCTACTGAAATCACGCCTTCCTGATGGGGCTGACAGTCTTCCATCACCTCTTCTGCCCCTGGCTACACCCGTCTTTTCAAAATGGCATGCTCAAAACATGTCCCCCGCCCTTGTCTCTCTTTCTGGAGTCTGTCCCTGTCTCCCTCCCTTTCCCGGACCCCACTCCTCTGCCGAAGCCCTGCCTTCCGAGTTTGCTGCTTTTCCTTAGCCTCGCCCCCTGGTCCTGGCCACGCCCCAGGTCCACTCCCCACCTCGCCTTCTAGGCTTTTCTGTCTGGCCCGAACCTTGCTTACTGGCCTCCGCTCGCCACGTCTCCGGGCTCTGGCCACGCCCTAAGCCCCCTCCTTGCCGGAGCCACGCCTCTGGGTGCCCCCGGCCCTCTCGGGGTTTGCCGCTTATAGTTGGCTCCGCCTCCCGGCCACGCCCCCGCCGCACCATGCCTTCTGGGTTTGCTGTTCGCTCTCCACCCCGGCCCCGGCCCCTCCTCGTTCCCCTCCTCAGCCAAGCCGCACCTTCTGGGGGCTGTTCGCTTTCCGCCCCGGCCCCGGCCCCTCCTCACCCAAGCCGCACCTTCTGGGCTTGCCTACCCTCAGTTCCACCCGCTGGCTTAGTCAGTCTCCCCGGTCCCGGCCTCCCACCGGTCTGCAGTGCCGGGGCCTCAGTCCCTACGCTCGGAAAGGAGAGTAGGGCTTCTTGGCAGGCCTCCGCTTTGGCCAGTCCAGCCACCTCGGGCAAGCGCGGGCCTCGCCGCCACCGGAAACGGAAGCGCGGAACAGCAGGACCATGGCGACGCTGTTTGACCTCCCAGATTTGGTGCTCTTGGAGATCTTCTCCTACCTCCCAGTTCGGGACCGGATCCGCATCTCCAGGTGCGGCCCCGCTCCTCGGGGGAAAGAGTCGGGCAGGGGCTCGGCAGGAGATGCGGATCCGGTCCCAGCGGGCGGGCCGGGGTCGTTCTAACGGCCGGTCCACTTCTCCAGGGTCTGTCACCGCTGGAAGAGGCTAGTGGACGATCGGTGGCTGTGGCGGCATGTTGACCTGACGCTCTACACGGTATGCGGTGCGGCGGGACCCGCGGGCGGTTTGCGGAGAGCCAACCTCCTGCCCTGGAACAGAAGTGGGGTTTGCTTTGTTTTGCTTTCTAGTGTTTGTTTGCTCTTGATTTAATTTTATTTACTTATTTAAGGCGTAAGTTTTACTTTATTTCTATAGATTTTTGTTTGTTTCTTTCTTTGGGGGAGAGGAGGTTTTGAGATAGGGTCTCTAGCCTAGGCTGACCTCCGGCTTCCTAGGCCTTCTAAATGCTGAGATTACCAGAGTGGGCCCCCATGACTGGTTTCTGTGATGCCGGGAATGGAATTTAGGCTTCTTGAATGAATGCTAGGAAAGCATTCTGACTGAGCCATTCATGTACTTCCAACTCACTACCCCTTGCCTCAACCTCCTGAGTGCTAAGATTACAAGCGTAAGTCACCTTGTCTGGCCTAGGAAGTGTTTGTTTTATTTTGTTTTTCCCATAGAGTCTGTGTTTCTCTGTAGTTCTGACTGTCCTGGACCTCACTTTATCTTCCTGCCCCTAAAATCAGAGTGTGTGCCACCATGCCCAGCTAGTTTGCTTTGGTTTTAAAGTGAGCTCATGTGCTCATGCTTGAGATTTCCTGCATGTCTATCCTGGCACTAGCCTTTACCACCTCCTCAGCAACCCCAGAACTCAGTTTCTCATCCAAGAAATGGGTTACAAAGAGTGCTTGCTTGACCCTGATGAAGCTCTGTGCTCCATCCATCTCTAACACCAAGAAACAAGAAAAACTACCTCCTTGCCTGGTATATTGTAGGACTTAGCCAGTGAAATTTTATAGTAACACAGTAGAGAAAGTCATAAATCTTTCAAAAGAATGAGCCATCTCTCCAGAAACTACACAAAATAGTTTTTTGTTGTTGTTATTATTTTAAAAAAGAAAGGAAAATATTTAATTTCTCTCTGAAAAAGTGGTCAACAAGATTCATACCATAAAGTGGAGCCTGGTACGGGTCTGCAATTTTAGCTGCTGTAGAGGCTGGGGGAGGAAGATATGATTCAGGGCCAGCCTGGGCAACTTAGCTAGATCCTGTCCTGAAATACAAACTCAGAAAAGATCTGGAACTGTGACTTAATCCTAGAAGGTTTTCTTGGTCTATATGAGATCCTGAGTTCATTCTCCAGTACCAACCAAAAACAAGTATGAACTGAGCTGGGGTATAGCTGAGTTCATGGCATGTCCTTAATATACGTGATGTCTTGGATTCCATCCCAACCCCATCAATGAATCACTTATTCTATATGCCCTTTTTTCCCCTTCTTTTTGGAAAAAAAATGCACATGTTTTTTTGTGTAAGGTACAAATGCATATGTGTAGAAGAGCATGTAGAGACCATAGGTTTAGTGTAGAGTTTCTCTCACACACACATTTGTACATATATGTGTGTGTATGGTGTGTATTTGTTTGTTTTTGTTTGAGACAGATTCTCACTGTATAGCTTAAAACTTGATATATAGACTAGACTGGCCTGGAATTTAGAGAAATCCCCACCAGTGCTGAGATCAAAGATGTGTGCCACAACCCTGGGCTCTGCTTTGTTTATTTATTTGTGTTTGAGACAGGATCTTCTACTGAACTTGAAGCTTACTGATTGACTAGACAGGCTGGCCAGAATTGTGGATCTTCCTGCTTCAACCTCCCCCGTGTTCTGGTTGGGTTTAAGGGCATGAGTCCTGATACCCAGCTAAAGAAACTGCCTTGATTTAGGAAAGGAAGCTGGCAGAAGAGCCAAACCTCTGGGGGACACCAGAACCCAGGTCCCAAGCATGACTGTCACCAGCTAGGTGGGTCCTCAAGGAGCCCCCGGTACCTCTCACCCAGACATCCCAATCTCTGGCTTTTACAGATGCGACCGAAAGTTATGTGGCACCTTCTGCGTCGGTACATGGCGTCCCGGCTCTACTCGCTGCGCATGGGCGGCTACCTGTTCTCTGGCTCTCAGGCCCCACAGCTGTCCCCTGCCTTAATGCGGGCCCTGGGCCAGAAGTGCCCCAACCTGAAGCGCCTGTGCCTGCATGTGGCTGACCTGAGCATGGTGCCTATCACCAGCCTGCCGAGCACACTGAGGACCCTGGAGCTGCACAGCTGTGAGATCTCGATGATCTGGCTACAGAAAGAGCAGGACCCCACAGTGCTGCCACTGTTGGAATGCATAGTGCTGGACCGAGTGCCAGCCTTCCGTGATGAGCACCTGCAGGGCCTTACCCGCTTCCGAGCCCTGCGCTCGCTGGTGCTGGGTGGCACCTACAGGGTCACCGAGACCGGGCTGGACGCCAGCCTGCAGGAGCTCAGCTACCTTCAGAGGCTGGAGGTGCTGGGCTGTACCCTGTCAGCCGACAGCACCCTGCTGGCCATCAGCCGCCACCTTCGAGATGTACGAAAGATTCGGCTAACCGTTGGGGGCCTCTCAGCCCAAGGCCTGGTTTTCCTGGAGGGAATGCCTGCCCTGGAGAGTTTGTGCTTTCAGGGTCCCCTCATCACCCCAGAAATGCCCACACCCGCTCAGATTGTGTCCTCTTGCCTCACCATACCTAAACTCAGAGTGCTTGAGGTGCAAGGTCTGGGCTGGGAGGGCCAGGAGGCAGAGAAGGTTCTATGCAAGGGCCTGCCCCACTGCATGGTTATTGTCAGGGCCTGTCCTAAAGAATCCATGGATTGGTGGATGTGAAGCACCCATCTATCTATGGGACCTCTCCTAGCTTTTTAAGTTGATCTTCTAAGCAGCAAACTGAAGCATATAAATTAATCAGGCTTGAGGAAACTGGAGGTCACAAGGGAAAGAAGCCAGGACCTTTGGGCCTGCAGAGCTGGGGTTGTCTGTCATCTGGATGAGCTCAGCCTTGTCACCCAGCCTCTGGGAGGCCCAGTTCACACGTTTAGGAATAGCATCATAGCTACCTCATCATTCATTTGCAAATCTTTACTCTCCCTCCCCACTTTTTTCCACTACCCAGGAATCAAACCCACTTGGGCATGTTAGGCCAGCCCTGCTGTGCTCCTGAGCTACGGTAGAGCCCTGAAAAGTCTTAATCTCTGATAGACCCCAGAAGACCAGAGGGATCATTTTCAGGGTGCAGATGGACAGAGTTCAGGGCTCTGAGGTTTGCCTGGTTGTGTTTATATGCTTGGGAGCCAAGGTCAGGGGCAAGGGAGACAAGCTGTTTAATTGTCCTAGTGTTCTAAGAGGGTCTCAATTTTATTTTCTGTATTTTGTATTCTACCCTTTTCAAGTTTTCTACAGCATATAGTATTTTTACTATTAAAGAAAAAAATAAGTTTTTTTTCAAAGTGTATTCCACTTATTTAACAAGAGTTGCTCCTCTCTAGCACTTACTGTTCACAGGCATTTTGATTTGACTGTCCTTTTTTATTACAATTATTTTGCGTTCATGTGTGTGCTATAGCGCATATGGAGGCCAGGGGACACTTGTGTGAGTCACTTCTCTCCTATCCTGTGGGTTGTAGGGATCAAACCTAAGTGGTCAGGCTTGGTGACAAGTGCTTTTACCATTGAGCCATCTTGCCAGACTCTTTAGATAGGAGCTCATGTAATGACCTGCAACTCTGTATGTACCTGAGGATGACTTTCAACTCCTGCTTCCTTCTCCCAAGTGCTAGGATTTTTAGATGTATATCGCCACTCCTCATTTATGGGATGCTTAGGATGGAATGCAGGGTTTTGAATGTGCCAGACACGAGCTCTGCCCACTAAGCCACATTACTAGCTAGCCCTTTCTAGGTTCTGTGCTGTACAGTTAACAAAGGGAAGACCCTGCAGCGTCAAGTGTAAATGGCAGAGGTCTAAAGAAGTAAGCACATCTGTGAGCCAGACACGGCACAGATCTGCCCAGTGTTGCCAGGAGGCTAAGGCAAGAGTATTAAGTTTGAGGTTAGCCTGGGCTGCACAGTAGAATGAGACCCGGAGTCGGAAACAAAACCACATCATTGGGATCATTTCAGAGTGATGAGCCAGGGTTCTCATGGGATATAGACACTTAGCAGGGAGAATAGGCTTGGCCTCCTCAGAGATTCAAGATGAAGACAGCTAGGGGATGGCAGGAAAGGCAAGGACTGGCAGAGTCCCAGGTTGTGGATCAGTGGCAAAGCTTAGAATGCATAAGGTTCTGTCCTCAGCACTGAAAAACTAAAATGAGGGGCTGGAGAGGTGGCACAGTGAGTGAAGGTGATTTCTGCCAAGGCTGATGATCTGAGCTTGATCCCTATGGTGACCAGAGAACTGACTCCTGCAAATTGTCCTGTGACCTCCACACATGTGCTGTGGCATGAGTGGATTTGCATGCAGATACATACACATACTACAACAACAAAAAGATCCCAAGACATGATCTGGGCACTTCCAGAAGCAAGAGCATTTCTGCAGCATGGTCAACAGAAAGAAAGATGGAGCCTGTTGGGTCAGAGAGATGGGGCCGGGGTCTGTTAGTGGGGCTTGGTGTGTACTGGTGCCTCTTCCTGTTTTTTGAGTTGGAACAGCTTGATCATGCAGGTGTCAAATGCTTGGTGTATATAACTAAGCTGAACTTGGGGGTAGTGCACATCTGTGGTCTCACCACCTGCTGTGGGTGGAGCCTGAGGGTGCAGAGAGAGGGCTGAGCTGGAGGCATCCATTTCTTATTCTTGCCTTAGAACACAGTCTTCATGTGGGGCCTTCAAAGGAATTCACAGCCACTGAGGTGACCAATTCACATAGGACTTGGTATTTTTTTTTTTCCTACCACTTGGACCTTTAGATTATCTGTTAAAGATCTAAACCTAGATGTAATTACATTCGAAGATGAGATGGAATTGGGGCAAAAGGGCGAGTCCCTCGTGAATATGATTAGTGTCCCTATCAAATATACTCTTGAGAGGGGCTGAGGAGCTATTGAGATGTTCAAGAGCACTTACACAAGCATGAAGTCTTGAGGTCAGATCTCCCAGCACCCACAGAGAAAGCCAGATGAGACTAGCTCCTGTCTGAGTGAGAAATCTGGTCAGCCATTAAGGGAACAAGGTAGAAAACGACAGCAGCGGCTCTTAGCATGGGCACTTGAATGTAGTCTCCCTCACATAGTTAGACCCTCTCCCATTCCACTATGTGACCATCTGAGGACACAGAGGAGAGGCATGTGACCTGTGAAGTCCTTAGCAGACACCTTGATCTTGGACTTTGAAGCTTCCATAGCTGTAACAATACATTTCTGGGTTTGCTTAGAAAGGGGAGGTATGTGAGTATAGCCATGTGTGTATGGCAGTTGGAGGCCAACTTTCAAGTCAATTCTGTCCTTCCATTGTGGGATCCTAGGATCAAAGCCAGGTGGTCAGGCTTGTGGAGCAAGCATCTTTACCTACTGAGCCTTCTTAATTTAATTTCTTGAGACAAGGTATTCTTTTGGAACTCACTATGTACATGAAGCTGGTCTTGAACTTGTGGTTTTCTTGCTTGTGTTCCCCCGCCGCTTCCTGCTGAGATTAAAGGCGTGTGCCACCTTGCCTGGCTAATATTTATTTTTATTTGCCTCTATGTGTGTGCACACACTTTGAAGTTATCCTAAAAGTCTAAAAGACATTGGATCCTCTAGAACTGGAGTTAAGGTGCTTATAAGATGACTGATGTGGGTGCTGGGAACTGAACTCAGGTCTTCTGGGAGAGCAGTATGTGGTCTTAACTGCGGAGCCATCTCTCCAGAACAAATAAAATATGAGTGGATAATGTTGCTTTTAGGTTCTTCAGTGGCTTCCTAGTATACCAATACCCTGAGTAGAACTCAACATTTTTTCTTTTTAAAAATTATACTTTGCTGGGTGGCAGTGGCAGTGTCCACCTTTAATCCCAGCACTCAGGAGACAGAATCAAGTTCAAGGCAAGTCCAGGACTGCATAGGGAAACCCTGTTTCAACAAACAACAAAACCCTCCAAAGTTATATATATGGTGTGTGTTCACAAAGGACTGTGGAGTCAGATGACTTAGAGAGTCTGCTCTCCTTACTCCTGGGATCTAACCTGGGCATCAGTCTTGGTGGCAGGCAGGCACCTTTACTCACTGAGCCATCTCCTGGGCCTAGAAAGTTCTGCATTCACATTACTCCTCTGACTTCACACTTAACCACTTTCTAGTCTGCTTGGCTTGCTCAAACCCAGACACTGATTACAGAGGCCAAGTCACCTTTACCTCCAGGGCCTTGAAACTTGTCTTTCTTCCTGTAGAAATTCAGACTTTCTCAACTCTTTCAGCATTTTTCTGAGGGTGAAGTTGAGGGTCAGCAGCTATGGGGTAGGGCCTGGGGACATAGCTTCAAGCTACTGCTAGTAACAGCCCAAGGGGTTCTTCTCAGAGACCTTTATTTCAGAAAAGTCAGTGTGATGGCTGTTCTTGGTTGTCAACTAGATTACATCTGGAATTAACTAAAATCCAAAAATAGAGGGCATATCTGTGAGAGATTTTTGCTGAATTTGGAGTAGAAAGATGCACTTTAGTTCAGGGGTTTTTTTGAGGTAGGAAGACATATACCTTTAACCCAGATCTTTTGAGCTGAGAAAAGACACACCTGCTGGGGACTAGATAAGGACATGGAAGAAGGAAGTTTTTGCTCTTTGCCTGCTTGCCCTGGGCTTTCTAGAACACCCATTCCTTCACAGGCATTAGAGCCTTCTTTTTCAGGATTCCAGTATCTACTGAAGAGCAGCAAGACACCCAGCCGTATTGGACTGAGCAACTACTGGATTCTTGGACTTTCTGTCCACAGCCAGCCATTGTTGGATTAACTGGACCTCAGCCTGTAAGTCATTCTAATCGATCACCCTTTTTATATGTGTATTTAGATTCATTTTGTAAGTTCTGTTACTCTAGGTAATGCTAATACAGATTTTGGTATTGGAATTGGTTCTAGAGCAACAGAAATATAAGGATGAATCTTTTAAGTATCTAGAATAGGCTTTTGGATTTGTCGACACCTACTGTTATGAAAGCCTCTTCAGTTACTACAATCTCTCCTGGGAGCTGGGAGAGGACTAAAAGCCCAAGGTGTGAACTATATTACAAACTTAAGGAGAGAGATGCATTTGATTATCTTCATCTGCCAATTGTACACAGCAGTGCATTTGGTGACCTTGTACAAGCTTTTGACAGTTTAGGAAAAATAAGAAAAATGATGCTGGTCAATTGATCTTAGCATCTTTGGATAAATTAATAAAGGGTAAGAATGAGCTCCACAATAAAATTAACCCAACTTTCAGCATCTCAGAGTATGGTGAAAGATGATGAAGTTAGTGATAAAATTGATTGTTTCATATTTGCATAAATATTCTAGAGGTTTCTAAGTGAGCCCTAGAAGAGAATCTACTTTCTAGCAGCCATAGAGTTCAGGTTGTGGAAAATCAAACTGAAGCCCTCATTATAAGGTTGATTGAATTACAGCAAAAGTTCAAGTCCCAGCCAAGGAGGATATCAGCAGTTAAAAGTAAGGACATTAACTGGTAAAGAGTGAGATCCTGTAACTCTCAGCTCCACCCCTTGAAATATTTCCTGTTCACCTTTGATTGAGAAAATCAATCCTTCATTGTTTTTTAAACCAGCAGTGACTTTCCCTGACAGAAAGGCCAGTCAGGACAAAAGTGATGTCCCTCAAGGCCTACCAGTAGTTGCCTCTGGACCTATAACCAGATTTAAGGCCAAGAAGGTTCCTAGAAGTGAGGTAGAAAGTGTACTGTGAGAGGAGATGTGCTATACTACTAAAAAGCTTAGTAAGTTTGCTAATTCATTCAAGTGGAAGTCTGGGAAATATGTATAAGAATGGATTTTAAGCATGTGAGGTAATGGTGGAAGAAACATAAAAAAAAATAGATCAGGATGAGTATATTAATATATGGGCTCTCTGGAGATTCTAGGTTTATTATATATTATGTCTATATGTTTATTTTATATATATACATATGTATGTATATATATTGTTTGTTTTGTTTTTCAAGTCATACTACTTACTATGTAGACTTGGTTCTTCTGGAACTCTCTGTATAGACCAGGCTGACCTTGAACTTGAAATCTGCCTCCATCTGCTGGGATTAAAGGCATTTGCCACTACTGCCTGGCTAGACTCTAGGTTTACTATGAAAGTTCACAGTTTAAATATTTATTTTTTTAATTTTATGTGAATTGGTGTTTTCCCTGCATGTATAACTGTGTAAGGGTGTCAGATCTTGGAATTACAGACAGTTGTTAGCTGCCATGTGGATGCTGGAAATCGAACTCAGATCCTCCGGAAGAACAGTCAGTGCTCTTAATCTCAGTGCTCTTAATCGCTGAGCCATCTCTCCAGCTCGAAAGCTCACAGTTTAAAAAAGTATAAAAGTTTGTTTGAATGGTTGGCTGAAGTATTTGTCAAAAGCTTGCCCACTAAAAAGGAGCTGGAGATGCCTGATATCCCTTGGCTTAGTGTTGGCGAAGGGATTTTAAGGCTCAAGTCAATTTCACTGTGAAAAACTTAATCCTCCACAATGGGCAGACCCAGAAGACATGCTCTTCACTACTCCTAAAGGGCATAAAATGGTGAGGGGGTGCCAGAATGTTTGAAGAGCTCTGTTGTCACTTTTTCTCTTGTGCCAGACCAAGGGGTTGGAGATGCTGCTGCTCAGTTGGATGAAATAAATGCACTGGGTTTAATTGGATTCCAACTTAGCAGGACCAGTGGCAGCACTGGATCACAAAGGAGAGGTGACTATAGTTATGACAGAGTTAATGTCCATAGTGGCCTGACCAGTCATGCACAATGAAGTGAATTTTATGGTGGCATGACATGTACTGGCGTTTGGTACTGGCAAGTCAGTCATGTTATTTCCAGGCATGAAATAGATAAGAAGCCTACTGAGGGGCTGGAGAGATGGCTCAGAGGTTAAGAGCACTGACTGTTCTTCCAGAGGTCCTGAGTTCAAGTCCCAGCAACCACATGGTGGCTCATAACCATCTATGATGACATCTGGTACCTTGTTCTGTATACTGTATTCATAATAAATAAATAATTTTTTAATAAAAAAAGAAGCCTACTGAGTTTTTGTTTGATCTGTATAAGCAGAAAAATTCTCAGACAAATGGAAAAAAGGCTACATTGGATCATGGCAAAAGGGAACCTTGGCTTGTGATTCAGTTTCCAACTTGAGCCATGTTGCAGACCCAGAACTATAGTTAGGTTTTCTTTTTGGCCACCAGCTCCAAAAATTGACATAAAAACATTTTATTAATTATGAAAGTTTGGTGTTAACTTAGGCTTTTTCTCAGCTAGCTCTTAAAACTTAAATTAACCCATTTATATTAATCTGCATTCTGCCATGTGGCTCATTACTTCTCAGTACTGTATGTCCCACGTCCTCTGTGTCTGGCTGGCGAATCTCCCACCTCATATTCTTTCTCAGAGTTCCTATCTCTACCCAGAAGTCCAGCCTATCCTCTCCTGCCTAGCTATTGGCTGCTTGGCTGTTTATTAAACCAATTATAAGGTGCCTTAGGCAGGTGAGATAAAACAGACATCTTAACACAGTATACAAAAAGATTATCCCGGGAGATAATGGAGAGATGGCTCAGCGGTTAAAAGCACCGTCTGCTCTTCCAGAGGACCGGGGTTCGATTCCCAGCACCCACATGGCAGCTAACAACTGTCTGTAGTTCCAGTTCCAGGCAAACACCAAGGCAAATAAATAAATAAAGTGGTTTTTTTGTTTTTTGTTTTTTTTTTGTTTTTTTTTTTTTTTTAAAAAAAAAGATTATCCCAAAACAGAATTCCTTGAATAAAGGGAAGACCAGGTTTCCCTGAGGAAGAACCTTGACCCATGAAAGTTTTACTGTTAGCCTTTCTCCAGTCCTTCCTCAGAGAGACCAGTGGCCTTTTACAAAGGTAACTGTACACTGGGGGAAAGGACACAATCAGATTTTCCAGGGCCTATTGGATCAAAGTTCTGACATTGTGGCCCTCCAGTTAAAGTAGGGGTCAAATGATTAGTGGAGTTTTGGTTGGAATCTCACAGTAGGTCAAGTGGGTCCTCTAACTCATACAGTGGTTATTTTCCCAGTCCCAGAATGTGTAATTGGGATAGATATACTTAGAAGTTGTCAGAATTCTCCCATTGGTTCCCTGACCTGTGGAGTGAGGGCTTTTATGGTTGGAAAGGCTAAATGGAAGCCCTTAGAGTTGTGACTGCCAGGGAAAATAGCGATTCACAATGGTGTTGCATCCCTGGAAGAACTGCTGAAATTACTGCCATCAGGGAGTTGAGAGATACAGGAGTGGTGGTTCCTACCACATTTCCCTTTAACTCTCCTATCTCCAGTTCATGGACCAGGGATAGTCTCTGGTCCGATTGCAAGAGGCTCCAGAAACTGCCCATGCCTTTTGACTGTCATCGACATTCAGAGGGTCCAGATCTGTTCTATGAAGGTTTGTCCCTGTTATTTCAGAGTCTGTGAGCTCCCAACAGCATGGGACTGCTAACTCCATGGATCTCTCCATTGTAATCCTGATCCCTCTGCTCATGTAATCTCTCCAGCTGGACCAGTAGCTCAGCCCTGTGTTTAGTTATGGATCTCTGTATCTGCCTCTATCAGCTGCTAGATGGAGGTTCTATAATGGCAATTAGGGTGGTTATTTATTTGATAATAGGGAAAGACCAGTTTAGGTTTCCTCTCCACTATTGCTTCGCGTTCTAGATGGGCTCATCAACTGAATAATACCCCTCAACTGAAGAATGGATCAAAAAATTGTACATTTACACAGTACAGTACTACTCAGTAAAAAAAAAAAAAAAAAAAAAAAAAAAAAAAAAAAAAAAAAAAAAAAAAAAAAAAAAAAAAAAAAAAAAAAAAAAAAAAAAAAGGAAAGATCTGGAGAGTATCATCCTAAGTGAGGTAACAAGACCCAGAAAGACAGACACGGTATGTACTCTCTAATAAGTGGATTTTAGAGGTAAAGCAAAGGATAACCAGGCTACAATCCAGACCACCCACAGTTAAGAGAGACAGCCATAGATCCCCCTGGAAAGGGGAAATAGAAAAGTTCTTCAGAGAAAATTGCAATTAAATGGGGGGGGGGGGTGGCAAAGGGAAGAGAGAAGAGAACATGAGAGAATGGGACTGTAGAAGGGGAAGAAGCAACACAGGGAGAACAATGAAGTGGATATCCTGATAGAGGGAGCCATTGTGAGATTAGAGAGAATCTAAACCTTCCTTAGTTTTCCCCCCAAAAGTGTCTTCAAAGGGATATTCTAAAGCTGGGTAGTAACATAATTACACCATTAATTAGGTAACTGCAGCCTGGAGGCCTGGGGCAGGGTTCCCCAGAAGGTGGTATATGTTTTGAATTAGCATCCAATAGATGTAGTGTCTCCCATAGCCAGGATCCATGGCTCCTGGGTTAAAGGGATGGAAAAGGAAATAGTTCCACTACCATCCCTAGTAACTCACTAGGAACGTGTTTTGCTTCCTGTTCCCATAACTTTAAGTTCTGCTGCTGGCCTAGAAGTTTTGGTTCCAGAGGGAAGCACTCCTGCCAGGAGCCACAACAAACAATTAATTGAACTGGAAGCTCAGACTTCCCTCTGACCACTTGGTCTTCTGATGCACTTAAGCCAACAGGCTAAGAAAGGAATAAAGGTGTTAGGAGGGGTGAGTAATCCAAACTACCATGGGGGGAATAATTATTGCCTGGTTGTTTGCATTTGGGATTTAATTATTAATTCAGTCAACAGATGGAATCAATATGGTGGTACACATTCACAATTCCAGCACTTATGAGATAAAGTAGCAGGATTACAAGTTTGAGGTTAGTCTGGCTTACATAAGAAGACTTTGCTTATGGGAGAAAAATGATTTGCTGATTTATGGTGTCAGTGTCAGCATTAAAATCAACACATGAGTTAAACAGCAAACTCATACCTGCAAAAAAACTACTACTTAACATATTCTTCATATCAAATTCACAACACACAGGTCTCTCCCATTCAAGGTTTATTGCTGAGCTTGTATTAGATTACTGCTACTCTGGCTAGAATATGAGCCGCAGAAAGAGCAATTGGGTGGCACAGCCCTAATGGCCTTAAAGGACAAAACCCAAAGTTGTTCAAGCATCAGAAAAACACAAATTTGGAACACGAGACTGAACCTTACTAGTGCTGATCTTGGCATCTGCACTTGGGCCACATCTGGGAATTGCTAGAGATGGTTTACAACAGACCAGAATATGATGTCAGCCATGTTCATGGTAATTAAATTCCAAAGAAGTTTCTGTTTCCATAGTGTATAGTACACAGAAGGACAAATCCCAAAGAAGGCTTATTGTCATTCTAATTGTTGTTTGACTCAGCAATGCAATCTGATTGTATTGCCAGTCTATGAAGTAGTTCTAAAGAGAAAAAAAAAATTAGGGTCTTACTGTTTCTACACTGCATGATGTTACAGAAATATTTCCATTTTTGGTGTAAGACTTTTCTGAATTGTGAATGGAATCTCCCACTACTAGTTATTCACTTATCTTTTCTTCAACTTACCTCTTTTTGTACTCTGACTTTATCTACAAAAATAGCTATGAAAGTTTAACTTTGTGTGTGTGTGGTGTTACTGATCAAACCTAGGGCCTATAAGCTATATACTACTAAGCTATATCTTCAGCTCTCCAAAAGATATTTGAGCAACATTAATAGCTGGGAATGGTGGTACATATCTTTAATCCCAGCACTCAGTAGGCAAAGGCAAGCAAAAGGCCAGTATTGTCTACATAGTCTAGGCCAGACTGGAGGAGGAGGAGAAGGAGGAGGAGGAGGAGGAGGAGGAGGAGGGAGATAGATGGGAGAGAAGAGAGAAGAGCTGAGCATCCTGGAATCCCAAATTTGACCTCAGACAGAATTATCACAGGCTGCACACAACTATCATGGGCTGCATGCTAACTTTAGGGTAACTTGGTTTTTATACAGCAAGACACTATCTCACCCCTCACTCTCAAACAAACTGTATTAACCCCCAAACTTGGCTGTTAGCTGCTACAAGTGGATCATGACACGTGGAGAATATATATGTAGAACACACAGGAAAGTGACTGCTGAACTTTGCCAAAACAAGGTGGGACAGTACTTCAAAAATCCTGCTTCACAGAAAAGTCTGTCAGATTTTTGAGGTTGATGCCTCAATGTTATAAAGGAACCTTGGGTGACTGTCCAGACAATCAGATGTCTCTGTCATTTTATAGTTTTGGAAGTTGCTTACTCTGTATTTCCAGTTTACTTAGGTAGTAATATATCCTCAGGTGTCTGATGGAATTGAAGATTAAATAGTTATCACTTTCCTTAGTTATGATAAAAGATAAATTAGGCATAAAATTTAGACTCATCAAGAGAGAATAGATATTGAGTATTTTCTATAAATTTGCCAAATACAAATGGACTGGATGTTACAAATATAATTCTTGATAATTATTCTTATTGTACATAGTTTCATTTGTTAAAACCAGTACCTTTTCTTTCTATTTATATAATAACCTGATAGTTCTTATTGTATATAATTTTATTAAGTTAGAGTTAAAAACCTTTCCTTTTTTAGAAAAAAAAGGAGGAAATGTTGTAAAATAATATTTCTGTATACAGAGAAGATGTGTTGTTTGGATTGGTTTAATAAAAAGCTGAACAGCCAATAGCTAGGCAGGATTTTCAGGGCACAGAGAATACTGGGAAGAAGGGTGGAGTTACAAGGGGACTCAGAGGAAGCATCACATGCAGGCAGGAGATGAGGTAACAAGCAATGAGCCATGTGGCAGCATGCAAATTAATAGAAATTGATTTTAAGTTATAAGAACTATTAGACATAAGCCTAAGCTATCAGCCAAGCTTTCATAATTAATAAGTCTCTGTATGGTTATTTGGGACCTGGCTGGTGAAACAGAGACTCAGTGTATATGTTGCTGAAATAGATTGAAGGTATGGGCATGAAGGTATGTGAGAATGTCTTTCCATATGCTGTGAATATCATTCTTTAAATAAAGGACTGTTTTGGTCATGGCAGGAACCATAGAAGTATTTGAAGCATAGATAGGGGAAGGAGAGCAGAGTCAGAGAGAGACAATCCAGCCACCCATGATGCAAGATGTAACAAAATAGGTAAGCTACGGGCCATGTGGCAAGACAGATTAATAGGAAAGGGTCAAATTAAGATGAAAGAGCTAGCTAGCAATATGCCTGAGCCATAGGCCAAACAGCGTGGAATTAATATAAGAGTCTGTGTGTTTCTTTGGGACTTTGGGGATTGCTGTTTCAGATATGCAGCAGGCACAGCAGGTCTGAACTATGATGCTAGTCTGAGCCAGAAACCCAGTAGAACACATATTTAGTATATATGAGGTCCTAGTTTAATTTCCAGACAAGAGATATATTAATTAATATTATAGAAGTTTGCTTTTTGTGTGGCACAATCTGGAAGGCATAGTGATATAGTGGGAATGGCTGGTACATAAAAAAATTAGACACTATTTCAGGAACAATTAGGGCAGAATCACAAGCATTCAAAAGAAATATAAGAACTACTTAAAGGAGGCTGACAATGTAGCTGGTAAAGTGCTTGCCTAGAATGCCCAAAGCTCTGGTTTCATTTGACAGCACTGAATAAAAACTGGGTGTTGTAGTTGCACAAATTCAGATGGTATGAAATGAGACTCAGAGCCAAATATTGGGGGAAGGCTGAAATATCAGAGAGAGGAAGTACCACAGTCAATTCTCACCCAGCTGTCTTGCAATATCCTCAGCCCTTGCTCCTGGTTGCTTCTGCCAATCACTTCTGCCTCTGCTGGGTTCCTAAGAGGGCTTACATACCCTTCTCATCAGCTGTATCCCATCCAGGTTAGGATTAAAGGTGTGTACTACTCTATTTCTTAGTTATCCTTGAACTCACTGAAATGGGAAATTCTGTCTCTGGAGGTATGGGATTAAGGGTGTAGGTCACCACTCCCAGTTTTCCCTGTGCTGGGATTAAAGGTGTGTGTGATTAAATCTCAGCTGTTTATCCTTGTACTCAAGGATCAAGAATTTCCTGAGTTGTCTGCCTAGGATTTGGCTGTGAGCTCTCTCCCAATATTCAGGTTTTATTAAATATATAAAATATATATCCACAGGGTGTGGTGGTACATGCTTGAAATCACAACACTCGGGAGGTGGATATAGGTGAATCAGAAGTTCAAGGCTATCCTCTGATAAAGAGTTTGAGTCCAACTTGGGCTGCTTCAAACAGCAACAAATATCAGAAGATTCTCCTTTCTCTTTCAGCATATACTTCAAAATGTGGTCATAATTCCCATTTACTCTGTACTCATTTTCTCTTGCTTATAAACTGCCATGCTTACAATATGTAGAAAACATTGACTGCAACTTCCTTATCTTCATCATCTCCACTGTGAGATATCAAGTAAATTTAAAGAATTTTTTTAAAACTTTATTTACTTATTTATTTGCCTTGGTGTTTGCCTGGAACTGGAACTACAGACAGTTGTGAGCTGCCATGTGGGTGCTGGGAATCGAACCCCCGTCCTCTGGAAGAGCAGACGGTGCTTTTAACCGCCTGAGCCATCTCTCCAGCCCCCTTTCCCACATTCTTTGCATTTGTAGGGCCTCTCTCCAGTGTGTGTTCTTTTTTTTTTTTTATGGGAATTCTTTTTTTCTTTTAAACTTTATTTATTTATTTGCCTTCAACTGGAACTACAGACAGTTGTTAGCTGCCATGTGGGTGCTGGGAATCAAACCCGGGTCCTCTGGAAGAGCAGACGGTGCTCTTAACCGCTGAGCCATCTCTCCAGCCCCCAGTGTGTGTTCTTATATGTTCAGTTAGACTTGAAGAAACAGTGAAGTCTTTGCCACAGTAATTATACTGATAAAGTTTGATTCCATTGTGAAGATAAATTTGCTATTACAGCATGCAGAACTTCTAAAAGACTTTCCACACATCTTGCAATCAAAGGGTTTCTCCACCATATGAGATTTTAAGTGTTCATTCAATAGATAGTATCTCTTATAGGATTTTCCACATTCCCTACACTTATAAAGCTTTTCTGTACTGTGAGTTCTTACATGTTTTTGTAGGTAGGAAGAAGTGTGGAAGGCTTTTCCATACTTATCACATTTATAAGGCTTCTCTCCAGTATATGCTCTTAGATGTTTATGAAGGTAGGAAGATGCATGGAAGGTTTTCCCACATTCCTTACATTGATAGGGTTTCTCTCCAGTATGAATTCTTAAATGTTCAGTCATGTTTGAAGAAATAGTGAAAGGGGCTGGAGAGATGGCTCAACGGTTAAGAGCACTGACTGTTCTTCCGGAGGACCTGAGTTCAATTCCCAGCATCCACATGGCAGCTCACAACTGTCTGTAATTCCAAGATCTGACCCCCTTACACAGTTATACATGCAGGCAAAATACCAATTCACAAAAAATAAAAATAAATTTTAAAAAAAAAAAAAAAGAAAAAGAAATAGTGAAAGATCAGGCTGAAGAGATGGCTCAGAGGTTTAAAGCACTGATTGTTCTTCCAGAGGTCCTGAGTTCAATTCCCAGCAACCACATGGTGGCTCACAACCATCTATAATGAGATGTGGTGCCCTCTTCTATATACTGTATACATAATAATAAATAAATAATAAATAAATATTTAAAAAATAGTGAAAGATCTCCCACAAAACTTACATAGATATGGCTTCTCTCCAGCATGTGTTTGTACATGCGTAGAAAGGCCTGAGTGCTTAGTAAAACCTTTTCCACATTCTTTACACTTATATGGTTTCTCTCCAGTATGAATTCTGAAATGTTCATTTAGACTTGAAGAAGTAGTAAAGGATTTTTTTACATATTTTACATTCATGAAGTTTTTCCCCAGTGTGGGTTCACATTATGACTCTAAGATTTGAAAAATACCAAAGACTTTCCCACAAATCTTACACTTATAAGCTTTTATGGTATACTTTTGAATAGGCAGAGCTCCACTATGGAACATGTAAAATCTCCTGCAAATTGAGTGAAGACCCATTATAGATTCTTACATGTGCTTTAAAATACGACTGATTAGGGGACTGGAGAGATGGCTCAGCGACTGAGAGCACTGACTGCTCTCCTGGAGGACCGGGGTTCAATTCCCAGCACCCACATGGCAGCTCACAACTGTCTATACTTCCAGGTCCAGGCAAACACCAAGGCAAATAAATAAATAAACAAATAAATAAATACGTTTAAAAAATATGACTGATTAAAGAAGTCAGTGCACTCAACAGGTTTTTCCTGCAAGCCCATTCTCTGTGAGTAACATTTGGGCTCAGACTAAAGTCTCCTGCATATTGATTCAACACAGAAAGTTCTTGTATGTGTTTTCTTATGCAGAGTGGGGAAGTGCTTTCCATACTGATTAGAGTCACAAATGTTCTTTGAATTTTCAGTTTTCATATTCCTTTTAAAATATGAATGCTCGGGGCTGGAGAGATGGCTCAGCGGTTAAGAGCACCGTCTGCTCTTCCAGAGGACCCGGGTTCGATTCCCAGCACCCACATGGCAGCTCACAACTGTCTGTAGTTTCAGTTCCAGGCAAACACCAAGGCAAATAAATAAATAAATAAATGTGTTTAAAAAAAAAAGATTTAAAAAAAAAATATGAATGCTCTCTGAAGATATCTTTATGTTGCATACAACCACAGAGTTCCCAAGCACTGTGTCTTCCTGCCTGTTGATGAAAGAATAAATACAACCAATGGATTGTTCAAAATTAAGGGTTTCAACCCTTATGAAGACAGAAATAGTAGATGCTTAAAATTCTTGTTACATGTATACGACTTCTGCTTTTTTCCCCCCAAGTCAAATGAAGGGACCCTAATGCAAGAATTATCTATAATCTGTTCTAACTTTGAAATGATTCATATATGTATTCATAAAAATTCCTTAGAAACTCTCAAAGCAGAGTTACCTATGTAAGGATGCATGTTTGTGGAAATTCTGAAGTCCAAACTTTTCAGCATGAATTGGGGTACCCTAAATTCACCTTATTCAGAATGTCCATCAAAGAGAGTTCTCTTACAAAGGAGAATGCCATTTCTCTTAAATGTTTCTTATTTGCACTAATTTTCTACAGATGAATTCCCAATTTTTTTCATAGTCTTATAAGGAATTCCTGTAAGTTAAGTTTAGAGGTCACCAACACTGTTTCATCTTCTCTGTATGAATGAATAATAATTAAAGCACATTATTTAAAGCTAGCATGGTGGTGTACTTATAACCGAGAACTTAGGAGATAAAGATAGGAGAATCAGGAGTTGCTGCCCTTAGCAACATAGCAACTCTGAGGATAGGGACTACTTGAGATCTTGTTTTGGTTTTGTTTTGTTTTGTTGCATTAGAGAATGATTATGATTTTTACCATTTTCATGACATTCTTAAAGTTACTATGTGATTTCTAATCAAGTTGAAGGAACAGTAGTGCTAGAATGACTTTAAATGTTTTAAAAAAAGTTACGAATGTTACAGAATTGTTTTAAGGAGCCAGGAAAAGATGGCTTAGCAGGTGAAGTGCTTGGCCGTGCAAGCCTGACGATGGACAACTGAGGCCCTGAACTAGATAAAGCAGCATCTATACTACTGCTTTGAGATGAAAGGCAGAAACAGAATTGGCTAGAAGCTTATGCAGGAGCAGACACAAGAGACACTGTCTCAATATGGTTGAAGGAGAGAACCAATTCCTGAAATCCTCTGACTTCTACACGAGGGCCATGACATAAACTTCCCCAGGATGTATGCCAGTGTGCGTGTGTGCGCCCCCACCCCATAAATAAAACACAGATAAATAAACTGCTTTAGAAATTCATAGGCAGCATAGTGGAGCTGACCCTGTTGGCAGGGTCATGGGTAAGTCAGCCCTGAGGGCATGAGAGTGGGAGAGCGGACTCCATCCCTCCATCCCTCCTTGTCTGCCATGTGGTAGCCTGGGTGAGGGGAAAGATGATCTGTGGTAGGTGGGAGAGCTGGCCCTGCACCACACCTGGGCAAAACAGTAGAGCTGGCCCCTAAGGGCATGAGAGCAGAACTGGCACTGCCCCTTGCTGTCTGCTACACTGAGCTAGCCCTGGTGGTGAGGATGAGTGAGAGCTGATAGGCTGACCTTCCCAGCTCAGAACCACTCAGGCTCAGAACCAGGACTATGAGTTGATCTACCTCATCTATGAACTGCTGGAGCATGTGAAGGGGCTAGTCCCACAGAGCCAAAGCTGCACGATCTCCATGACACAGGGCAACAACAGAATATCCAAGATTAGTCCCAGTATCTATAGTGTAGAAGCCAAGAGGCCTTGAGCTAGACCAATGAATGACTCATTACAATGTACAATGACAAGTAAGAATGTAATGACCATTGTGACTCGCTGGGCCATACTATGTGAGTTTTTTCCTTTTAATTTTTATTTAATCTTAGAGGGGAGGTTGAATTGGGCAAAGGGTCAATATGAAAGGCTAGGAAGATAAATGAGATTGGGATACGTGATGTGAAATCTACAAAGTATCAATAAAAAGTTTTTAAAAATTCAATGCTTAGATACACATGTAGGATGTGCATTTGTGGGAACCTTGAAGGATTTGGTTTCATGATGGGTTTGAAACTGTTATACTGAACATTTTAGGTTTAAAATGCTGCTCCCCTACCCACACCATCCTCAGTGAATGCCACTTATTTTCCACAGCGGAATTTCTAGTACTTTCAGAATATAGGAATTAATAAACATCCTTGATTAATCTTAGATCTGCACCACATTGGAAGTTTGTTCCCTTGGAGTGGCTCAGCGATTAAAAGTCCTGACTTCCAGAGGACCTAAGTTCAATTCCCAGCATCCACATGGCAGCTAACAACTGTCTGTAATTCCAAGATCTGACACCCTTACACAGTTAGACATGCAGGCAAAACACCAATTCACATAAAATAAAATAAATTTTTAAAAAGCATAAAAACAAAACAAAGTCAAGACTTAGAAGTGGGAGGTATGCTGCAGGAGTGAAAAGTGACAAGTCTTGCCCAGTGGGGTGAGTAGTGTCAGGAGGCTGAGGCAGAATGACCAAGTTTAGGGCCACCCTTGGCTGCAATGTGAGATCCCACCAAAATGAATAAATAAAAATATAAAAAAGAAACTAAATTTTGATCATTTTAATTAGATTAAAACTTGGTAAGGGTAAAAATGTAAATCATAGTTTTAGACAGTTTATTATAATTTTTTCTTCTTTTTATTTTTCCCCTCCAAGACAGGGTCTCTCTGTGTAGCCCCTGCTGTCCTGGGACTCACTCTGGCCTCAATCCAAGACATTCACCTGCCTTTGCCTTCTGAATGCTGGGATTAAAGGTGTGCACCACTACTACCCAATTACAAATTTCTTTTTAAATATGAAAACTGATAGTGAAAAAGAATATTATCAGAGATGATGATGAGGGAAGATCTCAACACAGCATAGGACAAAATTACAAAAAGAAAATCATAACAGGTATTTTTGTAGGATCACAGAAAAAGTCTGAGCAAAGTGTAAGAAGTCCAGAATTGCTTCTGAGGTAAAGGGCTGGCACCCTTTGAGATCAACTCTATCTTTGAAAGTTTTGTTAAAGACTGGAGATATAGCTCAGTTGTCAGAGTTTGCCTGAGCAATGTCAAGGTTTAACTACCTTAGGCTATACTCCGAGACTTTGAGTCAAAGGGGAGAAAACAACTTTATTTCCAAACCTACAGAACTTCTGATCATAAGTGTTTTCCCATTAATACTCACCCTGGAAACCTCTTTGCATTGCCTGTAAATCCTCTTCCTCCAACCAGATCAGACTGGGTTTGATGACCTCACATTCTACGCATAGGGGAAAAATGTATTCTTAGATGTGGTTCATACTTGACCAAAAAAAAAATAATGGTAAATTTAGGACCCTCCCTCCCTCCCTTTGTATGTGTGTGTGTACATATGAGTTTACATGTGTACACATATGTGAGTGAGTCCAAGTTGTTGACAGATATTTTCCTTGATTACTGTCCACCTTTTATACTGAGGTAGGGTCTTGTGCTGCACCCAGGGCTCATCAGCTCCAGCCAGTCTAGCTCACCAACTTTCTAGGGGGAAAGTCTCTCCTGAATGCTAAGGATCACAGGCAGCTACTGTGCCTGTGCACTTTTCCACATGGGTTTGGGGGTGCAAGCTGTTGTCCTCTTGATGGCACAGCAAGCCCTTTATCCTTGAGCCATCTCTGTAGTCCTGAGGCTTTTCTAAGACAAGGTCTCTCAGTAGGACTTGGGGTTCACTCATTAAGACTAGGCAAGCTGATCAGTGAACCCCCAGATCCTTCTCCACCCAAGCACTGAGATTACAAATGCATGCCAGCATATCCAGCTTTTTTGTTTTGTTTTAAAATTTGAGACAGGGTCTCACTATGTAAACCGGCTGGTCTAGAACTCACTCTATAGATCAGGCTGGCTTCAAATTCACAGAGATCTGCTTCCCAATGGCTGGGATTAAAGGCATTAATTACTACACCTTCCTGGATCCATACACCCATACACACTATATATAAGTTTTTGAGACATAGTTTCTCCTGTAGCCTTAGTTATCATGGAACTTGCTCTGTAGACCAGGCTGGTCTCAGACTCACAACAATCTGCCTATCTCTGCCTCCAAGTGCTGGGATTAAAGGTGTGTGCCATCACCCGGCTTTTTTTTTTTTAAGTTTTTTTTTTTCTAATTTTTAAATGTGTATTAGTGTTTTGCCATGGGAAGCTTTGGGTCCCCTAATTCTCATAGGTATTGCTATGAAGAAAATTATTACAAATGCATGGGCAGCATTACTACATTATAAATTTGATCATCTCTTATCAGAGTCCTGGACTGTCCTAATTCAGCTCAGATGAGGATACTAAGGAGTTACAGAGCATTGTTAGTTGCCACTAAGTACTGGAACTTGGAATGTGGATCCTCACATAAACACATCATTCACATATATAATTATAAAAAGTAAGAAAATATCCTATAGGGGATAGGAGAAGGCTTAATGGATAAAGCCTTCACAAGCATAAAAACCTAAGTTTAAAGACAGAATATATAATCCTAGTGCTTGGGAAGAGACAGGAGGCAGAAATAGAACCCCAGAGGCTTACAGGCCAGCTAGCCTGGCATATGTACCAGAAATACAGCAAAGAAACCCTGTCAAAGATGAAAGGTGAGGATTGACACCAGAGTTTGTCTCTTAACTCCCAACACACATGGCCTGTGGCACCCATGCCTGCATTCACACACACTGTACACACATATGTAAGTGCATGCACACATCATAGAAGTCACCTCATACCACCAATATTAGTTTCTATAGGTTAAAGAATTCACCATCAACTGGAAACCAAAATTATACAGCAAATTCCAGAAATATTTTCTAAGTTTTAAACTGCACAATTCTCTGTGTAGCCAAAGAAAGCTTACAGCTTCCTACTCTGCCCAACCTGAGGTGAAGTACCTTTGCCCATCAGATCCACACCCTATGTACCCTCACTTGTCACATCACCTGTCACTCAACAGCAACACCTACTTAATAACTGTCCCACAAACAATGTAGTACTGATGCTGCCTATCTGGCTATGCCAAAGAGAAGACAAAATACTTCATTTAAATAAAAGTTAAAAGTTTTCAAGCCAGACATGCCACACACCTGTGATCATAGCATCTGGAAGGAGGCCCAAGGGCCATGAGGTTAAGGCCAGTTTGGGTTAAATCCAAAGCTTGAGGCTAGCATGAGTACTATTCATAGGCAGATGCTATTCTCATGAAAGAAAATGAAATAAAACAAAAAGTTTTTTTAAATATTTATTTTTATTTTATGTGAATTGGTATTCAGCCTGCATGTATAACTGTGTAAGGGTGTCAGATCTTGGAATTACAGACAGTTGTTAGCTGCCATGTGGATGCTGGGAATCTGAACTCAGGTCCTCCGGAAGAACAGTCAGTGCTCTTAACCTTTGAGCCATCTCTCCATCCCAACAAAAAGTTTTTTTTAATAAAGACTCCTCCTCTCCCGGAGACAGGACAGTTGTGTAGAATGGCTGTCCTAGAACTCCCCCTGTAGACCAGGCTGACCTCAAACTCACAGAGATCCACCTGCCTCTGCCTCCCGAGTGCTGGGATTAAAGGTGTGCCACCATGGCCTGGGTAGCTAGTGTCATGTATATAAAATAAAAATAAACCTTAAAGATTTTTGGTTTTTCCCACTTTGATTAATTTTCTATTTATATATTTTGAGGTGGGGTTTTGTACTATATAGCTCTCACTGGCCTTGAACCCATATAGTCTATATTGGCTTCAAACTCTAGGTGAAACTCCTGTTTCAATCTTTCAAGTGCTGGGGTTACAGAAGGATCCCACCATATCTGACTTTTGTTTGTGTTTTTTTTTGGGGGGGGAGGAAATATAAAAATTCATGTAGTAACCACATGGTGGTAACAAACGCCTTTAATCTCAGCACGTGGGAGGCAGAAACAGGCAGATCTGTGAGTTCAGGTCTACAGCGTGAGTTCTGGGACAGCCAGAACTGTTACATCGAGGAACCATGCCTTAAAAAAACAAACCAACCAGACAAACAAACCAAACAACAAAAACAAAAATCCCACAAAAGGAATTCATGGAGCTGAGCTTCCTACCTTCACCCGAGTAATGGGATTAGATATGTTACCATGTGGGAAAGGGTTAAACCAGGGCTTCATGCATTCCAGAAAGAAATTCTAGCAACCAGCCACATACCCAGCCCCAGCTTTCAGGAAGAATCTTCACTCTGTGAAACAGAAGAAAAAAGAAGTTCACACTAGTTTTGCTGTTGTGAGAAGCTAGAGAACTGGCTCGGCACTGACCAGCACTGGCTGGTGCTGGACCAGAGGACTGGTTCCCAGCACTGAGCCCAGAAATGGCTCATACCATTTGAAACTCCAGTTTATGGGGATCCACCACCCTCCTGTGAATTCTGAGCATGCATACATATACACAGGATAACACCCATACACATACAATTAAATGAAAAAAAATCATGATTAACATTGAGCCAGGCAGTGGTGGCACATGACTTTAATCTCTGAATTTGAGGCCTGCCTGGTCTACAAGAGAGCTACAAGACAGCCAGAGATACACAGAGAAACCCTTTATTGAGAAACATCCCCCTCAAAGGTGCCTCTTTATTTTTTAGTGTATTCAGGTCAAGAGTGCTGAACCCTTAGTATGCCAAGAGCACAATCTCCCTACGAGGCCAGGAGGGCAAAGGCAGTCAGTCCTACCTGCTGAGGACAAGTTCTGGGAGGTCTCCAGCATCACCTCTCTGTAGAGGTTTCTCTCAGTTTGATCCATTAGAACCCACTGCTCTTGGGTGAAGTCCACAGCCAAATCATAAAAGGTCACCAAGTCCTAAATCATACATGCCAGTCTGAGTAACAAATCACCAATGTTCATTATAGATGAGGACAAAGATCTGAGAACTTCCACTGTCTGCTTCAGGGACTGGGGGGTCTAGGGAATCTCCCTGTCCATAGTTACTACCCGTTTCCTACAGATGTATGGCTTTAGTGACCCTTCTCACAACTTTACAGTCCTTCTCTCTGTTCCTCTAAAATGTACTCCTGAGCACACTACATACACTTGGTAAACAGGATTTAATGAACAGTTTGGGGTTGGCGGATTCGAGTTAGTAGCAGAGTGCTTGTCTAGCATATTCAAGACCCTAAGCTCATGGGAGTGGGGAGGATGACACTATACTTTTATGTGTATCAAGTGTATCCATGAGGGTATAGGTATTCAAATGTATGAGTACATGTATAGCAGAGGCCAAAAATTAATATTGGGTATCTTCCTCAATGGGTCTCAAACTAACATACTGAGGCAGGGTCTTCCACTTGAAACCAAGTGCTCATTTATTCAGCGAGTCTAACAAGCAGGTTTACTTAAGAGATCCTGACTCTTCCTCCAGAGGACTGAAATTACAAATTATTGAAATTAAATGCTAAGGGGCTGGAGCGATGGCTCAGCGGTTAAGAGCACCATCTGCTCTTCCAGAGGACCCGGGTTCGATTCCCAGCACCCACATGGCAGCTAACAACTGTCTGTAGTTCCAGTTCCAGGCAAACACCAAGGCAAATAAATAAATAAAGTTTAAAAAAAAAAAAAAAAAAAAAGAAATTAAATGCTAACACGCTCATCTGGTATTTATTTGGGAGCTAGGGATTTGAATTCTGGTCCTCAGACTTTCATAGCAAGAACTTTACCCATTGAGTCATCTCTCTGGTTTCAGGAATTTTTTAAATGAAAACTTGTTTCAGCAGGTGATCTCTGTGAGTTTGAAGCTAGCCTGGTCTACAGAGCTAGTTCTAAAATAGCCAAGGGTACACAAAAGAAATTGTAGTGATATTTTGTTTGAGCTCTAACAAATAAAACTTGCCTGAAGATAAGAGGAAGGAGCCAGCCACAAGTTAACCACAGAGGTGGCACACACCTTTAATCCCAGCACTTGGGAGAAGGAAGCAAGATCGAGTTCAAAGCCACCCTGGGCTACACAACATTGATCCTGTCTAAAGGAGGTTCACACTTTTAATTCCAGCTCTTGGGATCTCATGCTTTGATCCCAGTACTTGTGAGGCAAGCAGGCCTTTAATCCCAGGACTAGGGTTGGAGACAGAAAGTGATATGGGTGGGTGGAGAGAGGAATATAAGGCGGGAGAAGACAGGAGTTCACCCCCTTCAGTTTAAGAAGTTGTAGAAGAGGTGGCTATGGCTTGCTCCTTTGAAAGATCTCTCTGATCTTTCAGCATTTACCTTGATAATTTTCTATTTCCTTTTTTCTTAATTTTTTATTTATGTGTATGTGTGTTTATGTGTGCACATGTGTGCAGATGTCCATGGAGGCTGGAAGAGTGCATCGGATCTCCTGGAGCTGGAGTTCCAGGCAGTTGTGAGCAAGTGTTGAACCAACTGAGGCCCCACCCACCCACACACACAAGATATGCCCTTCCACTTTAAAATTCTGCCAGAATACTTGGCAGAATTAATAACAGACATACCTGTGTCACTGAGTATCAACATTAATCTGTAGTTACTGAGATCCTGAGTGAAATTTCAGATAACACGGCACCAATAAGTGCTGCTTACTGGGAAGCTACCCCTGGGGAAATTCATCTGAGGTTTCAGTCTCAATTCTTGGCTCCATGAAGTTACAGAGTCACATCCACCTCAATCAACTTATCAGCATTTTAAATTCATTTTACTGTTCTTCTTGATAAATACAAAATAAATAAAGAAGAAAAAAATTAAAACTAACTTATCAGCATTTTAAATTCATTTTACTGTTCTTCTTGATAAATACAAAATAAATAAAGAAGAAAAAAATTTTAAAAAGACCTAAAAACTAAAAACTATGAAAATATAGATAAGAATATTAATTAAAAAACAAACAGCAATAATAAAAAAACAAATAAAAATCCACTTTGCTCTTCCAAAAAAAAAAAAAAATCTCTCAGGCAGTGGATTTTCTCTGTCCATGTTCTCTGTCCTTTTCTTTTCCTTCAGGCAGACTGGATCAACAGAAAGAAGACTACTTGGAAGAAAGAAGAAGGTGTAAGAACCCCAAATTACCCATTTCTTGTTCACATTCTTCAATTCATTGATCCTAGTGTCAAATACACAGAATACTATATACTTGAGAAAACCTACATACATACATTATTTTTAAAAATACTTTTAGGGCTGGAGAGAAGGCTCACTGGTTCAGAGCACCTGCTGCTCTTGCAGAGGACCCACGTTCAATTCCCAGCACCCACATGGTAGTTCACAACTGTCCATAACTCCAGTTCAGGATGCACATGATATAAACATATAAGCAAGCAAAACACTCACTTAAAATTTAAAAATCTAAAAATACTTTAAAAAATAAAAAATATTTTTAAATTTATCTTTATTTTATGTGCATTAGTGTTTTCCTACACATGTCTGTGTAAGGATGTCAGAGCCCTAAGAACTGAAGTTACAGATAGGTGGGTGCTGAGAATTGAACCCATGTACCCTGGAAGAAGTGATAATGCTCTCAAGTACTGAGCCATATCTCAAGCTGCAAGAAGAATGTTTTTATATTTACTTACTATATGTGTATAAATGTAGAAAGGTTATAACATACACATGGAAAAAGATAACAGAGGAATCTGTTCTCTCCTTCTACTATATGAGTCCAAGTATCGAACTCAGGTCATTGGGTTTAGCTTCAAGTGCCTTTACCCACTGAGCCATCTCGCTGGCCCTATTTGTTTTATTTTATTTATTTTGAGACACGGTCTTACATAGTGTAGGTTGTCTGTGAACTCCTGATCCTCTTGCCTCACCTCCTAAGTGCTGAGATTATAAGCAGGCCCACTATTGCCTGACTGGATATACACATTATTGTCAGATACTAGAGCATCTCTGACTCATCTGTAAGCCATGCTGCCCATCAGGAAAACTATAATGGTCTCAGTTTACATGTAAAGAAGGATCAGCCCAGAGAAACAAAGTCTTCACTTGCCATGAAATCAGGCAGCACACTGTTCTGTCCATCCAGAGAATGATCTATGAAAGCACTATTTTTGCTTTGGCATGACTTTATTAAGTATAAAACAAACAAATGTAAACATGTAATTAATATTTAGCAGATAGATGGATATAGCAAAAACATCAGCAAATTGTATTGCATGCTCAAAATATGCAGCAGGCATCACCTGGGGAAGCCACCTTCAAGTAAACAGCTGAGAGTCCCACACAGAGCAAAGTGTTCCCTCTGGGTGACTTTTGAACAAATGAAGAAAGTACGACAAATTTAAAGAAGTCTGCTTCCAATGGCACACCACCTTTCTCTGCACACTGCCCAGTAAAGGGGTGCATTTGGGTTGAGCATTGCTTAGCTGATGACTGGAGCCAGCTCAGGACTAGAATAGCCCACTAATATTCTAGTGGGCTATGACTACCTTGTGACTGACATCTGGCTCCACCGATCTCTGCCTTCTAATTTTCCATCCTCCTAACCCATTTTTCTTCCTCTGTTCTCATAATCTTCCTTCTCTTGAAGGCTCACAAAATCTCTAGATAAGAGGATATGATAAATATTCAGAGACTTTGCAAATGTAATGAAAGCCTGAAGTGGAGACTTAAAAAAAAAATGAATGTGTGTTTGTTGGTTTTGCGCTTGAGAAGAGACACACACACACTACCAGGGCCACATGAGAGTTTATTCAGGAGAGTTGTCAGGCGGGTACAGGAGCAGAGAAACAGAAAAAAGGAGGAAAGATAGACAGCAACATGGCGTCTCTTTTTGAGAGAGAGGGTTGGCAGGGGTTTACATAGCTGGAGCCATGTTGGGTTCACTACGTGGAGTGTCAGTCAGGAATCCTCACAGTGTTGGGAAGATGGGCACTTTTATAGAGGTCAGAAGACAAATTCCAGGCGTCAGTTCTCTCCATGGAGATCCAGGGATCCAGGAACTGAACTCAGGCTGTCATGCCTATTCAGCAAGTATATTTACCTAATGAGCCATCTCACCAGCCTCAAGTTACTTTTTTAATGTCTGTGTGTATGTATACATGTGTGAGGTATGCATACTTATGTGTGTTCAAAGGCCAGAAGACAGAGCTGGAGTTAGGCTGTGTGTATAACACTCTGATGACTTGTGTCCTGGGGCCTGCACTTTGGCCCTCATGGTTACACAGCTCATGCCGTCAATGCTGAGCTATCTCTAGTACCCTAAAGTGAAGCATAGTGGGAAAATACCTTAGTGGGCTTGACCTAATCAAGCAGAGGTGTGTGCGTGTGCGTGGGGTGGTGGGGTGGGGTGGGGTGGTCAATGTTGTGCATCTTCCTCAGGAGCTTCTCTACTTTAATTTAATCTTTTGAGACAGGGTCTCAATGTATTACTCTTGCTGGTCTGGAACTTTCTGTTGACCAGGATGGTCTCAAACTCACAGAGATCCATCTGCCTTTGCCTCCCAAATGCTACAATTAAAGGTGTGCACCACCATGCCCAATGTCTACTTTTTTTTTTTTTAAGACAGGGTTTCTCTGTGTAGTCCTGGCTGTCCCTGAACTCCCTTTGTAGACCAGGCTGGCCTTGAACTCAGAGATCCGCCTGCCTCTATCTGCTGAGTGCTAGGATTAAAATGTGTGCCACCATCACCCAGTTGTCCACTTACTTATTTATTTATTTTTTACAAAGGGTCTCTCATATAACCTGGACTGGCTATACTGTCTGGCAAGCTGCACCGGAGATCCCCTTTATCCACCTCCCTAGGGCTGGGATTCCATGCATGTGCTACCATGCCCACTTATGTTTATGTGGGTGCTGGGAATCTGAATTCAGGTCCTCACAAGCACTTTACCAGGCTGTCTGTCCTCTGACCTCCACACCTACTCAACTGCATACAAATAAACAACTAATGTAAAAAACACAATAAATAGTGCAAAAAACCCTTAAATTTATTATTATTTTCATATTGACATCTCCATTGATTTCCATAGAGCTCAGTAGCAGAGTATACACAGAGAGAGGTCTTGCCTAGAATGCATGATCTCCTAGATTCAATCCTCAGTAATACACATACACACCCCAATTGCTCCACTATGTCAACTAGTTCATTCAGAAGCCTTTTAGGCAAATCGAGAAGGCAACAGGAATGTCCTCGGACCCCTGGCCTCTTCAAAGACTCCCCTGTAGGGAGGAGGTTTGGGCAGTTACCTTTGGAGTGAGCTCACCTCCAGCTGTGTGGGTATGTAGGAGTCCCACAGGAATGGTTACACTAGGTGTTTTCAGGGAATGGGAACCATGATTTGGTAGTGAGAGGAACAACAAATCCACCTGAAGAGATTGTATCTGTTTATAAATATAAACACTGGCTGATCCTCAGGATTACTATAAGCAATCTATGTGGTAAGCTTCCCAATGTCAGCCACTGATTCTAGTTCCTGGAATCAATCCCATTTGTCAGATTAAGTCACTCTCATGCTCTCTCCTATTTGTCTTTTATTTACATCATTGGAACACTTAATTTTCCTGTTGAAAAATAGATTCTTTCTCAGCTTCTTCCATAGCCTGAGGAAATAATGTTAAATTTGGAAGAGACACTGTAAGAATGCTACTCTCTTATGGAACTGTAATCAGCCTGCTCACTGAACACTTAGCATTCACATCTCCATCCCCTCCTCTTTCAACATGGCTCACTCCTATAGCTTTCCTTTTTGGTTGCAATTTACAAATCACTCTTTCAGGGCTGGGAGATGGCTTAGTATGTTAAGTACTTGCCTCGAAAGCATGAGGAAACGAGTTAGGATCCTCAACATCCATGTAAATTCCGGGCAGGTGTGTTGTCCACCTGGAACCCCAGTGCTCAGGAGACAGATGGGATTCCCAGGGTATTTCAAAGAGGCGAGCTCTTGATTCCTCTTGATTCAAGTGAATGACTCCTCAATATAGGAGGTGGAGAAGAACTGATGGCCTGGTGGATAAAAATGTTTACCTTAAAGCCTTCTTGATCTGAGTTCTATTCCTGGGACCCACATAAAGGTGGAAGGAAAGAACCCAATCCACAAAGTTATCCTCCGACCTCCAGATACATGTTGTGGCATATTTGTGCCCCTATACAACAGAGAGAGAGAGAGAGAGAGAGAGAGAGAGAGAGAAAATAATAAAGTAGCAGTTAAAAAAATTTTGCCAGGCAGTGGTGGCACACACCTTTAATCCCAGCACTCAAGAAGCAGAGGCAGACAGATCTCTATGAGTTTGAGGCCAACCTGGTCTACAGGGCTGGTTCCAAGACACCTACAGTTACACAAATAAACTGTTTAGAAAAAAACAAAACAAACAAAAAATTTTTAATGCTGAGAAACAATCAAGGAAGACACCTGATGTCACCTCTGTCTTCCACAATCACAGGCACAGACACCCACATACATTTATAACACATGCAAGTTAAAATCAATCAATCAAATAAACACATAAAAGAAAAACAGCATATGTCCTTTGTATCATATATTCCCTAAAACGGAGAGAAATTAATTCTGTCCTGTGCTTCTACAGCCCCACACATTCAATTAAGGAGATGTCAATCTCCCCTATTGGGTGCCAAGTTCCAAAGAGCCATAGTTCTGTGGCTTTTCACTATGCTAGACCATCCCAGCAATTACTAAGAGCCCTTCCTTCTGCAATAAATCAAGAGATCAAGAAGTGGCTGAAGTTTCTGTATCTGAGCTTCAAGATTCTTTCCCCCCCCCCCACGGAGGCCATGTTGAGTTTATTGGGGTCTGGATATCCAGGGAATGGGTGGGGGGAGGGGAGGAAGGAAAGAGAGAGAGAAAGGAGAGGGGGGCAGGGAAAGAGGGGGCAGAAAAAATTTCAAGATTCTTAAAATTATTTCACTTTTCTACACCAATGACCTGAGCCTAGGTAACTATAGTAACATTTATCATATTTTAAAACTTAATTATTATGAGCTTTTATCTAACTCCATTTCTTCACCTATGCCTGGCCTCCCCCAGGTGTGTGTGTGTGTGTGTGTGTGTGTGTGTGTGTGTGTGCTTGCATGGTCAAATGCTTGAGGAGGCCAGAGAACAATCTAAGGTGTGGTTCCTCAGGAGCTATTCACCTTGTTTAATCAGACAAGGTGTCTCAATGGCATGGAACTTGCCTAGTAGGCCAGGGACCCACCTGTCTCTGCCTCCCCAATACTGGAATTTCAAATGCAAGTCATCACACCCAGTTTTTTGTGTGGGTGCTAAAGACTGAATTCATGTCTCACACTTGCATGGCAAGCGCTCTCCTGCCTGACCGATCTCTTCAACCTACTCTCAGAGTACCCCCTCCTACCCCAGCTACCACCATCCTCTCTTCCATGTGACCTTTTTCTTCTGGGAAAGGAACACACCTGCCTTTCAATTACTCTTGAATTTTGTTCATAAAACCTCCTACTCTTGAACAGTCTCAACACCTCATCCTCGCTTAAAGACCTGGGAGGTAAATATTTTCTATTTCTTTATTAACTATCAGTCTCTCCTTTTTGTTTTGTTATGAGACAGGCTGGCTTAAACTCTTCTTGGCTCAATTTCACACGTGTTAGGATTACAAATGTGAGCCACCAGCTGGGCTTGGTAGTGCATGCTTTTAATCCCAGCACTTAGGAGGCAGAAGTAGGTGGATCTCTGTGAGTTTAAGGCCAGTCTGGTGTACAAAGCAAGTACCAGGACAGCCAGGGGTATTACACAGAGAAACCCTGTCTCAATAAAAACAAAAATGTGAGCCACTAAGGCCAGCTACTAGTGCATTCCACTGTTGTTGTTATTATTATTAATTACCATCAGTAGTAATAGTTGGTGGTAACAGAACCCAGGCCATCACACACCACAGGCAAAGTGCTCTATCACTCAGAATTCTTTTACTTTGAGTCAGGAGTCACAAAGTTACTCAAGTTGATCTTGAATTTGGTTCTGTGGCCCAGGACGGTGGCAGCTTCTTCCTCTTCCTCTCTTTTTTTCTTTTCTCCTTCTGATTTTTGAGGGCTGGAGAGTTAGCCCTTTACCAGTTGGTAAAGTCCCAGCCTTACAGGAAGGAGTAACAACGTTCAATCTTCAGACCCAGGTAAGAAGAGCTGGGCATGCATCTGGTGACATGGCTTAGAGGTTGTACATACTGTCCTAGGGAAAGAACTGAGTCAGCTTCCCAGCACCTACACTGAGCGGCTCACAACCACCTATAACTCCAGTGGCTTCCACAGGAATCAACACCCACATTCACATATCCACACAGAGGGATGGATATATATGTATATATATATATATATATAAACTTTTTTTAATGAAAAATTAGGGCATGCTGGGCAATCATGGTTATAATACTGGTACTGGGGAGGTGGAGACAGGAAAATCCCCTGGAGCTCTTTAGACAGTCACTCTAACCTATAAGGTGAATTCTAGGCCAGTGAGAAACTCTATCTCCAAACAAAGGTGGACAGCACCTAAGAAACTATACCTGAGATTGTCTTCTGGCTCTATATGCATATATACACACACATAGAAGGCCACACACCCACAAACAAGCAAACAGATAAATACCAAGAGAGAGCCAGAGAGATGTCAAGGGTTAAGAGTGTTGCTACTCTCCCAGAGCAAACTGTGTTCAATTCCCAGCACCCACATTGGGCAGCTGACAACTGTCTATGATTCCCGCTCCAGGAGATCTGAAACCTCTTCTAGTCTCCATGGGTACTTGCATGCATGGGCACACACACACAAATAAAATAATCTAAAATAAATAAAAATAATATATAAAATAAAATGACCTAAAGGTGCATACTTGTAGGCCCAGCTAGAGGAAAATCACAAAAACAGACTACTTTGGCTACAGAGCAAGTTCAAGTGCAAGACAACTTAATGAAATATTGTCTGAAAACCAAAAAATAAAGCACTAGTGATATAGCTCAGTGGTAGAATACTTTCCTTTCATGTGCAAAACCTTAGGTTCAATTAATTCTCAGCACCCTAAAAAAAAGTCAATCCTAAGATATATATTATGTACGAAATTTGTAAAAGAACAAATAGGGCCATATGTGGTGGTGCAAGCCTTTTATACTAACTCAGGACGCAGAAGCAGGCAGATCTGAGGCAGGCAGAGTTCAAGGCCAGCCTCACCCACATAGCAAGTTCCAGGCTAGCCAAGGCACATAGAAATACATACATACATATGAGAGAGACCCTATCTCAAAAAGATTAAAGAATCCAAAAGAGTTAAAAACAAAACAAACACTAAACAGTACCAATAAGATAGCTCAGCAGATACAGCCAAGGCTGCTGAGCCAAGTTTGATACTTTAGACCTACATAGTAAGAGAGAATCAACTCCTACACACACACACACACACACACACACACACACACACACACACACACACACAATAAATAAATAAATAATAGGATAATTAGCTGCGTGGTGTTGGTGCATACCTTTGAGGCAGTACTTGAGAGGCAAGGGCAAATGGCTCTCCAGGTATGAGTCCAGCCTGGTCTACATAGCAAGTTTCAGGACAGCCAGGGCTACACAGACAAATCCTGTCTCAAAAAGCCAAGCCAAACCAAACCAACCAAACAAAGATAACTATATATAAATAACTGAGATCTGGCTTTTGGCCACAGCAGCCATCTTTCAGTAACTCGACAAAATGACGAACACCAAGGGAAAGAGGCGTGGCACTCGCTATATGTTCTCCAGGCCTTTTAGGAAACATGGAGTTGTTCCTTTGGGCACTTACAAGTGAATCTATAAGAAGGGTGATATTGTAGACATCAAGGGAATGGGCACTATTCAAAAAGGAATGCCTCATAAGTGTTATGGCAAAACTGGAAGAGTCTACAATGTCACCCAGCATGCTGTGGGCATCATAGTAAACAAGCAAGTTAAGGGCAGGATTCTCACCAAGAGAATCAATGTGTGGATCGAGCACATCAAGCACTCTAAGAGCAGGGACAGCTTCCTGAAGCAGGTGAAGGAGAACGACCAGAAGAAAAAGGAAGCCAAGGAGAAGGGCACCTGGGTTCAGCTGAAGCGTAAGCCTGTCCCACCCAGAGAAGCTCACTTTGTGAGGACTAACGGGAAGGAGCCTGAGCTGCTGGAGCCCATTCCATATGAATTCATAACCTAGTGTACAAAAGAAATAAAGACCTGGACTGTAAAAAAATAAAATAAAAAAAAAAAATAACTGAGATCTGAAGTACTTAAGTATGGCTAGTCAGAAATTAGTATTCATGTATGAAATGCATATATGGTTCTTAAATTTAGTAAAAAAATACAGTGTATCATTTAAAGTTTTTTTATTTATTATGTGTACAGTATTATGTCTACATGTATCCCTGCATACCAGTAGGAAGTACCTGATCTTATTTATAGATGGTGTGAGCCACCATGTGGTTGCTGGGAATTGAACTCGGGACCTCTGGAAGTGCAGCTAGTGCTCTTAACCTCTGAGCCATCT
Source organism: Sigmodon hispidus (assembly GCA_004025045.1). NCBI lineage: Eukaryota > Metazoa > Chordata > Mammalia > Rodentia > Cricetidae > Sigmodon > Sigmodon hispidus. The sequence continues at coordinate 76,771 of PVIH01000776.1, forward strand.
CTTCAGCCCCTCAGTGTATAACTTTTAAAATTCATTAATTTTTAAAAATTTATTTGTGAGTATGAACCACATGGATGCAGGTACTTTCAGGGACAAGAAGATGGCATTGGATACTGAGGAGAGTTAAGCGATTGTGAGCCCTTACGAGGGTGCTGAGAACTGCCCTCTGGAAGAGCAGCAAGGTCTCAACACAACAGTCATTTTCCCAGCACTCTCATTACTTATTTTTATTTTCTTTATTCCTTAGTATTTTGCATGTAAAAATTAACAAAAACGCTCATTTGCTTAAGAACAGAAAGTTCCTCTTGAACCACTTAAGTACATATATGTACACATGGTTAATATAAATAAAATACATATATGTAATATACATCTATAGATTTATTACCACCACCACCACCCCCAACGCTTGGGGTGGAATCCAGGGCTCAGTAGAGATAGCCACATCCTCACCCCTGAGCTAATCTCTCCTAGCTCTCACCCGTGCACGTGGCAGTTGTCAGGTCCAAGAGGACACTCGGGGACACCCTTTAATGTGTATCCACAGTGAAAATATCTTTTCCTCGTGGTTTAAAAAAGAAAATTACAAAGGTTTATAGGCTGTGGAGTGAACAAAACAATAGCTGTCGTGCGGCAGACACGACGTTACGACATTTTACGACGCTCCCCGACCTCGCTCGGCGCGCAGGCTCCCGCAGACCTGGCCTGGCGAGCGGCGACTCCAGCGGCTGGGGGTCCCTGCGTGCGCCCACGATCCGGTCGGCATCTGGACGTCGCTGTCGAGCGGAATTTCATATAACCTGTGCCGACCTCAAAGTCCAGAACCATAAGACTCCGAGCCGGCTCCGGAGATTGACAGAAAAAAGAAAAAAATGAGGCCACCGTGACACTACTTTCTGTTTTGCTTCCGGCGGGGGCGGGGCGGGGAGGTTGGCTGAGTTCTACACTTCCGGTTTCACGGGCGCTTACTTTTTAAGACTGAGGGTTTGTAGTGAAGTCTCACTAGTGTAGGGAAAGGAGGTCTCAGCTAGGGAAATGGCGTTTAGAACACTGCCTCTGGGCAGGGATTCACATGGGACCAAGCTCAGGGATGGATGTGCAAGGTGAAAGGACTGGAGTGGAGAGGAACCATGCTGAAAAATGCTTATTTGGTGCTGTTGAGACGTGCTGAACAGGCTGACCTCGAACTTGCCCTGTAGCTGCGGATGACCACCTTGCAAGTGTTGGGATTGTAGGAGTGCTGGCAGCTATCTGCAGTTTAACAAATAAAATACAAGACTTCTGTCCAAATCCATAAATCACAGTTTTACTGATTAATCTGCCTGTTCATGAGATGACCGATTCTTCCATACACTCAATCCAACAAGTGAATTGTAATTTTCTCTTGTTTGGATACCCTAATAAATTATAGTTTGGATTTCTTTATATTTTCCTTTGTGTGCGTATTGGATGGGCACGTGATGTACCACTGAGCCATGTTCCAGCTTTTTATAGATTCAACTACATATAATCTTCAATGCTTGATTGTATAGTTTTGTTTGGGGGTTATGAGACAAAGACTCACAATATAGCCACGGATGGCTTTTAATTCCAGATCTTCCTGTTACAGGCCTGGACCAATAGGCCTGGCTAATTTATGGAAGTGCTAAGACATGAACTTTGTACATTCTACACACTCTTATTGAACTATACATGTGGCTCTCAATTTTGAGACATTAAAAATATGTTTACCCTGGGGCTGGAGAGATGGCTCAGCGGTTAAGAGCACCAGCTGCTCTTCCAGAAGACCCGGGTTCGACTCCCAGCACCCACATGGCAGCTAACAACTGTCTGTAGTTACAGTTCCAGGCAAACACCAAGGCAAATAAATAAATAAAGTTAAAAAAAAAATATGTTTACCCTTGGCTGGATATGGTGACACAGGCCTTTCATGCTAGCACCTGATAGGTAGAGGCAGGTAGTCTCTGTGAATTCAAGTCGAGGTGGGGCTACACAGTGAGATCCTGTCTCAAAAAAACCGGGACACATGTGGAGGCCAGAAGGCAACCTGTGGGAATCTCCTCTCCCATTTCAACATGTGGGCCTTAAGAATCCTGCTGAGGTTTTAACTCAGTGGCAAGTACCTTGGCCCACCAAGCTATCACTGGCCCTTTAGACATTTTATTTTTGTTTTCAAATAGCAATGTTTTTATTTTTAGGCTCTTAACAAATGATTCAGAGCCTCTTATAGCTTGTAAAATGGCACTGGCATTTGACATTCTTAACTTACTAATTAAAGATTACAAAGTTTCTTATTCACATGTGTTAAGGTTCTTAGCAGCTAACCTTTGTATACATTTTGTGGAGTTTTATCTACAGATACATACACACATACATGCATGCATGCTCCCACGAGAGTGCTATACATGTCTGGTGTCCAGGGAGGCCAGGAAGAGGGCACAGGATTCCCTGGAACTGGAGTTACAAATGGTTGTAAGACATTGTGTGGGTGCTGGGAACCAAACTCTGATCCTCTGCAAAACCATCAAGTGTGGTGATATATATTTGATAAACTTAATCTGGAATATCAGAGTTAACCACAGAACCAAGCCAGGTCAGGGAGGACTGACCCACACCTTTGACCCTAGCTTTAGAAATGTGGAAAGAGGAAGTTAAGAGAGCTGGGCAGAGCAATACGAGAGGGTTTTTCAGCTTTCCCAGAGACATTTCCTTTTCGTCTGAGGCATTCGGTTGGAGGATTCCTGAAGACAGGCCTGAGATGTTGGCTGGGTGGCTGTGGTTTATTTCTGATACTCCAGCTTTTCCCCAATATCTGACTCCGGGTTTTCATTATATGCTAACTAGAGTTGGTGTGATAATCAAGTGCTCTTATGTGCTGACCCATCTCACCAGCTTTATAAAATTATTCTTTTTTTAAAAAAAAAAAAAAACTTTATTTATTTATCTATTTGCCTTGGTGTTTGCCTGGAACTGGAACTACAGACAGTTGTTAGCTGCCATGTGGGTGCTGGGAATCGAACCTGGGTCCTCTGGAAGAGCAGACGGTGCTCTCAGCCGCTGAGCCATCTCTCCAGCCCCCATAAAATTATTCTTGAACACCGATTTACTAACACATTAAGAATTCTCACAGCTCAGCATTTAAGAGCACTGGCTGCTCTTGCAGAGGACCTAGGGTCCATTTCCAGCACCCACATGGTGGCTTATAACTGTCTGTAACTCCGTTTTCAAGGGATCCAATACCTATTTCTGACTTCACAGGCACCAGGCATACACATCAAAGAATAAAAATTATTGATTAAAAGCAATTCCTCATTATACTTGTACATCCATGTTTATAGCCACTTCATTCATAGTAGCTATGTTATAAGACCAATCTAGGTGTCCACAACAGGGATGAGCAACATACACTATATGTACAAAATAGCCTTTTTTTTAAAAAAAAAAAAAATCTTATTTATTATGTATACAATGTTCTGCCTCCACTATGCCTGTGTGCCAGAAGAGGGCACCAGATCTTAAGATAGATGGTTGTGAGCGGCCATGTGGTTGCTGGGAATTGAACTCAGGACCTCTGGAAGAGCAGCTAGTGCTCCTAACTTCTGAGCCATCTCTTCAGCCCCAAATAGTCTTTTTTTGTACATGTATTTATTTTGTTGGGAGACAGAGAAGTATGTTTCACTGATGTACACATACATGTAAGATCCAAGTATCAAAGTGAACTTGTCAGGTTTAGTGGCAAGTGCTTCTAACCTCTGAGCCAGCTCTCCAGCTACACAGTGGAATCTTTGTCAGCAATCGGAAGAATGGCCAGTGGGTGAAGGCATCTGCTGCCAATCCTAACAACCTGAGCTCGATATGTGGGACTCACATAGTGGACAGAGGGAGCAACTTCTGTAAGTTATCCTCTGACTTTAACAGACATGTAATAGGTTTTCTGTCCCCGATAACAGGTTTCTCCAACCATGCAGTAAGCCAGATCAGGCCAAATTGAAAAAGTACAACAGGCTTATTTGAGCAAAGCAACCCCTGGATAGGGTCTCCAATCCCAGAGATGGAGGTTGGGGAAGCAAACTAAAGCAGGAAGCTTATATAGCCTGTAAGTGAGGAGGTGATGATGTGTCTGCTATAAACTAGGTTTATGCCCAAGTATGGTCTAAAGCTGAGTGCTTTAGGCAGGGACTTGAGCTGTTAGCAACTTTAGGGGAGGAGCTTTTGTAGGCACCAAAAATGCAAAACTGCCTTTTCTTTTTTGGAGATTCTCTGGGAGGGCAGGGTTTGGAGAGAGAGAAGGAGACAAAATAGGGCTTTGTAGATCATGCAGTAGCAAGCTGGCGCTTCCAACTGAACAACGTGCTGTGGCACACATATGCATGCTCCAACACACGTGCCCAGAGTTCAGACCAAGATACCGGGTCTGATGCAACAGCAAGAAGTCCTTTTATTGGTGGGCTAGCTTCGGTCACCCTGACTGTCCAGTGTCTTTGGAACGGGCACACTGGTCTTGTAACTTGGTTTATTAGTATCCCGGGGCGCCTTACCTTGTCCTTGCACTAGGTGGCGCAGTTGCCTTAATTTTTCCTCCGAGTCCGCAGCTGTTGCTGCCAGCAGTATCCTGTGCCATGTTGTGGGTCTGCTTTTCCTCAGCTGCCATTCTGGCTTTTCTGTCTTTCTCTCTTTCTATTACCCCAATCTTTTCCTGTCTCTCACTTTATCCCATTCTTAATCTGGCCTGTTTCTCCTCCGGAGACTCTCTATTATTGAACATTTCTTTGCTACTTCATCAAATCATGTGCTTATTTGCTAGGCCATCTATCTCTGAAGCTTCTTCCTGATATCTGGCACTGACTGGTTAACAAATGCTAAGACTACTGTTGATCTGTTCTCAGTGGCCTCGGGATCCGTAGAGTATGCCCTGAAAGTCTCCATCAACCTCCTGAGATAGGCGGATGGTGACTCAGTTAGCATCCTGCTGAACGTTATAAATTTTGATCTTATTTGTTGGGCACTTAGCAGTTTCCTAGGACTACCCCTCCCTCCATTAGAGCCTGTTTGTAGGGAAAGGGTACCAGCCAAAGAAACCCACCCTGACTCTGAAACCACAGCCAGTGAAAGAAATATGTCCTGGCCCTGAAATTAGAGCTAAAAAAAAAAAAAAATTCCAAAGAGCCAGTGAACCTGAAACCAGATCCAAATCCGGGGATTGAAAATCTGACCAATCCCCACCCTAGAAGTCTTCTCCCTAGAAAGCTCCGCCCCCAAGAAGCCCTATATGAACCCTGTGCCCGCAGCCCTTTTCCTGCTGCCCGAACCACCCCAGGCTGAGGCAGCCACTCCCCTGAATTCTTCCCTCCCAATACATCTCTTGAATGAGGTTTGAGTGAGGACCTTCTTCCTTAGGGCGGGAGCAGCCATGGAGCCTGGAGGGAGACTCTGTAGCTCTGGCTGAGGGAACCGCCCACAACAGAGCGGAATTGTTGCACTCCCTACACAGAGAGGGGAAGGACAGCTGTTAACACTTCGGCTGATGAAGCCTTCCCCTCGCAGAGGAGAGCAGTTACACTCTGGGAAACCAAAGCAGGACTCTAACAGCTTCGCTGGGGAGGCCCTCCCCTCAGCCGGCAGAGCTGCTAACAACTGGGGAGCCTTTCCCTGAACCAGCGCTGGGAGCTGCTACCTAAGCTCACTGTGGCCTCACTGTGGTGTTCACTGGCTCCCGACTGCCTGGACACTTCCCATCCGAGCTGTATTCCTGGACTCCTGACTGCCAGGATCTCTTTCCATCTGAGCTGCACAAACACCTACACTGGTGGTAAATTTTTAGGCTCTCCTTACCTTCTGGGGAGTTGAAATCCCATTAGGGTCTAGTTAGGGGGAAGCCCTCATTGATTTGGGCTGGGTTTGTGGTGAGGTAGCCAACCACACCCAGAACCAGTTTCTAGGCTTCCACCAAGATCTGTTCCTTTCCTTTTGTGGTGAACAGAATTAGGAAAGATTAATGAACCCCTTAGGGTTCTCTGAGAAAGGGGAGAGGATTCTATTTTTTCCCATTTGTAAAGATCAGCCATGGGGAATGGCCAGTACTGGAAGGCTTGATTTCCCTGTTCATCCTATGGGCTCATCACCTAAAGGGGAAGAGGTGGAGTCTGGTTCTTGAGTGGAAGCCTCTTGGAACAGCTCACCCAGAAGTATAAGGTGGGCTGGCCATGGGTGCAGCTTCCCAATAGGTGGGCAGGGGTGCCTGTGGAGGGATCACAGGAACAGATTGGGGAGCCAAAGTATCAGGGAGGGGCTAAAGCCGGGGTGGGGTGAGGGGAGATCCTCCTCTCTCTCCACTTGTAGCACCAGAGGAAGAGAAGAGATGAGCTTATTAAAGGCTTTCCTCCCCCCTTCGGGTAAGAACTGCTGGACTGAGGGAAGATGGAAAGGAGGAGAAGAAACCAGAGGTTTAAGCCAGAGCACAAGAGAGTGACTCACGCCCTCTTAGGTAGAAATATAGAGCCTCTGGTCAAGGTATTCAGGTCTCCTGTATACAGCATCCTTAGTTTTTCCTATAATGGAAAGATCAAAAATGCCCTCTGGGGGCCAGTTAGTCTGAAGCAGAGCCATTCTAGCTTACACAAGGACCTGAGGAGTCCCTGTTTCAGCCTGTCCATGTCATCATGACATTTGTAGTTCTTAAAGTCCTTAAAATGATCCAGGAACATTTTAAAGGGAGTAAGATGACTATTAGTTTGGTCCATGGTTTTAGATTGTTCAAATCACTGTAGCCACCACCATAAGAAGAAAATCACAGAAACACAGTAAAAGTCATACAGATAAGGATAAACATGACAGGCAGCTGTGCACAGACTTCAAAATAAGACATGGGAATAAACTCAATGTCTTCAGAGGTACCAGGGGGATCCAGTCTCCTCTGGGATGTCTCCCAGTCCCCCAGCCTGCAATCTACCAGTGTTTCTGCTTAGATCACCTGCAGGCTTTACAGAAAAAAGTTCTATAACCAAATACAGAAAAAATACTTTCCTCAGGAAAAAACAGAAAGGATTTGAGACTCAAGTGGTCATGGTGGGCTTGGGGATACCAGACAAGCCCCTAAATGTTATGGCCAGAGTCTGGACCCCCAAAAAGATCACCAAGAGACCAGGTCCGATGCAACAGCAAAGAGTCTCTTTATTGATGAGCTAGCTCAGGTCACTCCGAGGGGATGCTCTAGGGGCTTCACAGCTGCGGGGTTACAGTCCTGGGGTTAGTCCAGACCTGGGGTAGAGGTACCTGCTATAAATTCATTAGCTGTTCAGAATTCTAGGGAAGTTTCAATGTTTAGCAGCAGTCCTTAAGGTTTATCTATATCCGCAGATTAGCAGATGTGTACCTGGAGGCTGCCTGTCCTATTGATAACTGGCTCCTTCCCAGGAAGGGTATGTTTGCAGTTTCTCTGTTAGTTTGAGAGTTGTATCATGTCTTGCTGAATCATGGCCTGTATCCTGTCATGTTCTCCTTGCCTTGCAGCTTGTCATGGTTGCAGTCCAAGTCTGGCCAGGGTAGGAGCTCTGGGCCTGGGTCTCTTTAGGCCAGGGATCCTCACATGCACTCACAAAAGTACATATAATACATTCATCTTAAAAACAAAGTTATATCATTTACAGAAAAATGGATGCAGGTAGTCTTATTAAGCAAATTAAGCCAGTCTCGGAATAACAAATGTTTTTTCTCATGTGTAGTTACTGGGTTTTATATAGACACATAAAATTATGTACATATGACATAGAAGTTAAATTGTCTAGGGAAACAAAGAGGAGTAATGTGGGACCCAGGGAAGCTTGCCTACACTGCTGCCATGATATGTGGGCTCAAAACAGTGTGGCCAAACTGCTGCCATTACAGGCTTGATAGGAACCAGTTAAAAGGTAGGCCTGAACCTCAGTTTACTGGTGATACCAGCTGGTCCCCAGGAAAAGCCATAAACTGGCATCACCTAGGAACAGGCCAATCAGCATCCCAGGAGAAAATACCTAACATTCCAGAGCAAATACCTAATGGTTCAACCACTATAGATATTACCAAGTGACCTTTAGCCAGCATATACCTATTTCCCTCTATTAAAGACACCTCTAGAGAAATGTCATCCAATCAGGGTCCTGAACCTTGGAAGCCCCCTTACCCTCCACCTCTACTATGATTTAAAAACCCACCCCAATCTGGCTGGGCCCTCTCTGCTCTAACTTCTGCATCACACATGTGGAGAGTCCAAGCTTGAGCTTGAATAAAGGCTCTTTGCTTTTACACACAGATTCACACTCCTTGGTAGTGTTTTAGGAGACCCCTCTATCTGAGCATGACACTATGAGGGGGAAGGGAAGGTAAAGAATTATGAGGTGTAATATAATCGATGCATATTATGTAGCTATGGGAAAATATCTATATAATACAATTGTAAAGCATTTTAAAAGTCAAAAATATTATTATACATTATATAATGTGTTTATGCATCCAGAAGTATACTCCCTTGCTTTTGCTTTGTTAGTATTCAACTGTTTGTTTGGAGACAGGGTATGCATAGCCTTGGCTCTCCTCGAACTAGCTCTAGAGACCAGACTGTCCTTGAATTCAGGGATCTGAGTGCTGGGATTAAAGATGTGTGCTATCACTACCCAGCTCAACTGTTTTTGGTTCATTTGTTTTGTTTCTTTGAGCCTGGGTCTCACTATGCTGCCCTGGCTGGCCTGGAACTGGCTTTGTAGACAAGGCTGGCCTTCAATTAAGAGCTGTACCTGCCTCTGCCTCCTGAGTGCTGAGATTGAAGTTGTGCACCCTTACATTGGTTCATGTGTGGAGTAAATCATTGTGCAGATGTAGAGGTCAGAGGTCAGATTGCTGGAGTTTGTTCTCTCCTACTATGTGGGACCCTGAAATTAAATTTAGGTAGTCAGTTTGGCAGCAGGCTCCCTAATCTGCTGATTTATCTCTATAGACAGTATTCAAAACAAAATAAACAATGAGCTGGGCATGAGATGACAGGTGTGGTAAATACATTTGTGTTAAACTTATCCATGTGAGTTAGATTCCTGGGACCCACAGGTGGAAAGAAAGAATTGACGCCTGCAAGTTGTTTTGCATATGTGTACCATGGCACATGCCCACAATCACAGAATAAATATGCAATAAAACTAAAGTATGGCTGGGCAAGGTGGTGCATGCCTTTAATCTCAGCACTCAGGAGGCAGAGGAAGGTGGATCTCTGTGAGTTCAAGACCAGCCTAGTCTGTAAAGCAAGCTCTAGGACAGTTAGGGGTACACAGAAAAACCCTGTCTCAAAAACAAAATAAAACAAGAAAATGAAAAACAACAACAAAACTAACAAAAACTTAAAGCAGCAGACATTTTGGTGCCCAACTTTTATCTCTTCCCTTCCTCCCGGTTCTATGACATTTGCTGTATATTGTGATGACTTGCCTTTGTTTTCTATGTGCCCTGGGTTTGACTTCTCTAGTTGCTAGTTTTAGGAAGTTAGATTATCAACTCGAGGTCTTTAAAAAATTCTCTCTGTGTGTACATAACCTCTGTGTATGTGCGCATGTGTAAGTGTGTGGAAAACCTGGGATGACAGTCTTCATCTTCCATTTCATTTGAGACAGGGTCTGTTGGTGTTCACAGCTGTGTACGACAGGCTAGCTGTCCTGTGAGCTTCCTAAGAGCCTTGTGTCTCTATGTCCTATCTCCCCATGGGAATACAGACAGATTAAACAACCACATCAAGCTTTACGTGGGTTATGGGCATCTGAACTCTGTTCTTCACACTGGCATGGCAAAACCTTTACCCACTGAACTGCCTCTCCAACCCACTTTGTTTTGTTTTGAGGAGTGGCCTGGCTGTGAATATACATAACTTTTTTCTTTACATTTGTGTGTATATCTGTGTGCACATGGGTATAAGGCATGGTTCTCATGTACAGGTCAGAAGACAGCTTTTGGGAAATGGTCCTCTCCTTTCACTATGTGGTTCCAGGGATGGATCTCAGGTTGTCAGGCTCAGTTTACCTACTGAGCTGCCTTGCTAGCTTGCTCACACTTGACTTTCCTTTCTAATATAAGGATTGAATGGCTTATGAGGACATTCACTTAGCGGTGCCCACTACAATGTAATGTGCTGCGTTTTCATTATGTTTACTTCAAAGTATTTTTACAATGTCTCAAGCCACCAGTGGTAGTGCACATCTTTAATTTCAGCACTAAAGAGGCAGAGGGAAGCAGATCTCTGTGAGTTCGAGGTCAGCCTGGTCTACAAAGTAGTTCTAAGACAGCCAAGGCTATACAGTGAAACTGTCTCAAACACACACAACAAAACAAAACAATTTCTTTTCATATCTTCTCTCTGATCCATTATCTTAAGTTCTTTGTAAGTTATTTCAAGTATTTTGTCTGTTCATTTTTGCTTTAGATTTTTAGTCTAATTTCATCTTCAATTTAAAAGATTATAGGCTTTGTTCTGTTCAGAGTGTATGTGCCTGTGCAAATGCTTACACATGCATGCATGCACTCCACAGCTCATATGTGAAGATCAGATAACAACTCTTCCCCTCTTCCATCCCATTAGTTCTGGAAAGCACTTCTATTCATCTTGACTTGAGCACCTCACCAGCCCAAGTTTTATTATTATGAAAATTTCCTTTGAATGGATGTGGATGGGAGCATTCTCCCATTGTCTCTTTGCATGTACTCTGAGGCTCTGTTAAAAGGTGTGTGTTGGAACTGGGTGTAGTGGCTCACACTTTTGGTCCTAGCACTCAGGAGACAGAGTCATGCAGATCTCTGAGTTTGAAGCCAGTCTGCTCTACAGAACTAGTTCTAAGAAAGTCGGGGATATATAGTGAGACTCTGTCTCCAAACAAACAACCAACAATCAAACAAACAGGATGCACGTTCCAGATAGTTCTCAGTGAAAAATGTTCTGCATCCTTTTTATCTTTCGGCATTCATCTTTTTATTGAGTTGTTTAATGCAAATCCATTCCATGAGAAGTTGCTGTGAATCACAATATAAACACAACTAGAGCATTCGATCCAAGCAGATGTACTTGTTCAGGTATGAAGCTGAGGGAGTGCTCATTCACACACTAGGTACTTCAGCTGGAGACCAAGTCCAAGGCCTTGTGTATGCTGGAGGCTTTCTACCACTTCTGCTACTAAACTACCTCTAGCTTTTATATCTTCAAGTCTTATTATGTAGATTACAACATTTGCCTCAATTCTTGTTCTCCTGAGTGCTAGAATTAAAGGGCTGATCCACCCAGAAACACATCCTATATGTATTTTTTCCTTCCTTCCTTCCTTTCCTCCCTCCTTCCTTCCTGCCATTCCTCTGCCTCCTCCCTCTCTCCCTCCCTTTTCTGTTTAGAGACAAAGTATCCTTGGATGGCTTAGAACTCATAGAGATTTGCTTGCCTCTGCCTCCTAAATGCTGAGATTAAAGGCACATGCCACCATGCCCAGCCTGTGTTTAGAGAAAATGGTTTTGGTTACCAAAGGTACTGTAGCCACATCAGACAGTAGAATATGTAAGGATCAATGTGTGGCCATTCGAAAGATTTCAGAGCAGGTTGATTTACTGAGATGGGATCTCAGCATGTTGCCCATGCTGTCATGAACTCGTGGGCTAAAGTAGAATTTCTGCCTTCACAGAGCTTGTCCTCTAGGCTTGTGTAGTGTGCCCATCTTTGAGAGTATCAACACAGTTTTAAAAGATTTACTGCAGTTATGTATGGCAGCAAATACTAATCCTAGCCCTTAGGAGGCAAGGGTAAATGGAGGATCTCTGTGAGCTTGAGGCCATTCTGGTCTATCTAGTGAGTTCCTGGCTAGCCAGAGCTATGGAGTAAGATTTTATCTCAGAAAAAAAAAAAGAAACAAACAAACAAAAACAAAAGAATCAGAGCTAAACCTCAAAATATTTGCTGCAGAGTAAAGCTCACTTCTTAGACACTGGGCTAGGTTCTATCTGAAAATATTCCTAATAAAAAAGGGTTCCAGGGGCTGGAGAGATGGCTCAGCGGTTAAGAGCACCGTCTGCTCTTCCAGAGGACCCGGGTTCGATTCCCAGCACCCACATGGCAGCTCACAACTGTCTGTAGTTCCAGTTCCAGGCAAACACCAAGGCAAATAAATAAATAAATAAAGTTTAAAAACAAACAAACAAACAAAAAAAAAACCAAAACATGCTTTGGGATGTTTAAAAAAAAAAAAAAGGGTTCCAAATAAGGCTACTCTGACCCACAGAGCTCAACACAGCCAACCCCCACAGGCTCATTTACATATCTGCCTTAAAATTTTCAAAATGTATAATTTTACCTTCAAAATGGACCATATTTTTTAATTGCAAAACTCCTTGACATATTCAGAAAAATGTTAATGCATTTTTTTTTTTAAATTTTTTTTTTTAGAGAAAGGTCTTGCTAAGTTGACCAAGCTGGTCTTTTTTTTTTTTTTTAAACTTTATTTTATTTAATTATTTGCCTTGGTGTTTGCCTGGAACTGGAACTACAGACAGTTGTGAGCTGCCATGTGGGTGCTGGGAATCGAACCCTGGTCCTCTGGAAGAGCAGACGGTGCTCTTAACCGCTGAGCCATCTCTCCAGCCCATGTTAATGCATTTTAAAGTTAGCTGAGATCAATGTCCTTCTACTCTTTGGGATCATACGAAGGCTGGGACATTCTTTTTTTTTTTTTTTTTTTAATTATTTTCCTGTATGCCTTTATGACAGGAGAGGGCATCAGACTCCACTGTAGATGGTTGTGAGCCACCATATGGTTGCTGGGAATTGAACTCAGGACCTCTGGAGGGACAGCCAGTGCTCCTAACCTCTGAGCCATCTCCCCAGCCCGGATGGGACTTTCATTGAATGAAAACAGGTGATGACAGTGCCTCCCATTCACTTTTGCTTGTGTGTGTGTTTGAATGTACATGTGGAGGCCTGAGGTTGATATGAAGAGTCTTTTTCAATTGCTGTCCACCTTATTCATGGAGGTAGGGTCTCTCAATTGGTCTTGCTAGACAGATTGCTTTGGAGATCCTACCTTCTGGGTGCTAAAAATACATGTGGGCAGCCACACCCACTCATCAGTTGGATTCTGGGGATTCAAACTCTGGTCCTCCCATTTGTAAGAAAGTGCTTTATCCGCTGAGTATTCTCTTAGCCCTTCTGTCCACTTTAGAAGCTATGGTTTATTCGTGATACTTAGATTTGAGGAAGATTTCAATCTATCATTGCCCTGATACATATCAAAAGCTACATAAAAGGTCAAATGTAGGAGCTGAAGAGCTGGCCCAGTGGTTAAGAGCACTGCTTATTCTTTTAAACGACACTCCCAGTTCAAGTCTCAGCACCCATATGATGGCTTTTGCAACTCCAGTTCCAGAGGATCCAACACCCTCTCTGGCTTCCATGGGCATGAGCTGTAACACATGGTACACAGATCTATATGCAAGCAAAACACACATAAACATAAAAGAAATTAAAAAATGTAAAGGTCAAAGGTAATGTTAAATCCTAGCCTGCAGAGTAAAGGAACTCAGTTTCCAAGACCACAGTGATAGCTGAACAATGTCAAACTTCATACAAAAACTGTCTACATGAAATTAGCACCATGGACACATGTTGAAGTTTTATAGTAACTTCTTCATATAGTAACGCCCTTTTAATGTATAGTATTTACAATTATTCTATATTTTTTGTTTCATTCATTTGGGGGGTGTGTGTGTGTGTGTTGCTATGGTTCAGTGGACAACTTTAGGTAGTTGGTTTGATCTTTCCACCCTGCAAGCCTCAAAGATCAAACTCAAGTAGGCAGGTCTGGGGCAAGCACCTTCTCGTGCTGACCCATCTCACTTGCCCTGGGAGCTTTTCTTACTGCTTGTTTTGTGGCCTTAGATTGCATCTTGGTTCTCTAAAGTCTCATACTTTCAAAAGAGTTTTGTTTTGTTTTTGAGGTAGAGTCTCACTATGCAGCCCTGGCTGGCCTGGAACTTAACTATGTAGACCAGGCTGACCTCAAACTCACCTGCTTCTGCAGCCCCATGAGCAGGAAGGGAAGGTGAATGCTGTCACACTTGCTCAGGAAGTTTTTATTATCCATTTTTCTTAAGAAACATTTTGAACTTTTCAAAGTCTCTCACTTTGTAAATCAAACTCTAGCAGACTCAATGGTGGCATTTATCATCTGTCAAACCTTCCCCATGTCCTTCCTCCAAATCTCTCAAGGTTGGATTCTCAGTGTTTTCTATGTCAACAAAATCAAGTGGATACTTTACAATTTTGACACAGCTGTTTGTTCTCTGGCACAGGCAACTCTATTGGATTTAGGTTGGATATAAAGATGTCTCTTGGCCTGAGTTGTGTTCCAGTACAGATGTAAGAAGAAAGAGACCATGAGATAACCCAGTTTTCCACAGGGCTCTCTTGCTTGCCTCAGTGGCTTTGTTAGTTTCTGGGCAGCAGAAATATTCTGAGTAGTTATTTAGGTGTGTCACCAGGCACCCCATCCTTTTAATTGCTTTTTTTTAAAAAACACTTTTATTTACTTATTTAATTATTTGCCTTGGTGTTTACCTGGAACTGGAACTACAGACAGTTGTTAGCTGCCATGTGGGTGCCGGGAATCGAACCTGGGTCCTCTGGAAGAGCAGCCGGTGCTCTTAACCGCTGAGCCATCTCTCCAGCCCCCTTAATTGCTTTTTCTTTTGGATTACAGTCTACTGTATTTTTTTTCTCTTCATCTCTCTCCCTCCCTTTCTTTTCTTTTTTAAAAGATTTATTACGTATGCAGTGTTCTGCCTGCATGCCAGAAGAGGGCACCAGATCTCATTACATATGGTCCTGAGCCACCATGTGGTTGCTGGGAATTGAACTCAGGTCCTCTACAAGAGCAGCCAGTGCTCTTAATTGCAGAGCCATCTCTTTAGCTGCCTCACCCCCAATCTTTTGAGATTGGATTTCTCTGTAGCATTGGCTATCCTGGAACTTGATTTGCAGACAAGGCTGACCTTGAACTCAAAGAGATCCACCTGTTCCTGCCTCCCAAGTGTTGGGATTAAATGACACTGCCAGGCCACCCCTTTCTCTCAAAAGGGTCTCCTGTCTCTCAGGTTGGCACTGAACTCTTTTTTTTTTTAACTTTATTTATTTATTATTTATTTATTTGCCTTGGTGTTTGCCTGGAACTGGAACTACAGACAGTTGTTAGCTGCCATGTGGGTGCTGGGAATCGAACCGGGGTCCTCTGGAAGAACAGACGGTGCTCTTAACCGCTGAGCCATCTCTCCAGCCCTGGCACTGAACTCTTTATACAGCCAAAATGGCTCTGAACTTCTGCCTCTCCTTTCACATCCCAAGTACTGGAATTATAGGTATGAAGCAATGACCTGGCAACTATAATTTTCTTTTAAACAAAGTTTCAAGGAATCGTTTTTCTTTTCTTTTCTTTTTTTTTTTTTTTGGAGTCTCACTATGTATCCTAAGCTGAACTGGAACTTGTGATTATCGTCCTGCTTCAGCTTCCCAAATACCAATATGTGGTATGATGCAGAGCTCTTGATCACTTTTCAGAGATTAAAATGGCGACATGCATACATACTTCTGCCTAATCAGGAAACTAAGGTAGCTCAGCTCAAAGAAAGCTTAGCAAACACAGTAAGACTGAGCCCCACCCCAAATAAATAAAAGCATACACACTGGGTTGGGGCTGTAGTATGGTTGATAGCTTCCCTAGTATGTTTGAAACTCTCAGAGAGGCCAAATAGACAAAACCTGATCCACCAATTTCATTGTATTTGGCCTTAATTTTCTTCTGATGTATCATGTTTTAGGTTCATTAAGACTTTTTTTCCATTGAGATATGATCTCGTGAGATACTCCAGGCTAGCCAGAAAGTTGTAACTGTCCTGCCTCATTCTCGTGAGTGCTGAGATTACAGGTACCCACCACCACACTGGGCTCATTGTTTGTTTAAATTCTATGAGAACTATAGATACCTGTTTAATCAAGCAACTCACAAAATTGGGTCCAGTATGTGAGTTTCCTACATTTTTAAAATTAATTTATTGGAGGAGGTGGTGGCAGGTGCATTACTGTCATGGCAATTCTCTTCTACCATCATGTGGGTTCCAGGAGTTGAACTCAGTCCAAGCCATTAAGCCATCCTGTAGTATCTGAGTTTAATGAACATCCTGTGAGCTGTGGTTTTGATGTGAATTCTAATTTCAAAGCCTTTTCAGGGCATTGTTTTGGAAGGAGAGAGGAACCAGTAGCCAGAGAGATGGGAGGATAAGAGGACATGAGAGTAAATAAGAGCAAAGCACATGATGTACATGTATGAAAATATCCCAATGAAAACCTGCCATTTGTTACTTTTTTTTTCAAGGTGGAGAAGCACATGTGAAAGGAGACTACCTGAGAGGTTGGTTCTCTTCTTCCACCATGAGGGTATTAGAGACTGACTGCTGGTCACAGGGCTTCAAGACAAACACCTTTACCCATTGAGCCATCTTGCTGGCCTGTAACCCTCCATTTTATATAACTTTGTGTGCATTCCAACTGACACAAATGTATCATATACATATGCTGAGGCCAAAGCAAGACAAGTCTGATGAGTTCTTTGATCACCCCATACCTTTAGTCCCTTGAGACAGGGTTTCTCACTAAGAGAGCTCACCTGTAGAGTACGCTGAGTGGCCAGTGAGCTCTCAGGATCCACCTGTCTCCATCTCCAATGCTGAGGAAAATGATGTGTACAGCCATACTCAAAATCTTATGCATGTGCTGGGATTCAAATTCAGGTACGTATGCTTGCAGAACAAGCAATCTTATGCATTCGATTATCTCTCTGCCTCCACTATTTTTATAAAATACCCTTACAGTGCCATTTATCCCTACTTGAAGTTGGGCTATATCGAAAGTGGTATTCTAAGGGTCCAGTGTGCCTCATTGATACAAAACTACCTGCAAGTTGGGGACATGTAAGTGATAGGGGGAAGGCATGTCTTTCTCACTGGGCATTAAAACACCCTGATTCAGCTAGGTTATGGTGGTACATGCCTTTAATCCCAGGACTCAGGAGGCAGAAGCAGGTGGACTTCTGAGTTCAAAGCCAGCCTGGTGTACAGACTGAGTTCCAGGACAGCCAGGTCTACACAAAAGACAAAAACAGAACAATAAACAAAACCCCCCAAACACCCCTTTCCACTGCTTCTGTCTGAAATGGAGGTGCTATGACTATTTTGTGTCTATAGAGGGAAAAATAAGATTAGACATAAATTCTGCCAGTAGACTAACTATACAAAATTGAAACTATAGCTATACAGAGAGTGCAAGGGGATGAATACACCCCTATAACCCCAGCATTTAGAAAGAGAAGGCAGGAGCTAGAGAGATGGTCTGGAAGTTAAAAGCATTTACTACTCTTGCAAAGGACCCAAGTTCTGCTCTCAGCACCCATCTGGTGTTCAAAACTGCCTACAACTCCCACTCCAGGGGATCTGACATCTCAGGCCTCTACTGGCACCTGTACTCACCCACACAGATAGCACACATATACATAATTAAATTTTTTAAATTTATTATTTTATTTTTGTTTTACTTGTACAGTACGTCTGTGTGAGGGTACTGGATTGTAGAGCTACAGTTGTGAGCTGCCATGTGGGTGCTGGGAATTGAACCTGGGTCCTGTGGAAGAGCAGTCAGTGCTCTTAACTGCTGAGCCATCTCTCCAGCCCTGTTTTATTTTTTGAGACAGATTTTCACTATGTAGCTCTGGCTGTCCTGGAACTCACTGTGTAGACTAGACTAACCTTGAACTCAGAGATCTACTTGCTTTTGCCTCCCAAGAATGGCAATTAAAGGTGTGCACCACTATACCTGGCCAAACAAACCCAAACCAAAACAACAAAAAACTTTTAGAAAATGAAAGTAGAAGGAGGAAGATTGCAAGTTCAGTGCCATCCTGAACTATATAGCGAGTTTGAGATCATTCTGGGGTACTGCTCAAATAAGAGACTGCCTTAAAAAAAAAAAAAAAAAAAACACTTTTAAAACAAAGTATAAAAGGCATTGCAACAAAACACATTTAAGGTTATCAAGAAACTTCTGAAATCACAGAAATAGCTGGAGAAATATGGAATGCCAAAATTTTAAAAATCCTTAAGGTATCATCACATGCAAACTTGTACAGCCACATGAAAATCAGTGTGGTAGTTCCCCAGGAAGTTCAGAATAGATCTACCTCACAGTCCAGCTATACCACTCTTGGGCATATACCAAAAGGACTCTGCATGTGACTACAGAGACAGCTAGCTGCTCAATGTTCATTGCTGCACTACTGATAATTGCCAGAAATTGGAAACAACCTAGATGTTCCTCAACAGATGACTATGATAAAGAAAATGTGAAACATTTACACAATGGACTATCACTCAGCTGCTAAACATAACAAAACAAAATCATGAAATTTGCAGGTAAATAGATATAACAAAAAAAAATCATCCTGAGGTAACCTAGACCAAGAAAGATAAATGTGATATGTAGTCTCTTATATGTGGATATTACCCATTAAGTAAATATTTTGGGGTCTTTTCTTTGAGACAGGGTTTCTCTGTGTAATAGCCCTAGCTATCCTAAAACTAAATTTGCAGACTAGATTAGCCTTGAAGTCAGAGATCCCACCTGCCTCTGCTTCCTGAGTGTTGGAACTAAAAGTGTATGTCACCACTACCTAGCTCCATTAAATAAATATTAACCAAACTACAATCTATAGACCCAGAGAGGTTAAGAATGAAGGAAAGGACTATGGGGAGGGGCATGGATCTCCCTGGGTGGGAAAATAAGATAGTTATAAATAGAGGGGAAACTGGAATGGGAAGAGCAAATAGGGAGGAGAGGGAAGAATAGGGTAAAAGAGAGAATACAAGAAAAGTCTGTGGTGGTTTGAAATAAAATGGCCACCAAAGGAAGTGGCACTATTAAGAGGTGTGGCATTATTGGAGGAAGTATGTCATTGTGGAGGTAGGCTTTGAGGTATCATGTGCTCAAGCCATGCCCAGTGATACAGTTCACTTCTTGTTGCCTATAGATCAAAGGTAGAGAATTCTTAGCTCCTTCTCCAACACCATGTCTTGTCTACCTGTACACCACTATGTCCAACCATGATGATAATGGACTAAACTTCTGATCTGTAAGCCACTCAATGAAATGTTTTCCTTTATAAAAGTTGCTATGGTCACAGCTTCTCTTCACAGCAACAGAAACTCTAACTAAGCCAGACAGCTAAAACTAATGGCAATTTGAGGGTTCATATAGAAAACTAATACAATAGAAGCTTTTTAAAAAATATATATGTATATATATATATATCTTCATATATATTCATATATATGAATTGAATCACCACATAACTGGAACAACAAAACTGCAACTGGAAATCTCTCATCACTAAATAAAACTTCAAGTTCTAAGAATCAAGTTGTTAGCCAAAGGGCTTCATGGAAATCCCAAAACAATTCAGGCTATTGCCAAGGCTATTGGTTGCTCTTCAGAAACTGATGGTAAGACCTTATTGCTGAAAACAACACCTGTGTAACTCATTGACCATGGAGAAGTTGACCTGGTACCCACTTAGAACCTTTAGTTCTTAGAATCCTACTGACTAGTGTTCCTGGTACTAAAAGATAACTCTGTAGCCCATCAAAGGAGAAAGGTAACCACCAGCCCAGCTTTAAACGTTTCAGCCTAAAATGGCGACCTTTGGCAAGATGCACTGGTATAATAGTTTACAAAGCTTGTGGGAGTAACCAACCAATATCTGACTGGATTAAAGGCCCACTCCATGAAATGGAACCCATCTCCAACACTGCACAGGTGGCTAAGAACTTAAGACCAGATAGTCCATGGAGTTGGGTGAAAACCAAGAACTAGTGTTCTGCTAAAGAAATGTAGCAATAAGACGACTCCTAACAGCATTCTGCTATACTCATAGATCAGTGTCTTACTCAGCCATCATTGGAAAAGCTCACCCATGCAGAGATGGGAACAAACAAAAAGACCCACAACTGGACAATGTGCAGAGAGAGGAAGACCTTGGGATACCCAGTCCTAAATAGAATGTCTTCTTCAAATCCCTTCCCTCAGAGGTTTGAAGAACATCAAAGAAAGAAGGCCTTCCAAACACAGTAGAAATAACACACATATAAACTCGGAGACTAGGACAGCATGCACAGTTCTAAACCAGATCACATCTGTCCCAGTGGTAAGAAGGTAAGCGAACACAAGCCCTCATCCCTAATACAGAAGCTGTTTCAAATTGATAACTGCTCCCAAAGGAAAATTTAGTTTTCTCCAATGGAGTCTCATTAGGCATACAAACCACTCTTAAGAGTGGGCTATGCCCAGCAGAAGATGGCCAGCACAAAACAAACCCAATGGCACTATTGGAGGGTTGTTCTGCCCCATCCTAAATGTCTCTGCATATATACTGGTTTCCAATTTTGTGTTTTTATGAGATTTCTATGTGTGTGAATATGCTTCTCTCTGCATTAAGTTTCTTGTGCTTTTTCTTTAGTTCTTTTTCTTCTGTATGTTTGTTTATATCTTATTTTTATTGTTACTCTGCAGGTGCCTTTTGGAGAGGTTGTTTTGTTTTGAGACGAATACAACATGTAACTCTGGCTGTCCTAGAATCTGATATGTAGACCAGGCTGGCCTCAAACTCACAGAGATTCCTGAGCATTGGAATTAAAGGCATATGTCACTACCTCCACCTGAGTGAGAGGGGAAGGAGAGAGGATCTGGGAGGAGTTGGGGGGGAGGAAAACCTTAGTTAGAATATATTGTATAAAAATATATTTTCAATTAAAATAGAAAAAATACAATCACAATAACAAAAACCTATAAGATGAAAACTCCTACAACACCCCACACTGAATCTTCAAAATTTTAAATGTGATTTAATTCTTGCACATTAGAGGTTTAAGGTGGATAGCATGAGACCCAGGACAGTCTGGACTACATAGCAAGACCATATGGGAAGCTCAGAGGTAGACTGACTGCCAATTAAAAAGAGAGAGAACAAAAAACCAACCAACCAAACACAAAATAAACAAAACCCTACACTTACGAAGTAACTTAAGATGTTTGAGTCTCACAAATCAACTGAAAACATAGAGGGGATCTGAAGATGGTTCAGTGTGAAGGACACGTGCTGATAAGCATAACAACCTGAGTTTGGCCCTGAAAAGCATATGGTAGAAGAACTGCCTACTGAAAGTTATCTTCTGCTATAAACCATAAAACTGCTGCTTCCTACAAAATAAAAATGTACAAGAGTGGCGTCTGAACCCCAGGCACTACCTAAAGTACAACAAACAATATAACACCAACTATGAAGAGTATCTATGGAGGTCATAATGGAACCTGAATAAATGAAGTTTCTTATGCATCATACTAAGAAAGGGCAGTATGGCAAATCATCCAGACCTACAGAGGCAGTGACAGAAGGCTAAGATATAAGCAGAAAAGTACTAGTCACATTATTTATTGAAATTTCTGCCAAGAAGTTTTAAAATATGGCTGAAAAAATTTAAGATCAATAACTTTGAATAATTCTAATGAGTAAACATAGAGGTGATATCTCTATTTCTCTTCAGCTTTGATATACATTGATTTAGGACATGGGACATACAGGTTTAATAGGTTACCAGAAAAGAATAGGGTTTGGATTGGTTCATTTTCTTTTTAAAAAGACTTTATTATTTAGGTGTCTGTATGTGCACTTGCGCATGGGTATCCAGAGACCAAAAGAATGAGTCTGATCCCCTGGGGCTTGAGTTATAGGCATATGTGAACATCTCAATGTGAGTGCTGGGAAATAAACTCTGGTCCTCTGAAATAGCAAATATTCTTAAGCACATTGTTTTAATTATAAAAAGTATGGGCCAGTGAGATGGCTCAGGGAGTAAAGGTACTTGCCAAGCCATGCCTGACAGCTTGAGTTTATAGTAGATGTATCAAAGAGACTACTGAAAGATGTCTTCTGTTCTCCATATGTGCACTGTGACGCATGCCTATTCCACTCCCAACACACACATACACATAGAAAACAACCATGTATTTAGAAACACATGCTCCTAAGCATTTGAGCTGTTTGTAATCTTATATTACCAAAACTTGGGGGAAAATTGTAATATGATTCATATCTGAACTATATTCCAAAAGTTTATACATTGAAGGCTTATCCCCAGGACTGTAGTGTTCATAGTGTGGGGTATAAGAAATATCTGGATCATGAGGGCTCTGGCTTTACCAATGACTGATACATTTATAGATTCACAGCTTAACATGTTTTGGGAAAAGGACTTTTCTAGTTTGTTTGCTTGTTTATTTTTTATCACCTTTTACCTAAAAGTTGTGAAAGAGTAATAAGAACATTTAAAGACCATGAGAACTGTATTATGAAACTTAGCTGCTGTAAGTTATTATAGGGTACCACTTCAATAGTATGATAAGCCAACTAGAGAATCTACACTACACTAAAACAATGTTTATATTCCAAAAGTCCTCATATCACCAGCTTGCTAACCAGAAGTTGTAACAACCAAGATGAAACAGTGTTGCTCAGAGAAAACATATCACTCTAGGAATATCAGGACAGATATCAAAATTCAAAATAAACAGTTCAACAGGCCTTACTGCTGCCAGCAATACCACATTTCAGGGGACATGAACAAAATTTCCATACAGCTGATTTCTCTTGGGTATGAATTATGTTTACTAAACACCGAGGATTAAGTTCATGTGACTTTCTAACATTCCTTACCTTCAAAAAGTTTTCTCAACTGTTGGAACAAATGAACTAAAAATACCTGGCAGAACTACAACCTTCTGTACGTCTTACATCAGTATATTTCCCTTTATTGTGAAGTCTCACATATTTAGTAAATTCTTAGGAAATAGTGTGGGCTTTAATATTTCTTTCCTTAAATTTATGGGACATCTTGAGTATGGGTTCTTTCATGTTTTCAGCATAAACTGTCATAATTGGGGACTATTCCACATTAGTTTCTTAATAGTGTAAATTCCAATATGATGAAATCAAGACATGAGGAATTAAGACTTTTGGGCACTCCTCCTATCTGAAGTGTTGCTGTTCACCATGAGTTACTAGCGTTCAGCTAATAGGTAAAATCTGCTGTAGGCCTCCCTGCATTTTCAACAAAAGGTTTTTCCCTAGTGTGGATTTTTACATGATGAATGAGGTTAGAGGATGAAGTGAAGGTTTTCTCACATTCCGTACACTCATAGGGCCTTTCACCAGTGTGAGTTCGGATATGTTCAGTTCGACTTGAGGAAGTAGTGAAATCTTTCCCACAGTACTTACACTTATAGGGTTTTGTTCCGGTGTGAATACGAATGTGTTTAGTAAGGTATGAAAAATATTGAAAGGATTTCCCACATGCATCACATTCAAATGGCTTTTCTACTGTGTGGGTTTTTAAATGGTCATGAAGCAGATTGTATCTACGGTAGGCTTTCCCACATTCTTTACACTCATAGGGTTTGTCTCCAGTATGAATGGTTAAATGTTTTCGTAAGTATGAGGAATTGAGGAAGGCTTTCCCACATTCCTTACATATACATGGTCTCTCTCCACTGTGAGTTCTTAAGTGTCTACGCAGGTATGAGGAAGCATGGAAGACTTTCCCACATTCACCACATATATGAGGCATCTCTCCACTGTGAGTTTTTCTTATATGGTTATGTAAGTATGATGAATTGAGGAAGGCTTTTCCACATTCCTTGCATATATAGGGTCTTTCTCCACTGTGAGTTCTCACGTGTCTACGTAGATTTGAGTAAGAATGAAAGGCTTTTCCACATTCTCCACATATATAGGGTCTCTCTCCACTGTGAGTTCTTCCTATATGGTTCCGTAGGTATGAGGAAGTGAGGAAGGCTCTTCCACATTCCTTACATATGTAGGGTCTCTCTCCACTGTGAATTCTTACATGCTGACTAAGGCGTGGGGATGAAGCAAAGGCTTTCCCACATTCTTTACATGCGAACGGTTTCTCTGAAGCATGAGTTGATATATGTGTTATAAGGCCTGATCTCTTAGCAAAGGCTTTTCCACAATCCTTGCATTTATACGGTTTCTCTCCAGTATGAGTTCTAAAATGTTCCACTAGCCTTGAGTAGGTAGTGAAGGCTTTCCCACATTCCTTACATTCATATGGTTTTTCTCCAGTGTGACTTCGTAAGTGCCTATTAAGATTTGAAGAACGTCCAAAGGCTCTTCCACAAATTTTACATGGATACGTTTTTATAGTGTGCACTTGAACAGAGGCATCAGGGCTTGAGTGAGTAAAATGTCCAGTGTTGCAAGCACCGTGAGTTTTCACATGTGTCTTGAAATATGAATGCTCACTGAAGATTTCTCCACATTGCACATAGTAACAGAGTTCTTGTGCACTATGGCTTCTGACCTGTTGATAAAGGAATGACTTATGGTTAGAAAAATTTTCAGACTTATTGAAGAACTCCACTTACATGAGGGCAGAAAAATGATTTTTGCCAATTTGACTATATGCAAGACTCCTAAAGTCTAGAACCATCAGTTTTAATTTGGAAAGATGACTTGGTATTTTAGTAGTTTTGTTTTTTGAGACAGGGTCTTACTATGTAGCCATGGCTGGCCTGAAGCTCAAAATGTACAGAAGGCTAGCTTTAAACTCACAGAGATCCACTTGGCTTTGCCTTCTGTATGCTGGAATTAAAGGTATGTACCACCATAGCTAACCTCCTCCTGCTGCTGCTGCTGCTTCTTCTTCTTCTTCTTCTTCTTCTTCTTCTTCTTCTTCTTCTTCTTCTTCATCTTCCTCTTCTTCTTCTTCCTCCTCCTCTTCTTCTTCTCCTTCTTCTTCTTTTCTGAGAAGGTACTTCTCTATTAAGGAAGCTGTCTGGAACTTGATATGTAGACTGGGCTGGCCTCATACTCAGAGATCTACCTGCCTCTGCCTCCCGAGTGCTTAGAGTAAAGGTGTGCACCACCACATCTGGCTTTGCCTCAGTATTTTAATGAAATTATTTTAAGAATCTCAGAAATCAGTTATATATGCAGGAATGTATACTTAGGAGGACTCCCTCACTCCAAGTTTTGACCTAGACTCTAAGGCATTTCTCTTAATAGGTCAGATATTACTTTTCTTATGTATTTATCATTTGTGTTGATTTTCTACAAAATTCCCAATCTTCCCGAAGATAAGAAATCTCCTAGTTAATATCATCAACATTGTTCTCTCCTGTTGATAAAGGAATAAATAATAAAGTATGTTTAACCTTTTATAGCATGTTTAGAATTTCTGCCATGTTTTCTTTCAAACTGAAAGATGTAACAGTAGCTGCCATTTCATCTAATTTAAAAATAATTGTTAAGATATACACAGAATTGTCTTAAAAGCTAGTATCTAGTTACACATATGGGGCTATGTACTTGTGAGATTTCTTTTGTCTTTTTCTTTTAGTTATGCTGGGTGACCTGTGCAGACCTCACTGAGTTTGAGGTCTTCCTCATCTAGTCAGCCAGGGCTATGTGAAATCCTATCTCAAATAAATAAATAAATAAATAAATAAATAAATAAATAAATAAATAAAATTACATTTATTTACTTTGGAGAGGAAAGTACATGAAGAGATGAGAAAACAATCTGTGAGAGTCAGTTGTCTTCTGCCATGTGGGTACCGGGGATCAAACTTAGGTTGTCAGACATAAAATCAAGAGTCTTTACCCGCTGAGTCATCTTGGTGAAGGAGCTCTTGAAAAGGTTTTATGATAAGTCTGGGACACTCAAAAATTCATTATATTCAAAACACTTTTCAGATACAATGCTGCTCCCTCTTAGATGCATGCTATTGGTTTTCTCTAATGGAATTCACAATCACTTATGAATGAGGGAAATAGCAAATATCTCTGATTGATCTTACTGTTTGTATTCCACTGGAAGTCTGTCCCCTCAAAAAATCCTGATGCAATGTTGACTCTTTGGTGCCAAGGGGCATTTCCCATTCTGAAGATAAACAGAAAAACAAAATTGAGAGTTGGTGAAAAATAAATGGTCAGTTACAAAGTTAAAAAAGACATAGGGCTTTTTTTTTTTTTTTTTATTGTTCCCACTGAACCTGGCTAAGAAGAAAGAAAAGTATGATCATTTTGACCATATAAATAATTAACTACACTAAGGACGTGAGTTTTATTTTTTTTATTTTTTTAAATATTTATTTATTTATTATGTATACAGTATACAGAAGAGGGCACCAAATCTCATTATAGATGGTTGTGAACCACCATGTGGTTGCTGGGAATTGAACTTAGGATCTCTGGAGAACAGTCAGTACTCTTTAACCTCTGAGCCATCTCTCCAGCTCCCGGATGTGAGTTTTAAATGTTTTATTTCAAACTGACTCTCTGAAAATTAAAACTCATGGCAAACAAGCAGTATACTATTAGGGCTGTGAAGTAGCAAAGATCTGAGCAAAAAATATGTAAGACAATAAACATGAAACACAATAGGTCATTTTGCAAAATGACAAGGAAACCGAGAAGGCAAAAAATAAGAGTCTATGAAGCTGAGGATTTCATACCTTTTCAGGTACATGGCCCACACTTAAAGTCATCAAATGTATCTTTAAAAGATTTCACACTGAATTCTAAAATTGTAAACCCATTCTTTACCAACACTCACCTTGGAGATCTTCTCTGTGCAAATCCTCTTCCTCCAACCAGGAGATCAGACTGGGTTTGATGACCTCACATCCTTATACAGGACAAAGTACATTCATGGAAAAAGTTCATGCAAAAGAGTATAAGAGTTAGTATAAGTCAGGAGCTATTTGGGTTTTTTTTTTCTGTTCTGTTTTGCTCTGTTTTTAGACAGGACATCACTATGTAGTCCTGGCTGTCCTCAAACTCACAAAAAGTTGCCTGTCTTCCTCCTGAGTACTTTGATTAAAGGTGTGTGCCATCATTCCAGGCCATAAAGCTATGCTTCTAATGAAAGCAGGGCAATTATTTCAGAGAAGTTAAACAAGTAAACACTGCCTCTTCTATGTCCTGATGATTAATTACTGCTGAATTCAAATTCCTATTGATGATTATATACACTCTAAGGAAGCACTAATACTTCAGGTCAAATAGAAAGTAAAATGAAACAAAGGCAATTTTACTTTCAAACAGCAGGCAACATAGAATCAGATTCATCTGGGTTAAACTCATAAGTAGGATGTACTCTGAGTTTTTGAGTCAGTACATCAAAAGAATAGAATGACTACATTTCTATATTCTTTCTCTCTCACACTTTTATTGGGGGGCAGTGCTGGGGATTAAACACAAGGACTTGCATAGAACACTCAGCTACATAAATCTGATTTCTAAAGTTATTTATTTTGAGACAGGGTCTCACTATGAGCTCTAGCTGTTCTAGAACTCACTATGTAGACCAACCTGGCCTTAAGCTCACAAAGACACTTTTGCCTCTGCCTCCCAAGTGAGGGGATTAAACTATGCATCACTTTATCCAGCCAATAATTTATGTTTCTAACAGGGTGATTGGTAGTGATGCCATTAACCTAGAACAGCATTTTGAGGCCCACAACAGAAAATTAAAAGGCATAGCCCCCCACCCCATTTATTCATGATTTTGCTGTCTGTGGTTAGTTACACACTACCCACCTGGCCTGGAAATATTAAATATAAATTTTTAGAAAAGATTCATATAAAATTGCATACCATTTTGAGTAGCATTATAGAATTTCACACTATTTCTCTGTTCTACCTTGAATGCAAATCATCCTTTGCCCATCATAGCTGCACTGCATCTGTTACCTGCTCCACAGTCATTTAGCACCTTTCTGAGTAGCTTGCTAGTTGCAATACAGTAAAACTTGCCAGACATGATGACACAAACCTTTAATCTCAGCACTTGCATTTGGGAGGCAGAAGCAAGTGGATCTCTGTGAATTCAAGGCCAGCTTGATTTATACTATGAACTCTAGTTCAGCCATGGCTAAATAGTGAGACTGTCCTAAAACAAACCAACAAAAAACAATATAGGAACACTTAAGTATCTCACATAGCTCTCAGTTTACTAATGTCCTCAAAACAACAGTAGTTGTGATGGCAATTCAGATATGTCAAAGAAAACTTGCAAAGTGTGGATGGGAAACCCGTATGCTGAGGTTGCTAATATTTACTCTTAGGAGCTAGCGCTCTCTCTGTCTCTCTGTCTCTCTCTGTCTCTGTCTCTGTGTGTGTGTGTGTGTGTGTGTGTGTGTGTGTGTCTGTCTCTCTCTCTCTCTGTCTCACTCTCTCCTTTTTTTGATTTTTCAAGACAAGGTTTCTCTGTATAACAGCCCTGGTTGTCCTAGAACTAGCTCTATAGAACAGACTGGCCTCAGACTCACAGAGATTCTCCTGCCTCTGTCTCCCAAGTGCTGAGATTAATGGCATATACCAGCACATACAGCTCAGAGTTTTATTTATTGAGTGTTTTGCCTTCATGTATATGTGTACTATATGTACACAGTGGCCAGAGGGGCAGCCATCCTCAGAACTGAACTTACAGGTAAGGTTGTGAGCTGCTGTTTGGGAGCAGGAAACCAAATCTGGGTCCTTTGCAAGAGCAACAAGTGTTCTTAACTGCTGAGCCATCTCTCCAGCCTAATGCTAATATATATTCTCAAGAAGTCTCCAGCCAGATGTTTATGGTACATATCTGTAATCTCAGCACTTGGTAAGTGGAAACAGGAAATTCAAGGTCAACCTTAACTACAATGAGATCTTGTTTCCAAAAATCAAATCTCTAATCTGTGAAATCAGGAAAAAAAAAAACTTCAAGGGCTCGAGAGATGGCTCAGCGGTTGGGAGCACTGACCGTTCTTCTGGAGGACCTGAGTTCAATTCCCAGCATCTACATGGCAGCTAACAACTGCCTGTAGTTCCAAGATCTGACACCTTTACATAGTTGTACATGTAGGCAGGACACTAATTCACATAAAATAAAAATAAATATTTTTTAAAAACTCAAAATATCACCACAACTGTATGTCCAATTCAGTTCCATCTACAGTTTTAGATATCTACTAGGAATCTTGGATCTTATCTCTCCCAGACAGACTATGGTATTAGGGCAAAGTCTGTGTGCCTCCTACTTTCTGCTGTATTCTGATCCCTCAGTACACCCAGGATATAGCATCTCTCTCCTCCCTAAGGGTCATAAGGAGTGGTGATAGTCCTACCTGCTGAGGCCAGGTTCTGATAGTTCTCCAACATCACTTCTCTATAGAGGTCTCTGTGAGCTTGATCCAATAAAATCCATTCTTCTTGGGTGAAGTCCACAGCCACATCATCAAAAGTTACTGAGACCTAAATCACACACATACACACACACACACACACACACACACACACACACACACACACACACACACACACACACGGAGTGTGGGGGGAGAGTTTGAGAAAATAACATATGCATCAGTGTTCTCTACAGTAGAAGAGAGACCAATACCCATATAGAAATCTGAGAGCTTCCATTGACTGCTCCAGGGCTTAGTGGCCCAAAAACTCCTGCCCACATCTATACTCAACTTGTTGATATACTCCAGTCATTTACTATTAATGACCCTTCTGACAAATGGACAGACCTTGCCACAACCAGATGAGAAGCCTTTCTCTCAGTTTCTTCAAATATCCTTCTAAGCACACTACATATATTAACAGTGACAGATAAATATTCCAAAAAAAGGACATGAATTCTCCCTTAACATCTGTCAGAATAGCTTAGCTGAACTGAACTGGACATAATTAATGTGCATTTGGCATCATAAGTCTCAAGATTAATTAGTAACAACTGAAATCCTGTGATGACTTTCAAGGTAATACCTCAACCATATCAGGAATTCAGCTAGTTCCTGAGAGGGGGCTTCTACTTGTTTTAGAAGTTCTAGATATAAGTCTACAAGGTGGGCTGGGGTAAGCATGTCACTTGGGAGACAAAGATCCTACCTGGTAACAATTTGTCAGGCAATCAGCCACCATCTTTTCTACTTTTATCTTTTCTTCAAGAACAGAGTCTGCAGAGACAGAAGACATGAGAACTCAGAGCTGCCTTTGATTTTTATAAGCCTTGACATCATTCTGCCTGCCACAGTCTCCTTCTCTGGTGCTGTGATAAAATGCTCAGATAAAAGAAACTTAAGGAGAATTAAGTTCTTACTTATTCCAGCTCACAGTTTCAGGGAACAGTCCATCACATCACGGTGGGAAAGTGAAGGATCTTAAAGTAATTGATCACATCACAGCCACAATCTGGAAACAGAAAAGCGATAAATGCATTGCTCAGCTCACTCTCCATTTTATACAGTAGTCCAGGATCCTTGCTGAAGTTAGTATGGGTCTTTATAAATTAACCTAATCAAGATAATTCTTCCCAGACATCCTCAGAGGCTACCCTTAATCTAGACAGTACCCCAAAGGTGTGCCCACAAATCTATCCCAGAGGTGATATTAGAACCTGTTGACAATTAACAATAACCATTATACAGACCTAATATGAAATGTATGTAATCCTGCACACCTGAGAAAACTCACCCATATACACATGTGATGCTAGAGCAGTCCTGTGTCACCTAGAACCAGGAAACAAGTGGTGATACTTTATTTTCTCCTGGTAAAATATCTCATGAAGGTTATATAGTACTTTTCAAAACACACATATAAGAGGCCAGACTTACAACTCAAATTATTATGGTTTGGGTATTGAAACCTTCTTACAATTTCATGTGTTGACTATGCAATATTCCTTTATACTATGTGAGTATATGTCACTGTGGTTGGTTTAATAAAAAAGCTAATGGCCAGTAGCTAGGCCAGATTTTCAGGGCAGAGAGAATGCTCAGAAGAAGAAGGGTGGAGTTTAACTAACCTGGATTTAGAGATGTTGAACAGGCTAGCCTCAAGCTCACAGAGATCCACCTGCCTTTGCTTCTCAAGAACTACCATACCCAGCAAAACTTTATAATTTTATGGTGCCCCATTTGACTGGTGTTTTTGTTGTTACTGCTTCTTTTTGGATAGGACTGAGTCCTGACCATGCTAGGCAGGCACTCTACTGCTGAGCTACACTACCAGGCTCCAGTTTACCTTTAACAAATCTTAACTCACAGACAAACTAACTGAGGAGCAGGCCAACCATGTGTTTATTTTCCTACTTTCTATATGTGTAACTAGAATATAGGCATTCTTAGCAACTGGCAGAATCCCTTCAATTAGGTGTCTGGAGTATAAAGTGGAAGCTTTTATGATGGAGGCAAAGAGAGCTGGGTGTAGTAGCCTACACAATCCATACACTTGGGAGGTTTAGGCAGAAGGATTTCTACAAGTTCTAAGCCAACTGAAGCTACACAGCAAGATTCTGTCTCAAAAACTGAAGAATCTCCTTCTCATTCTTCACAGAAATTTAAAAAAAAATCATATCGAACCACAAAAGACCCTGGATAGCTGAACAATCCTAAACAAAAGGAATACTGGGAGAGGTAGCTGGAATTTTTCCCATGTCCCACAGCCGCTTGGTCCCAAATAAACATGCAGAAGCTTACATTAATTATGAACTGTTTGGCCTATAACTCAGGCTTCTTACTAGCTAGCTCTTGAATCTTGACTCAACCCATTTCTATTAATCTATGTTTTGCCACATGGCTCATAGCTTACCTGTGTTCAGTTACATCCTGCTCCCCTGGCAGGTGGCAGCATCTGCCCTGACTCTGCCTCCCCCACCCACTTGGATTTCCCGCCTGGCTATAAACTGTCTTACCATAAGCCAAAACAGCTTCTTTATTAACCAATGAAAGCAACACATATTTACAACATACAGAAAGACATCAAACATCAGGAAAGATTATCATTCTAGATCTTAAAATATATTACAGAGTCAACAGCAATAAAAACAATTTGGTACTGGCACAAAAACAGACATGCAGAGCCGGGCTGGACAGATGTCATAGTGAGCGGTTAAGAACACCAGCTGCTCTTCCCGAGGACCTGGTTAATTTCCCAGCACCCACATGACAACTCACAGCCTTTTGTAACTCCTGTTCCAGGGGATCTGATGCCCTCATAGAGACATCCTGCAGGCAAAACACCAATGTACATAAAATTAGACCCATATCTACCACCTTGCACAAAATTTAACTCCAAATGGATCAAAGACCTAAACTTGAAACCCGAAAAGAAAAAACATAGGCATTGCCCTAACCCTATAAGTATAGGAAAAGACTTCCTGAATGGGACTACATTTACCCAAGAATTAAGCGCAACGATTGTCAAAACTAAAAAGCTTCTGTGCAGCTAAATGAACTATCAACTAGGTAGAGATGAAGCTCACAGACTGGGAACGAATCTTTGCCCTGGTACATTTGATGGAGGATTAACATCGAGTGTATAAAGAACTAAAGAAGAACAAAAAAAAAAGGAAAAAGAAAACAATAAAACAAATGACCCATTCAAAAATGGGGCCTAAATAGAGTTCTCAAAAAAAAAAATTGTTAATCATCTCTAACAATTGGGAGAAAGCAAATCAAAACAGCTTTGATGGCAAAGATGGACCAGCAACAGATGTGGAATAGAGCATTCCTTCACTGCTGGGCCTGCAAACCGTACGGTCACTGTGGGAATCGGTACAGAGAATCTACCAACCAACCAATCAATCTTTCTCTCTCTGGTTTTTCAAGATAAAGTTTCTCTGTGTAGTTCTGACTGGCCTGCAATCTGCTTTGTAGACCAGACTAGCGTCAAACTCAGAGGTCTGCCTGCTTCTGCTTCCCAAGTACTGGAATTTAAGGTATGCATCACAACCACCCGGTTCAAGTATGGAGAACTCTCAAAAAGCTAAAATTATATCAGTTGACCCAGCTATACCACTTCTTGGTATATGGCCAAGGGACTAAAGATCTACTCCACAAATACTTGCTCACCCATGTTCATTATTACTCTATTCACAATAGCTAGAAACTGGAAACAACATAAATGTTCTTTAATGGAGAAGTGGGTAATGAAAATACAGTATGTATATCTTTTTTTTTAAAAGATTTATTTATTTATTATGTATACAGTATACAGAAGAGGACACGAGATGTCATTATAGATGGTTGTGAGCTACCATGTGGTTGCTGGGAATTGAACTCAGGACCTCTGGAAGAACAGTCAGTGCTCTTTAACCTCTGAGCCATCTCTCCAGCCCCTGTAAGTATGATATGTATATCTTATGAAATACTACTCAGCTGTGAAGAAAAAAATGAAATCATGAACTTTGCAGGCAAATGAATGGGACTAAAAAAGATCCATCACAGTGAATGAGGTACACAAGACTGAGGAAGATAGATATCACATGTTCTCTCTCATCTGAGGCTCCTTAGCTCCAAATCTTCACGTGTGAGTATACACCTGGAGTAACTGTAGAAACCAGAAAAGCAGAAAGGACCATTGCTGGAGTCAGGAGAGTGGGGTGGTGACAGAGAGATAGATTATAGGTGATCTGAAATGGGAAAATGGGAAATGAGGGAGGGGCTTTAATTAGGAAGAGGGAGGGAGAAAATACAGAAGGAGGGAAGAGGGTATAATAATAGTAAGAATGTCTGAAAAAGTTGTAAGGAGTCATACTATTAAGTATTTACTTTAAAAGCCCTATAACACACATAAGTCTGTATAATATACATATATAGTTAAAATGAAAATTTCTCATCTGGGCTGACAATGCTCCCTCCTAGAACCTAAAAATCACTCAACAAAAAACCCAACATCAGGCATGAGAAGTCCTCTTTTGAGTTGTCAGTTGGTCAGTCCAAGAGACTTCTAAGAAACATACATGCTATTGTTATTACCCTTGCTTGTCCCCAGAGATTGAAGGAAGTCCCTACATCTGAAGACACCGTGCATTTATGTATGAAACAAGAATTAATGAAAAAAGAGACAATAAATTTGAAAGAGAGCAAGGTCAGGTGTATGGGAGGGTTTGGAGGAAGGAAAAGGAAAGGGTACATGATGTAATTATAATCTCACAAATGAGAGAAAAAATGAACAAAAAAAAAATAATTGGAAAGTCTTGGAAGTCCTTACCCACATGCACAGTAAACTAGACATAACAAAGTGTGCCTGAGTAGTTTAGAAATGAATACCAACATGAAAGGCTTGATATAACTAGTAACCATGTTGCTTAACCCACCCAACACAACTTATCATTTGTCTTCACATGATCTACAGCAAAGAATCTTTAGGTTTCATTGGGCAGTGTAAAGGACTTGGACTATTGAATTAAACCATCAACTACATGAACACAAGCAGGTGGTCACACTGATAGTTTTGTTTTGAGACAAGACTTCATTATGTAGCTTCATGATACTCTGCCTCACTTTCTGAGCCACTGAAATTACTGGCCTCTGCCAACACACACATCTTCATCCAATTTCCAATATGGCATACATTGACAAATTGTTATTTTCTCCATTCTAGCTTGTAATGAGCAGAAAGAAGTTCACATAGACCTGACAAAATGAACAGTATATCTTTATAACACCATCCTCTCATCTCTCTGCTCTTCTGGTTTATACCACAGTCTCCAGGAGAATTGACAGAGCACAGAGCAGCTCACAGGCAAAACTATGGTAACACTGTGTTAATTGGATTCAATGATTTAAAAGTTTCAAAATTCTATAAAAACCTTTATTAAAAATACACAGAGGGGGGCTGGAGAGATGGCTCAGCTGTTAAGAGCACCGTCTGCTCTTCCAGAGGACCCGGGTTCGATTCCCAGCACCCACATGGCAGCTAACAACTGTCTGTAGTTCCAGTTCCAGGCAAACACCAAGGCAAATAAATAAATAAAGTTTTAAAAAAAAAAATACACAGAGGATAGTGTCATGTGACTGGGGAGGCAGAGGCAGGCAGATCTCTCAGTTCCAGCTCCAAGCCAGGCAGGTGATACACAGTGAGACCCTGTCTCCAAAAAAAACATAGGCATGGCAATACACATCTGTAATCCCAGCACTAAGGGAAGAGAGGCAGGAAAAGTGTGATCTCTTTAAGTTACAGAGAGAGATATCTTATTCAAGGATAGAACTAAGAAGCTGTATCACCCACTTCTCCCTCTCCCCCGAGTCCTGCAAGAATGATACTTGTTTACCTGCTGACTGAGTTCAATCCCCAGGATTCAAAATAGGGGGCACTGCAAGTAGGTCCTCTAACCTCCACATGTCTCTTGTGGCATCTTCACACACACACACCCACACACACACATACACACACACACACAAATATCAAAGTATAATAAAAATATTTTAAGTGCGAGAGTTAGGGGTGAGATTTTCTAAAAGTCTGTAGTCAAGTAAAGACATTCATTTGAAGATTTTGTTTAGGTTATTGTTCCTTACACTAACCAAAATGAGACATAACACTTAACAAGCATCTGATTTTGGAGTTCAACATTTCCAAGATTTGAATGTGTTTTAACATATCCACAGTCACCTATATGGCTTCCAGTTTTAAGTGCAGGCCAGAAAAAGTTAAGACAACTATAGCAGAAGGGGGCTCCACAGGCAAAGGAACTAGCCACAGAAGCCTGGAGACCGGAATTAATTCTCTAGAACCCATAAAAAGAAAGAATGAACTCCATAGAGCTGTCCTCTGACCTCTGTATGTGTGCTGTGTCACATGCATAACCATACCCACCATACACAGGTCCACAATAATAAATAAAAACCTTAACACATGTCATACAAGGTTTTCAAGTGCCTGATCTGAATCACTCAGCAGATCCAAAGATACTCAATGCTAGACAATGCCTTAGCCTTTTTGTCACTTAAAAGCAATCCTAAGCCTGTTAACATTCAGGTATCTACAGCAGCCTGCTCTGAGGGCCCTAGTAGGACATGTCATCAGCATTAGCCACAATGTGACTGTAGCTACCACAACCACCAAGTTGAGCACTCTCCCTATGTGCATCCTCTATATCCCCTTATAAAAGGCAAGCCATTCTCAACTCTCTCTCTCTCTTTCCTCCTTCTTCCCTCTCTCAGAGGCCACTTCTTCACCTTCCTCCAGTAAACCTACCAGGTGAGCCACCGAGGTCGCCTTCCACAGCTAAACTATAACACCTCTGGATGCTAAACTCAGAGCCTCATGCTTGCCAAGAAAGTTTCTACCTTTAAGCTACACACACTCCAGGTACCATGCCCTCTTTTAAATATTAATTCTTCTGCTTTTGAGAAACAGTTGTGGCTCATGACCAGAACAGCATGGAATAACTTCAGACACACGGCTACTAAAGTAGAACTGGGTGATTCCTGACCGTGTGGCCCAGGAAGTACCTCGTACTTACACTCAATTCTTAGTGCAGTTTACAAACCGCCCTGTGTAGCCACTGTACTTACATAGGGGGAAAAAAAGAAAATTGAAAAAGGAAGAAACACGGGTATTTTTAAACATCCCATGAAACTTCAATTAGAAAGAGCAAAATGTATGACTTTCTTAAAGAATGTAAGACTCTTCAAAAGTTACTACAGAGGCAGGCATAGTACTAGACACTGGAAATCCCAGCACCTGGGAGGTAAAGGCTGAAGGATCAGGAGTTCAGGATCAGCCTCAATTACACAGCAAGGCTGAGGCCTGCTTGGGTACGTGAGACCCTACTTCAAAGAACAATCAGAGGCTATGGAGATGATCAGTGAGTAAAGGCCAAGGCATGAAACCTAAGTTTCATCTCCAGCACCCAGGCGGTGCAAAGAGAACCAACTCCTGAAAATTGTTCTCTGACTTCCGAGTCAGAGTAGTTCCCGTTTGGAAACTTTCTCAGGATGAAGAGGAGGTCTAGGAAGTTCAGACGAAGAGGGCAGAGTACTCTTGCTTTCAGCAGCAGAAAGCCTTATTCACACAGTATCTATACATTTATGTACCAACTATTCAGTGCGGGGGCGTGTAGCTCACTGAATGAGCAGTTTTACTAGCAGTAAAGTCAAGAGGAGAGGCAGAGAGAGAAAGAAAAAAATAGAGAAAGGCAAAGAAAACGAAGGATTAAAGAAATAAACATTGGGGGTGCGCGTGTCTTTAGTCCCAGTACTATGGAAGCAGAGGCAGGCGGATCTCCACGAGTTCGAGGTCAGCCTGGTCTACACAGCAAGTTCCCATCCCGCCAAAAAATTTAAGAAGTATAAACATTCATACTCATCCCCAAACAGAAAGAAATGTTTACTCCTAGACGCCCAAGAATACTTTTTCTACGCCAATGTACAATGTCTTGTGACGGAATTAAACAGAAGATACCGAAGACAAAGCCACACTACGAGGCAAGATTCCCTCACAAACCCCAGCCCGCGGCGCTCACCCGAGCTCCACAATCGCTGGGCTGCAGGGCGATGCCCAGAGGCGGAGTTCTGTCCTCCTGGAAGACTGACTAATGTGGAAGGCAGCCTGGGAGTTTTGTGCAGAAGGGGGCCGAGCCGACTGCGAGTCCCTGGGAGACCGGGAGAGCTGAGGCAGCGGCGGAGGGAGGCGGGGTCCATGAGACACGCCCGTCCCGGTTTCTGGCTCACTCCGGAGAGCAGCCTCTCCGTCCGCTGCGGACGCAGCCACGCCTTAAACTGACCCTCCACGGCCACCGTCGTCCCTACCTCCGCGACCCCCTAGGAGTAAAGACGGACCAGAGGGGAAGAAAGGCACTGCGAACTACAGGATGCAGCCATCGCTAAGAAGGGAAAAAAGGGGTCTATGTGGCGTCACTTCCCTTTCCGTTCTGGCGTGTAGCCCGGGAGATTCGAGTCTCGGCCATTCTGGACATAGGTGGGATTCTAGAAGCTGAGAAATGGCTCTGGGCTTAAGCGTGTTGCTCTTGTAGAGAACTCAGGTTTGGTTCTCAGCTCCCAGTTGGCAGCTCATAGTTGTCGTAACTCCACCATGCCTAACTTAAATGTTAAACCCGTCTTTGTCTCGGTCACTCAAGAGGCAAAGGCAGGCAGATCTCTTTGAGTTCAGGGCTAGGCTGCATAGCGAGTCAGAGAGAGACTGAGATTATTCTCGAGCCAAATATGAGTGACTGTGGCCCAAGGATACAGATTTGAACTACCCCAGATCCTACATGCAGATGTGGTAAATGTGTCACGAAATTATTATAGTAACAGAACAAAGAAAATCACAAAGCACATAACAGACCTTAGCACAACTGACTCCATGATGGACGTACCATTCAGGCTGTAAAATGCAACGCATAGACATACCACCTGCTAAAACTAGAACAAAGATCTAATTTATCAAAGTCTATAGTTATGAAAAAGTCTCTAAATGTACTAGCCTTGCTTTTGGCTTCTGTAGTTCTGCTTCAGGCTGTTCTTGTTAAGTGAAGTATGTCAACTCAGGACATGGTTTTTGTTCTTAACAGCTCACGCTGAGAAAGGTTCGGGTTATACCTGAATCCTGACCACCCAGTGTAGTCACCAGCTGGCTAACAAAGACTTCTTACTGGCTTAAGCTTGTGTCTGAGCAGCCTTCTCTGGTGGACACCCCACAACAAGCACACTCCCAGAAACTTTGGTGGAAATATCAGGTAAGTCTGTTACAGACAAAGGAGAAAAATTTCAGCTATAGGCATCAGATATAATCTTAATCTTTTGTTGAATGGAAGCTACTGCTATTCGTACAGACCTAGTAGTCACAAAGATGTTAGGTCACACACGGGGTGAGAAATGGCTACTAGGTGGTAGAAATTTTCTGCTCCTACACCTATTGACATAAGATAAAGTCTCTGAGAAGAGAAAACCTCTACTGAGAAACCTCCTTCATAAGATTGTGCTGTAGGTGAACCTGTTGTGTATTCACTATAGAAAACTGCTCAGACACAAATTTAAGCCAATAGAAAGTCTTTATTAGCCAGCCAACAACCACACTGTGTGATTGGGAGTCCAGTGTACTCTGAGCCTTTCTCAGTATGAGCTTTTACACACAAAAACCATGTTCTGGATTGACATAGTTCAGCTCAAAAGAACAATTATCCAGAAGTAGACTGCAAAAGTAGGGCTGGAGAGGTGGCTCAGAGGTTAAGAGCACACCAACTGTTCTTCCAGAGGTCCTGAGTTCAATTCCCAGTGACCACATAGTGGCTCACAACCATCTATCTTGAGATCTGATGCCCTCTTCTGGCACACAGGCATAGTGGAGGCAGGATGTTGTGTATATAATAAATCTTAAAAAAAAAAAAAAAAAAAAAAGCTAAAAAAAAAATGCAAGGTTTGTGCATTTTGAGACATTCTCAGAACTATGGACTTTGATGAATTAGGTCTTTATTTTAGTTTTGGCAGGTGGTACTGTCTACACACTGAGTTTTACAGCCTGAATAATACCTCCATCGTGGAATCAGTTGTTGTAAGGTCTGAGGCCGTTACAGTAAGGCATTTTTTTAATTAATAATGGATGTTGCAGTGTCCAGCTTATTGTGGGAGGTGCCATCCTGGAATGGTACTCATGAGTTCTATAAGAGAGGAGGCTGAGTAAGTCATAGGAGCAAGCCAATAAGGGTATGTATGAAGGTGTCAAAAGCCCTCGTTAGACCCTGGTTCTCTCTGCCTGTGAATCAGAACGTAGCTCTCAGCTTCCTCCTCAGCACCATGCCTGCTGCCATCCTTTCCGCCATGATGACAATGAACTAAACCTCTGAAACTGTGAGCAAGGCTCCATTAAATGCTTTCCTTTATAGGAGTTGCCATGGTCA
The DNA here is from genome assembly GCA_004025045.1 of Sigmodon hispidus. Taxonomy (NCBI): domain Eukaryota; kingdom Metazoa; phylum Chordata; class Mammalia; order Rodentia; family Cricetidae; genus Sigmodon; species Sigmodon hispidus. The sequence goes on from PVIH01000776.1 coordinate 116,608, forward strand.
TGGTGTCTCTTCACAGCAATAGAACAGTGACTAAGACATCTATTTATTGTTTCTTTTTCTTTTTCCCTGCACAAGAGTTGAATCCAAACTACCTACATGGTAAATTGTACAAAATTAAGATAACCGGTACACATTAAATTTTGTTATGTTGTAACCAAACCTTTTCTCTACTTAGAATCTTACAGTTTTTTAAAAGTTTATTTATTGTTATTTTTATGTGCATTGGTGTTTTGTCTGCATGTATGTCTGTGTGAGGGTGCTCAATCCTGGAGTTACAGACAGTTGTGAGCTGCCATGAGGGTGCTGGAATTGAACCTGGGTCCATTGTAAGAGCAGTCAGTGCTCTTAAATGCTGAGCTATCTCTCCAGACCAAGAATTTTATAGTTTTTAATCCTCCAGCCCTGGGCTGGAGAGATGTCTCAGAGGTTAAGAGCACTGACTGTTCTTCCAGAGGTCCTGAGTTCAATTCCCAGCAACCACATGGTGGCTTACAGCCATCTATGATGACATCTGGTGCCCTCTCCTGTACACTGTATACATAATAAATAAATAAATCTTTAATCTTCCAACCCCACAACATTATAAGTCCTAAGATTAAGAAAGTTTGCATTTTAGCAAGAGACTCAGAGATATTAATAATCTTGAATGAGGAAAAATTTTTTGTAAACAAGAACCAAAAGGGGGTGCCGTACTCAGAGAGCTACGTCTGTGATTATGTCTAGTCATCTTCACCTTTATACTCAAATCTCTCTTGATTAAAACTTTTAAATACCATTATATATAAAATATTAACATGGACCTGGAGAGATGGCTCAGTGGTTAAGAGCACTGACTGTTCTTCCAGAGATCCTGAGTTCAATTCCCAGCAACCACATGGTGGCTCATAACCATCTATAATGACATCCCTCTTCTGTATACTGTATACATAATAAGTAAATATTTTTTAAAAATTAACAAATCTATCATCTTTATAAGTAATGTTCCTGGCAGCTAACAACTGTCTGTAATTCCAAGATCTGACACCCTTACACACTTATACATGCAGGCAAAACACCAATTCACATAAAATAAAAATAAATATTAAAAAAGAAACGTTTCTTAAAGGAGGGGAATATTAAGCAATATCTGTTTTGTAACAGTCTTTTTTGTAGCTGTATAGGTGGACTTACCTCCACTGTTCTTAGTTTTTAGCCTATACTGAGGTGGAAATGTCTTTCTATATTTTGTGAATATCATTCTTTAAATAAAGGACCTGTTTTGGCATTCTAGGCATCGTAGAAGTAGGCAGGAAAATTGAGGTACAGGTAGGAGAAGGGTGGAGTCAGACATTTGGTAAGATGGCTCAGTGGGTAAAGATACTTGCCACACAGCCTCATCATTTGATTCTTAATTTTTATTCTTTTAAATATTTTATTATTTATCTATCCATTTAATGTTTTGATCAAATTCATTACATTTATTCCCTTCCAATTCCTCCCCTATTACCTCATCACCACTTTCCCTTCCCAACTTTGTGTTCTCCTTCCCTCCCTCCCTCTCTTTCTCACCCACTAACTCCACTTACTCTTGCCTGTATGTACATGGGTATGGGACCTTCTAAAAGACCATGGTTAACTTCTCCAGGTCCAAATCCATGAAGATAATGGACTTTCCCTCTCCAGAAACCATCAATAGCTCCTCAGATAAAAGTGAAACTTTATGAGCCTCTCCCACGACATACTGGGATATGCTGAGATTTTAGCTGACTTGATTTCATGCAAGTCTTGTGCAAACTCTCAGTGTTTGAGTTCATGTGTGCAATTGTTCTCTGATGACCTGAGTTTAATTCCTTGGAGAGACATGTTGAAAGAAGAGAACTAAATCTTGCAAGCTGTCCTCTGAACTCCACATAACACACACACACACACACACACACACACACACACACACACACACACACACACACAATTTAAAAAACATTTTAAAAAATATTTTTATGTTATGTGTTTGGACAGTTTTGTCTCCATGTATATCTGTGCAATATGGCCTATAGGATATATTAGTGTATACAGGTGTTTCCCTAATATACAACATTCCATCTTGGAGGGAAGCTCTATAAATCTCAGGAAGTAGCTTTAGGAATCTCAGACACTGGCTTTTTTCACTATGTGATGTGGGAATGTCTTTCTGTATGCTGTGAAATAAAGGGACTGTTTAGTCCATGGCAAGCACTGTATAAATAGGTGGGACATCAAAACATAGCTAGGGACAGGAGGCAGAATCAGTGAGAGAGGCAATTCAGCTGCCCAAGAAGAAATATGTAAGGTAACACAGGTGAGCCACGGGCTACATGGCAGGACAGATTAATGGAAATGGGTTGAATTAAGATGAAAGAGCTAAGTGGAGCTAAGTGTGCAGACTCAAGTGTGGCGCAAGCAAGAACCCTGAAAATAAACAGCCGCTGCTTTGCGAGTTGCCTTCTTAGGCCTGCGACCGAGTCTCCACCGCTGTGGGCAGATCAGATGCTGAAGCTCTAATTGCAGCTATGAGCAGCAATGAATGCTTCAAGTGTGGACGATCTGGCCACTGGGCCAGGGAATGTCCTACTGCTGGAGGTCGGGGGCGTGGAATGAGAAGCCGAGGCAGAGGTGGTTTTACCTTGGATAGAGGGTTCCAGTTTGTTTCCTCATCTCTTCCTGACATCTGTTACCGCTGTGGTGAGTCTGGTCATTATCAGGTAAGAATTACGTTCACAATGTTTATCCCATTTGTATTTATCAATTTTGAAGAAAATATTATTTATCTTATCTTGGTGGGTTTAAAGTTTTTTTTTTTTTTTTTTAAACTTTATTTATTTATTTGCCTTGGTGTTTGCCTGGAACTGGAACTACAGACAGTTGTTAGCTGCCATGTGGGTGCTGGGAATTGAACCCGGGTCCTCTGGAAGAGCAGACGGCGCTCCTAACCACTGAGCCATCTCTCCAGCCCCGGGTTTAAAGTTTTGATTTAATTTATCTTCTATCGGGGCTGGAGAGATGGCTCAGTGGTTAAGAGCACTTACTGCTCTTCCAGAGGACTGGGGTTCAATTCCCAGCACCCACATGGCAGCTTATAACTGTCTATATTTCCAGTTCCAGGCAAATAAATAAATAAAGTTTTTTTTTTTTTTTTTAAAAAAATGGTTTTCTTTTATAAGAGTTGCTGTGGTCATGGTGTCTTTAAAAATTTATCTTCTATCATAACAAAGGAAAATTAACTATGACCATCTACTCTTCAACTCTATCAAAGACCCCAGAAGGATATATTACCTTAGTAAACAGGAAGTGCAGAGCAACTTCCAAAACTAAAAGAAACAACAGAAACAGCTGTTTGCATAGACAGTCACCTAAAGTTTCTCTACAACATGGGAGCATCTGTCTTTGGCCTACAGACCTAGAATATCTGACAGACTTTTCTGTGAAGCAGGAAATTTTGAAGGGCTGTCCTACCCTGTGTTGGCAAGGCTTGGCAGTCACTTTTCTTTGTGTCTTGCTGGTCCAGTTTGGACAGCATACTGTCAGCAGTTGAGGCAAAGGCAGATTCTGGACCAAATGGATAGCTTTTGCCATAAAGAAAGCAAACTCCATATGGAGGTTCTTTGATGTCCATCATCCTTTTATTGAAGTAAATCGGTGCCACCAGGAGCAGATGTGTCTCATTATCCTAAAAAAAACCTTATGTTACTATAACATTTTAAATGCCATATTCTGTAGGTCTTTGAAGTATTTGAAGATCACCTATCTAGCTAAAATATATTTCTTTATGGTCTTGAAAACATCTCACATGACTATAAACTTTGATAGTAATGGATGACTATTAACCTATATTTATTATCCTAAATAGCTTTCAAAGACTAACTTTACATATCCCTTCTAAATGAGCTGCACAGATATAATATCTTAAATACAAATTGAAAAAATATACAGTATAACAAAAATAAATTTAAATTTGTATTACATACAAAAATCCATAGCAATGTAAAATATTTGAGACTGTTTTAAAAGTAGACTCTACAATCTCCCCTTTTATCATGTAATTTCTATACAATATGCTTCCTTTTTTCCTTCAGAAAGATCCTTAACTTTAACTCCTTTGTTTAGCTTTTTTCCTGGCCATGACCAATAATAACGTGTAACCAACCCCCTTAAATGATGACAAATATCTATAACCATTCAATGACCAAAAGCCATTCAGCTCACCTCTTGGGAATATGGTCATTGTTTGCTAGACTGCTTTCTGTTGTTTGAGGCCACTAGAATTTTTAGGAGAACCTGGGAAAAATGGAATAATGGTCAAGTCCTGGGAGAGTTAGCTGTATTATTTGTTGTCTAGTCTCTGTGCAGTGGCAATGGGAAAGTGCAGAGCTTATCTAAGTCCTGGCTGAAGAAATCTGTGAGGCCGGACTATCTCACCCAGCAGCCTTGAAGCTGTTCTGGATGTAGAACTCTGAAAAAACTGCAACAGAAGCCTTCTGAGAAGCTGGGCCCCCAGTTTTCATTGGTGTCTGGTCCCTTGTTCTGAAAACAAGCAAACTTTTAAATTTAATACATATATCTGCATTAACAGAAGTATGGAACATTTGGTATGCACAGTCAGTTCAAAAAATTTTTTGTTGTTCTATACTTGATCAGGTAAAAGGCATCTGTCAACTTTATAAGTCAGTTTGAATTGGATAATCAAACTAATATAAATTTCCATCCATGTCATATGAAAGGATGGCATGTAGTAACAAGTCACAGGGATTTATCATGTCTCATCTCATTGCAGAGCTGTTCCCATGACAAGGAATCAGCTTACATATCACCTGTAGTGGTTTTTTGTTGTTGTTGTTGTTTTTTTTTTTTTTTTCCTTTCTGGCATTCTTGTAATATTTAGTTTCTGGCCCAGACTAGCCTCAGGATCTGACCTACCTGCAGCTGCTTAGCTCTGTATAGCCCTGAGGTCCAAACCAGCAGTCACAAAGTACCAAAGAAACACACAGAAGGCTTATATTCATTTCATGCTGATTGACCTATGGCTCAGACATATTGCTAGCTAGCTCTTTCATCTTAACTCAATCTATTTCCATTAATCTGTTTAGACATGTGGCTTGGTACCTTTTCTCAGAGTAGCATGTGTCCTCTGTGTCTTCTGGCATCTCCACTGGTTTCTCTGCTCTTCTTGTTTTCAGAATTTTCTTAGTCTGGTAGCCTCACCCACACATCCTGTCTGCCTTCTGCCAATCAGTGTTTTTATTAAACCAGTAGGCAGGACAATTATTTATAATGTATTAGAACATAATCCCACCACACATCCTCTCCCAATATCTGTAGCTAAGATATTCAAGAGGTCTTCTCCAGTCAAATCTAATCTCTATTAATCTGAAAGGAATCCACAGCCTTTTGTTTCCACAGGAAACAAACCTCTTCCCCAATGCAACACATTGTCCAACTTCCATTATAAAGTTAAGATACTTTAAAAATATATAGGTTGGTGTAATTTAGCAGTTTTCACAATCCAATGTCTTTCAGCAGCTGTTGTTTTTTTTCACATCAGCATTTTAAAAATTCAAAGTTAACAAAACACCATATAGGATCTGGACTCCCTGTGTATTTTCCATCCTTACATGGATTATTTTTTTATTTATTTACTCTCCCTTTAAAGACTTATTATTTAAAATTATTATAAAAAAACTATTTTTTCTGTAACTGTCTATACCCATTTTTCTTAATTCTACATACATTGTTAAACACACTTTAGCCTGCTTAAAGGATTTTTCCATCTGAACCTGCTTTACTATGTATCTGTAAACTTTTCTGTCTGCAGGAGCAAAAACTTTTAACCTACCATATGGCTTAGCTCATGGCACACTGGTAACTCAGGCACACTGGCAGCTTCCAGGAGACATTTCCCTGTACCATAGCCAGTATGAGAGATAGACTAGACAGCTATATTTGGCTCTGGTTTTATGTGTTTAGAATCTTTTTTTAAGCTTTCTCAGGTCATTTTTTTTAATATTTATTTTTATTTTATGTGAATTGGTGTTTTGCCTGCATGTCTAACTATGTAAGGGTGTCAGATCTTGGAATTACAGACAGTTGTTAGCTGCCATGTGGATGCTGGGAACTGAACTCAGGTCCTCTGGAAGAACAGTCAGTGCTCTTAACTGCTGAGCCATCTCTCCAGCCTCTCAGGTCATTTTTTATTTTAAAGATTTATTTATTATGTATACAATATTCTGCCTCCACTATGCCTGTGTGCCAGAAGAGGGCACCAGATCTCATGATAGATGGTTGTGAGCCAACATGTGGTTGCTGGGAATTGAACTCAGTATCTCTAGTAAAACAGTCAGTGCTCTTAACCTCTGAGCCATCTCTCCAGCCTGCTTTCTTGGGTCTTATGTGGATATATGTGGCTCCACATTAAGCACCATTTGTAGACATTTTCATTGGAATTGCTGGCTCATCAATAATGACACAGAGACTTAATATTAATTATAAAAGCTGAGCTGATAGTTTAGGCTTGTTACTAACTAGCTCTTAAAACTTAACTCATATCTATCAGTCCACTTTGTCTTGTGGCTTTACTACCTTTACTCTGCACTGCACACACTGCTTCGTCTCCATATGGCTGGTAACTCCCCCTTTCTTCTTTCCAGCATCCTGTGTGCCTAAAAAACCTGCCTAGCTATTGGCTGCTCAGCTTTTTATTTACCCAATTAGAATGACACATATTCACAGTGTACAAAAAGATTATTCTACATTATTTACTTTTTAAAATTGTCTTCAATGTTACCTTACGTGCATTGTTTGTGCCTGTATGTATGTCTGTGTGAGGGTGTCAAATCTTTAAGTTACAGACAGTTGTTAGCTGCCATGTGGGTACTGTGAATTGAACCCAGTCTTTTGGTAGAACAGTCAATGCTCTTAACCTCTGAGCCATCTCTCCAGCCTCTATTATTTACTTTTCTATTCTATGATAAAACATCATGTCCAAGGCAACACATAAAAGAAAAATTTAATTTGGGGCTCATGGTTCTAGATTAGAGTTCATGACCATCATGGTAAAAACAAAGAAGAGGGGGCTGGAGAGATGGCTCAATGGTTAAGAGCACCGTCTGCTCTTCCAGAGGACCCGGGTTCAATTCCCAGCACCCACATGGCAGCTAACAACTGTCTGTAGTTCCAGTTCCAGGCAAACACCAAGGCAAATAAATAAATAAATAAAGTTTTTTTAAAAAAAAAAAAAAGAAGAAGAAACAAAAAACCCAACATGGCAGCTGGCAGGAATAGTACTGGAGCAGCAGCCAAGAGCTTACATTTTGATTCACAAGCACCGGTCAGAGAAAAATAAAGCAAACTGGGAATGACACATGTAGTCAAAAGTTTCTCTGCCCCACCTAGCCAGTTCCACAGCCATTTAGTCCCAAATAATCACACAGAGGCTTATATTAATTACAAGATGTTTGGCCTATGACTCAGGATTATTACTTGCTAACTCTTAAACTATCCCATGATTCTATTAAAAGACTTGATGCCTTTTTGTTCAGTGCAGCATTTTCACCCTACTTCCTCTGCTTCTGGCTGTCTTTTGCTCTCTCTTCTTCCACTTCCAGAATCCTCCTAGTCTGGTTGCCCCACCTCTAATTCCTGTCTAGCTACTTGACCAATTAGCATTTTATTAAACCAATATTTACAGTGACAGATATTGACAGTGTACAAGAGCATAGTCCCACAACAGACTTTGGCTTTTGAAATCTCAAACCCTGCCCCTACTGGGGTCATTCAAACCATGCAACCATTGCCTCTTCAAGTTTATAAAAGCAGTAAGAATTGATGAGAGGGCTGGAGAGATGGCTCAGCAGTTAAGAGCACTGACTGTTTTTCCAGAAGACCTGAGTTCGATTCCCAGCATCCACATGGCAGCTGACAACTGACTGTAATTCCAAGATCTGATACCCTTACACAGTTATACATGCAGGTAAAACATCAATTCACATAAAATAAAAATAGATATTTAAAAAAGAATTGATGAGAGACACTCTACACTAGCTGAGCAATCTTGAAGAAGGTCAGATCAACTAAGCTGCCTAAAAAACACCAACTTGTCAAGCTGTCTGTCTACAGGTTATCCAGTGTACTCCAAGTTTCCAGCTTAAATGAGCTTGCTCCACCCATGCTGGGGTAGGGTTTTGTTGATGTAACTGCCTTTGAGTCATTCCTGTTCCCATAACTAATTTGTCACCCATATTCCTTTAAGTAGGTGCAAAAGAAATCATTGGTCCACTAAATTAGACTTTGGTGGTATCCACATTTTGTTCTATCATCTATTTTTCCTTTCCTTCTTTCCAGTTGTTTTTGTTTTTGATAGGGTATTTCGATATAGCCCTGGTGTCCTGTAACTATGTAGAGTAGGCTGGCCTTGAACTCTAGCCTCTATTATTTACTGTCTGCTCTTTTTTATTTTATTTATGTATATAGTCTGTGCATGAGTGCTCTGCTTGTATACCTGCATGCCAGAAGAGGGCATCAGATCCTATTGTAAATGGTCATGAGCTACTATGTAGTTGCTAGGAATTAAACTCAGGACCTTTAGAAGAGCAACCAGTGCTCTTTAACGCCTGAGCCATGTCTTCAGCCCCTCGTTTTCTGTTTATCTGGTGTTAGTAGTCACTTGTTCATATACTCCCAGGAATAGTGTCACATAAGCTTCCCAGAAGTCACATAAAGGTAGGAGAGAACGAATTCCTCAGTTATCTTCTAGTCTTCATATGCGTGCTATGGCACATGCACACATATACATCATGTGAATGTACATGCACACACATACGCACAGATACACAATACATAATAGAAGAAGAAGAAGAAGAAGAAGAAGAAGAAGAAGAAGAAGAAGAAGAAGAAGAAGAAGAAGAAGAAGAAGAAGGGATGCTGGAGAGATGACTCTGTAGTTAAGAGAACTGGCTGTTCTTCCAGACCCCCTTCAGGAGTCTGAATTGGGCTCAGGAGAAGGAGGTATCCTCATTCAAAGCACAGGTGATAGTGCTTTTGCTGGGCTCCCCAGATGTAGCCTTGGCATATCTACTGAGAACAAGATAGTGCGAGAGTTTATTCAGGTTTCTTCCCAGCAAGTTAAAGGGGCATTTGGGGATAATGATGAATGAGTCACTGTGCCCTTTCTTAAATTAACAGTTCATTCTGTGATCCGCAGTTTTTGTTTTTTGTTTTTTTTACTTCTCCTGTTGCTCCCTGCATCACCATTGACTGACTAATTGGAGGGGGGGGGCAGAAATTCTGTAATACCAAGTGTGAAGTTCCCATTTGTACTAATAAGTTTATGGGTTGGCCCCGAATTGAGGGTATAATAGGCTCCTGGGGGAGCAATTTGAAAGAGCTTTGGCCCCACTATTCTTCCAGAGCCAAAATTGGCTTTATCCAGGGAGGGCCCACCTGCTTGAGGGTTTTCATTTGTCCAGTGTCCTAATTCCTTGCAGTATATACTTTGGTCTCTTTGCATATTCTTCCTCTTCTTATCACAGGGTGTGTGGACAAGGTTGAAGGGACTGAGGGGCTTGTAGCATGGTTACTGTAACTGTTTATCTTTTTAACCAACATCTCCTTTGCTATCTTGATTGTCAAACACTTTCTGGGCTATCTCTAGCTGCTATGACCTATTCTTTCCTGCAAATCCATCCATTCTTTGTACCTTTTTATGTATACTAGGGGCTGACTGAGGAACAAAGGCCAGGTTAATCACCTTGAGGTCTGCTGGATCTTCTGGATCGATGAGACATTAAGCCTCCAAGAATGACTCAAGAAAAGCTAAAGGTGATTTACCTGGGCCTTGTTTTATGATGTCTGATGCCTTAAATACCTTGGTGGACTTCTGGGCCACCAATTTCAATCCTTCCAATATAGCCTGATGGTACTCACTGAATGAGCTCTGAACTTCCTCAGTCCTACTGCCTAGGAAGGACTGTCATTGCATTTGTCTTCTTCACTGGTCAGTGGATCCATCTCAGGGAGTACCTTAGCTGACTCAGTCAGAATCCATTCCTTTTCCTCCACAGTGAAGAGGGCACATGAGATTTGTTGGCAATAGTCTGAAGGAGTAAGGTGCTTAAAGAAGACAGAGTCAATGTCTACTGGTTATAAAAGTAGAAAAGCTCTTAGAAGTAGAAACATCTTACCATCTTAGAAATGCTAAATGAAACAAATATAGAAACTTCTTAGACATAATATAAGATTTCATGCAAATTAACATTTAATTTAGAATTTGAGTTGAATCTACATGTTGGAAAGGCTTGCAATGAAAAATAGATTCACACTGTTCAGAAAAAAGCTAATGCCATTAAACTTGAGTATTTTAAATATTCTCTAGATAGTAGTAATTGTAATTCTGCCATGATTATTAATTTCTGTGGCATTTCTATTAGAAATGTAGAAAAGAAATAAACTGCAATTTTAATAAAAAGACAGAGACAAGGAGCCCAGGTTTATGTTGAAGGGGGTTTGGGTTTTCCAGTTGTATAAACACCAATTACAGAACAAGGAACACAGACATATCAGTGGAAGGGAAGAAATGACTACAGTTTCCTCTGACCTCTACATGCTCCATGCAATGTACACCCCACACATGTACAGAAACACAAATAATTTTTAAAGCCAATTATGGTAGCACAGACCTATAATCTCAGAATTTGGGAGGATGAGGCAGGTGGATCATGAGTTCAAGGCCTGGGCTCTGTGGAAAGACAAGATCAATTGAGAGAAAGGAAACATAGGAAGAGAGAATGTTAAATGGTACCACAGAAGGGAAAAAAAATCATATATAACAAAGTTAAAAGTGTATTTACACTTTTACTCATTTATCTTGAAAATAAACTACCACAAATGTTTGAAATATAATTTTATTCACTTAAAGTTATTCATGAATACTCAAATAGTAGTTATTGGTGTTTTGGTCATCAAAATGTCAACGTACAAATCATTCTCTTATTAAAAAAGTATTTAAATTAGAGTGTTCTGTTGCTCAGTACTCTAAGCAAGTATTAAATTTAGCATTACTAACAAAAGGACAACTTAAATGGATATCTTTTTTTTTTTTTAAACTTTATTTATTTATCTTGGTGTTTGTCTGGAACTGGAACTACAGACAGTTGTTAGCTGCCATGTGGGTGCTGGGAATCGAGCCCGGGTCCTCTGGAAGAGCACACGATGCTCTTAACCACTGAGCCATCTCTCCAGCCCCCTTAAATGGATATCTTAAGCTAGAGTGATAGCACATTTCTTTAATACCAGCACTGCAGATACAGGAGAATCTCCAAGTTCAAGGTAAGTTTGAGGTTCAGAATGAGGCCCTATCTTTAAAAAAAATGTACTTCTGATTAAATATAAGTGTAAAAACATCTATAAAATATTTTGTGAATAAGGGTTGGGGCTCAGTTTGAAGAGTACCTGACTAGATCCACAAAGCCCTGGAATCAATCCACAGTCCTTCATAAACAAGATGTTGCTAATGTTCACCTATGATCCCAGTATTCATGGTGGTGAAAGGACAAATAAAAGCTACAGATAAAAAAAAAGTTGGTCATTTCTGGCTACATATCTAGTTTGAGGCCAGCTTGGGTTACATGAGATTCTGTCTCAAAAACATAAAAATATATTGCAAATGAGTTTTGAATGTATTAAACCAGAAAGTAACTTTATCATACTCCTAATATTTACTGAGTTTTATTTTAGTGTGATACATTTTATATACTGTTGGCAGCTAACAACTGCCTATGATTCCAAGAGATCTGACACCCTTACACAGTTATACATGCAGGCAAAATACCAATTCACATAAAATAAAAATAAATATTAAAAAAATGAAACTGTTTCAGTCTTTTACCCATATGGGATAATTACTATAGACACATTCTCAGCTCTTAAATGCCATTTGCTTTTGGTTGATACAGGGTCTTACTATGAAGCCCAGGATAGGCCTGAAATTGCAATCCTCTTGTCCCAGTCTCCTGAGAATTAGAATTACAATTGTGTAACACATTTAACTTCAAATGTCTACAATTATTAAACTTTGTGAGTTCTTATGTGATTGTTGCGACTTGAAGAATATGAAAATACTCTCCCACATATCTTACAATCATAAGGCTTCTCTCCAGTGTGAGTCCTCTGATGTACAGAAAGGTTTGAATAATGAGCAAAAGCTTTTCCACATTCTTTACATTTATAGGGATTTTCTCCAGTATGAATTCGCAAGTGTCGGTTTAGGCCTGAAGAATCAGTGTAGGATTTCCCACATTCTTCACATTTATAGGGTTTTTCTCCAGAATGAGTTCTTAAATGTTCAATAAGACAGAAAGATCTAGCAAAGGCTTTCCCACATTCTTTACAAACAAAAGGTCTTTCTCCAGTGTGTGTTCTTACATGTGAAACAAGGCAGGTGGATGTGGTGAAGGCTTTCCCACATTCCTTACATTCATAGGGCTTCTCTCCAGTGTGAGAGCGGATGTGTTTAGTAAGTCCTGAGGACTGACTGAAGGTTTTCCCACATTCATTGCATTTATAGGGCTTTATTCCAGTGTGGGTTTGAACATGCTTCTTAAGGTATGAGGGATTTCCAAAGGCTTTTCTACATTTCTTACATTCATAAGGTTTTTCTTCAGTGTGTAGTCTCACATGTTTAGTTAAGTAGGAAGAAACACTGAAGGCTTTCCCACATTCTGTACATTTATAAGGCCTCTCTTCAGTGTGGGTTCTCATGTGCTTACTGAGGTAAGCTGGGTACTTAAAACTTTTTCCACATTCTTTGCATCTATAGGGAGTTTTTTCACTGAGATGTCCAAGATCTGTGGAAAGAATAAAGCTGCTCCCATACTCATTCCATTCATAGAGTTTTTCTTCATTTTGGGTTTCCAGAGAGGCCTGAAGATTTGATTGGTTAACGAAGCCTTGCCCACAGTCTCCACAGTCAAGGGGATTTTCTTGTAAGCATTTTATCTTGCACATATCATTAGGAGTCAGGCTGAGGGTTTTTTCATGCTCATTAAGTTCAGAAAGTTTGTCTCTAATAGAAGTATTCAAATTCAAAGTAAATAAGTCTTTTCCATGCTGAAAACATTCATAATTATTCCCTGAATCTTCAAGTATCTTGTGTGCCTTAACATCCAAGTGTTTGCTAGAGACTTTATCACGTTGGGTAAAGTCACAGAATTCATAAACATTACTGATTTTTTTCTGTGGATAAATGGAATGAGTAAAGTCTACTGTTTTGTAAATAATAAGTATTTTCATAAATTATGCTACATCTGTATACTTCCTTCTAACTGGGTGATGGAAAAATACTGATAAGGTCTTTTGTCATTTTCTAATAATACATGTAAAGAAAAATGTGCACTTATGGAAACTGAGGAAAACAGTATTTTATTGTTGTTTTGGGGTTTTGTTGTGTGTGTGTGGGTGTGTGTGTGTGTGTGTATTCCTGTGTATGAATTTGGCTGTGCACTTGCCTCACTATGTATGTATGGTTCTGAAGACAACCTCCAATGTCAGTCCTTGATTTCTACCTTATATGAGACAAGGTCTCTGTTTTCCTGCTGTATTCACCAAGTTATATGGTCTGCAAGATTCTGGGAATCCCCTGTCTCTGCTTCCTAACTCCCTATAGGAATGATAGAATTACAGATGCTTTGTGCCTTAAAGCAGGCTTTTACATGGGTTCTGGGCATCTAAACTCAGGTCATCATGTTTGTATGATAAATGCTTTTACCTACTGATATATCTTCTTAATTCTGTGTGTTTGTGTGTGTGCGTGTGTGTTAAAAAGGGGAAATGGGTGGAGGGATGGGTCAGCAGTTATAAGCACTTGTTGCTATTGTAGAGGACCTAGGTTCAATTCCCAGCACCCATATAATAGCTCACAATCCCAGTTCCAGAAGGTCCAACAAGAATGCATGTAGTATACATATACTCATGCAGATCAAACATTCATACACATAAAATAAGATAATTTTTTTAAGAAGAAAGGGTTTATTTTGGCTCAAGTTTCATAAAGACACACTTTTAATGAAACACTTAGGACATTCCCATAAATGGCATTTATGTTCATAGCATTTCTCTAGATATTGCTCCCTTCTGGGTAGATGCTAATTCTCCTTGAATGCTCAAACTTTTCTGAATGTAGAACCCTAACCCTAACCCAAAAAAATGTATTTATTAATCTTACCACATATATCCCACTGTAGGTTTGTTCCTTCAGCAACTCTTGTTGAAATGTAAACTCATCACTAAAAAGTTGCATTTCGTAGTCTGAAGGAAAAAAAGGGGGTTGAAGGAAGATATGGTTGAATTCAGGTTTTGTTTTTTAAGATTGTGTTTCTTTTTTTAAATATTTATTTTTATTTTATGTGAATTGGCCTTTTGCCTGCATGTATAACTGTAAGGGTATCAGATCTTGAAATTACAAACAGTTAGCTGCCATGTGGATGCTGGGAATTGAACTCAAGTCCTCTGGAAGAACAGTCAGTGCTCCTAACCACTGAGCCATCTCTCCTGTCCCAAGATTGTGTTTTTATTAGTGTGTATGTGGATGTGTTTGTGTAGATGTATGCCATGTGCTGTGATACTCAGAGATACCAGAAGAGGGTATTAGATACTCTGAGGATAATGTGACAGGCAATTGTGAACCTTCTGACATGGGTACTGAAAACCAAATTTATGTCCTTTGGACAAGCAGAAAATGTTCTTAACCACTGAGCTATTATGTCTCTAGGCCTATGACTTCAGAAATTAAAAACAAAACGGTAAGAGGCCTGAGGAGATGGTTTGATGAATAGAAGCATAAGGACTGAGTTTGGATAACCAGCACCTATGTAAAAGCCTAGTGTGGCTGCATGTGTCTAACCCAAGCAGTATAACCAGTTTGGCTGAAATGTCAAGTTCTAAGACTATGCCTTACAGGATAAAGTGGAGAAGAAATTGAGGAAGACACCCCAATAATAACCTGTGCTGGGCTGGTGCGTGCACACACTAAATATTATCAAATGATAGAACTGACTTGGAGTTCTTTTCTTTTTCTTTATTCTAAGTCCTTGCTGCACTGGTTGCCTCTGCTTCTTGAGTGCTGGGATCAAAGGTATGAGCCTGGCCTAGCTATTTCTCTTTCAATAAACACAGCTAAAAATAGCTGGATATAGTGGAATATGACTTTAAATCCCAGTACTTCAGGGGCAGAGACAGGAGGGACCCTGAGTTAGAGGCCAGCTTGGTCAACACAGTGAGTTCTAGGACAGCCATGGCCACATAGAAAGACCCTATCTTAAAAAATTAACAAACAGCTGGGCAGTGGCGGCACAGGCCTTTAATCCCAGCACTCAGGAGGCAGATGCAGATGAATCTCTGATTTGGAAGCTAGCCTGGTCTACAAAGTGGGGTCCAGGAGAACCAGGACTGTTACAAAGAGAAACCCTGTCTTAAAGAAACAAAAACAGGGGCTGGAGAGATGGCTCAGCGGTTAAGAGCACCGTCTGCTCTTCCAGAGGACCCGGGTTCGATTCCCAGCACCCACATGGCAGCTAACAACTGTCTGTAGTTCCAGTTCCAGGCAAACACCAAGGCAAATAAATAAATAAATAAAGTTTTAAAAAAAAAAAAAAAGAAACAAAAACAAACAACCCCTTGAAAACCAAAAAGAACAAACAAACCAAGTAAATATAAACTTGGAGACAGAGAAATGGCTTGGTGGTTAAGGCTTGCTGTTCTTGTAGAGAACTCCAGTTTGGTTCTCATCACCCATGTTGGGGGCTTAAAACTGCCTGCAAGTGTGGCTCGAGGGGAGTCAAAGCCTCTGGCCTCTGCATACACTCACGTAAGTACACGCACAGATGCCTTCCTTCACATCAGATTTTAAAACAGTAAGGGGCTAGAGAGAAGACTCAGCAGGTAAAAGCACTTGTTCTTGTGGAGGACCTGAGTTTGGTTCTGAGCATCCACATGGTGGCTAACAACCATCAGTAACTCCATTTTCAGGTGATCTCACATCATCTTCTGGTCTCCAAGGATACTGTATACATGTGTGACACAGATATATACTTCCGGGCAAGTAAAACCACATACACTTAAAATAATTTTAAATTTAAAAATCAAATCTTTAAACAAACTGAAAACTTGAATATTCTCCTTGGGACGTCCTTCCCTCTCCAGAGTTTTCTCATTTTTTTCCTTTTCTTTAATAAATCTGTGTCCACTATGCTTAAAAAAAAAAAAAAAAGTAAAGAATTTAGAAGTCAGGTCAGCTGGGGGTGGTATACGGCTGTATTGCCAGAGTGTGGGAGACTGCAGCAGTAAGAACAAAAGTTCAAGACCAGCCTCAGAAAGGGGAGGAGGAGTCCATAGTGCAGCTCAATGATAAACTGCTTGTTTGGTATGCACAGGACCTCCAGAGAGAGAGAGAGAAAATGCCACTGTCCTTGTTTTATTTCTGTTGCTTTTATAAACAGCATGACTAAAAACAACTCTGGGCAGAGCTGGAGAGGTGGCTCAGAGGTTAAGAGCACCTGCTGCTTTTCCGGAGGTCCTGAGTTCAATTCCCAGTAACCACATGATGGCTCACAACCGTCTGTAATGAGATCTGGTACCCTCTTCTGGCTGCAGGCATGCAAACAGAACACTGTATACATAATAAATAAATAAATCTTTTTTAAAAAAGAAAAAAATCAACTCTGGGCAAGAAAGGGTTTATTTGGATTACAATCCCAGGGGACGTCCCAGGAATTCAAGGCAGGGCCTTGAAGACAGGTCTGCTTGTTACAGCACTACCCTAAATCAACGAACTCACTTTATAGCTAAAGTGGAAGACACTGCTTGCTGGCAGCAGGCTTATATGCTCAGCAGGCCAGGAATTTAGACCAGGCTGGCTTCAAACTCATATAGCTATCCATCTCTGCCTCTTGAGTACTACAGTTATAAGTGTGGAACACCATACCCAGCTTTCAGCTACCTTTCTTATACAGTTCTGGAATACCTATGTAGGGAATGGTATTAACTGGTGTGCTGGATTCTTCCACATGAATTAGCAAGTAAGACAGTCCCCTACAGACATGCCCACAGGCCAATCTGATCTATGCAATTTGTCAATTGAGAATCTTTTCCTATATAATTCTATGGAGTATCAAACTGACAGTTAAAGATGTGAGTCATAATTTTATATGACTGAATACAAAATAATTTCTTGAAAAAATAAAGGAAAATACATACATATAAACACAACAAAAGATACTTTCATACACCCATATACTCATTTTGGTGGTGCTTGGGATGGAATCCAGAGCCTAGTGAATACTAGGCAATACCACCTGAGTTATACCACCCAGCAGCAAGATAAATGTGATCGGGTATTGCACAAACTCTAGTTAGTATATAATGAAAACCCGAAGCCAGATACTGGAAAAATGTTGGAATCAAATCAGAAACAAACCATGGCCACTCAGCTAACTCCTCAGGCCTGTCTCCAGGAATCCTCCAATGGAATGTCTCTGAGTCCTCAGACAAAAAGGGAAAGTCTCTGGGAAAGCTGAAAAACCTTCTTCTTCTGCTCTGCCCAGCTCTCTTAACTTCCTCTTTCCACATTCCTAAAGCTAGGGTCAAAGGTGTAGGTCAGCCCTCCCTGACCTGGCTTGGTTCTGTGGTTAACTCTGATATTCCAGAAATATTTTATTAAATATACTTCACCACAATCAGGGTTGGAAAGTATCAAAATACCTGTACAAAGAGCATACATGTAAATTATGGCATTCAAGAAGAAACAGAACAGGGGACTGAAAAGATGGCTCAGTGGTTAAGATATTTGCTGCTTTTCAGAGAATTCAAGTCCTAGTACCCTTACAACTATCTGCAACTCCAGCTACAGAGGATCTGATACCTCTGGCCTCCATGAGGACCCACATTCATATGCAGACACATGTAGACATACATATCTATACATGATTTTAAAAATAGTAAAGGAAGTTGGAAAGATGGCTCAGTAATTAAAAACACTTGCTGTTATTGAAGAGGACCTAGGTTCAGTTCTCAGCACCCATATGGCAGCTAGGACTGTCTATGACTTCAGTTTCAGGGGCTCTGAAGCACTCTTTTGGCTCTGTGGGCACTAGGCAAGCATGTGATGCAGTTTATATACATGCAGGCAAAACATGTACACACATAAGGTAAAAATAAATATTTCTCATAATAATAAATAAATAAATAAAATATTTCTTAAAAATAGTAGAACAAATATTTATTTATAAAAGAAGGCTGGGCTGGGGTGATGCATGCCTTTCATCTCAGCTCTTTTGAGGCAGAGGGAAGAAGATCTCTGTGAGTTCATGGCCAACCTATCTACAGGTCAAATTCCAGGACAGCCAGGAATATACAGAGAAACCCCATCTCAAGACAAAACAAAACAAAACAAAACAAAACAAAACAAAAAAACAAAGGAGGAGAAGGAAGAAGAAGATATAGAACAGAAGCCAGGAAGCCTGGTGGTGCACCCCTTTAATTCCAGCAGCTGAGAAGCAGCAGAGGCAGACGGAATTCTTTGAGTTAGAGGCCTGCCTGGACTACCTAGAAAGTTCCTGGCCAGTCTGAACTATTTATTCAGTGATACCTTGTCTTGAAAGAAAGGCAGAAATGTTTTCATGGACAAAAGGTGAATGAAGATGAAAAACTAAAGATACCCTGTTTTCTCAGAATTCATATTTTTAAGATCAAAAGCATCCTAAATAGTTTCTTTCACACTCACCTTGGTGGTCTCTTCTCTGCAGTGTTCCCAACTCTTCTTCTAACTGTGAGATCAGGTTGGGTTTGAGCAGGAAACAACCTATACACAGGAAATGATGTACAATAGTCATGAACACATCAAGTACCCTCAGATAATCCAGGAATGTTGTTCCTTCTTACACTCATGAAATTATTTAAGAAAGGCTAAGTGGTTTGAAGAAAATGGCCCCCAAAGACTCAGAGGAAATGGCACTATGAGGAGGTGTGGCTTTGTTGGAGGAAATGTGTCACTGGGATGGCCTCTGAGGTTTCAAATGCCCAAGCCAGGCCCAGTTTCTCTCTCTTCCTGCTGCCTGCAGATCTGGATATAGAATTCACAGTTCCTTCTCCAGCACCATGTCTGCCTGTGCACTGCCATGCTTCTCACCATGACGACAGTAGGCTAAATCTCTGAACTGTAAGCCAGTCCCAGTTAAATGCTTTCCTTTGTAAGAGTTGCTGATCATGGTGTCTCTCACAACAATAGAACTTTGACTAAGACAGCTGTAAATGACCTTTCTCTGTTTCTAAAAGATTATCTCTAAATCTTAAAGCCCAAGTCAATAATTATGCACACTTATAACTAACACTGTCACTTAGAAAACTGAGTTAAACCAAGACTTTCTTCTGCCCACTCGTCTCTCCATCTTTCTTTCTTCTCTCTCTCTCTAGCATATTATGTATTTTAGGCTGGCTTCAAAGTACTATGTAGCTGAGGTTGCCTTTGAACTCCTGTTAGCTTCTAAAGCCACACCCTCCTGAGCTCTGACATCAAGCCCCATTTAAAGAAAGATTCCTGTTTCTGAATCCCCCTCTCTCCCTTTGTCTTATCTTAGAAGTGTTTCTATTCCCCCTCTTCCTTCCCTCCCTCTTTCTCTCCCCTCCCCCTTCTCTGCTATTATAACCATCTCTGCTATCATAACTCCTGTTATCATAACCTTCCGTTAACCATAACCACACCCATATGACAATAAAGCTCTTTTCTAGATAGAAACAGCTTTAATGGCTCCTGCTATCTGATAGCTGCTGCCTTCTGCCACATTCTCATGTGCATCCATAGAAATCAGCCACCAGATAACTGGGTAAATCCGAACCATACCAAATACCCACAAAATCCTAACAACTCAGGATCCTCCTGCCGCCACCACCAAAGTTCTGGGATTACAGATGTGTCTCCCCACATGTGCACTTGGACTACATTAAGAATTTGTTAGATTTATGTATTATTTAGCGTGTGTGTGCAGGGTGTGCATATGTGCTATGTCAAGTGTAGAGGGCAAAGGACAACTTGCAAGAGTCAGTTCTCGCTTTCTATGACATGAGTCCCAGGGTCTGAAATCAAGCCGTCAGGTTTGGCCACCAGTGCCTTGACCTTCTTTTTTTTTTTTTTTAAACTTTATTATTTATTTATTTATTTATTTGCCTTGGCGTTTGCCTGGAACTGGAACTACAGACAGTTGTTAGCTGCCATGTGGGTGCTGGGAATCGAACCCGGGTCCTCTGGAAGAGCAGATGGTGCTCTTAACCGCTGAGCCATCTCTCCAGCCCCGTGCCTTGACCTTCTGAGCCATCTTGCCAGCCCTGTTGAGTCACATTTGAAGAACAAGCACAGTGTAGATTACAATTCATCAGTGCTGGGACTAAGCTTCTGTTATGTGTTACTGGACTAGAAATGACTTTAATGATGCTGAAATACAGTTGGTCCACAGCACTCCTCTCCTCCCTACCAGGCCAGGAGGGCAAAGGCAGGCAGTCCTACCTGCTGAGGACAAGTTCTGGTAGGTCTCCAGCATCACCTCTCTGTAGAGGTTTCTCTCAGTTTGATCCATTAGAACCCACTCCTCTTGGGTGAAGTCCACAGCCACATCATCAAAGGTCACCAAGTCCTAAATCATAGACATGCAAGTCTGAGTAACACATGACAATAGGCACGACACCATAATGCTCTTTGGAGAGGCATGAGAACAAAGCCTCTGGGGCTCTGAGAGTCCTGGAACTGGTCTATAAGTCACTCCAGTCACTCTCAACTGAAGGCACTCGTGACACTGATGACACATGGCAAGGTCTCCTTTCACCTTAGTCTCTGTCCCCTGCCCTGGGAAGGGAACCCAGGGAGTCACACGCACTAGGCCAGTGCTCTAACTCTGGGCTGCGTACCAGCTCTTTCATTTTCAACATTTTTCTTACATGTATTTATTCATGTGTGTGTTTGCAAGTGTGTTTATATGTTACTGTGAGTATGTGGAGGTCAGAGAACAACTTGGAAACAACAATATGGAAAGTCAATTCTTTCCTTTAAATATATGGGTCTCAGAGGTCAAACTCAGACTTGGTGGCAAGTGCTTCTATACACTGTGTCTCTCGCCGGTGTCTTCTCTGTATTTTGGTTTTGTTTGCTTCGTTTTTATACAGGGTCTTCTTTTGTAGCCCTGACTGGGCTGGAACTCACAGACATCTACATACAGATAAACAGACATCTCTGTCTTCTGAGAACTAGATTTTAAAGTTCTATGCCAATACACAGTTTTTTTTTTTTTTTAATTATGAAACAGGATTGATAAGCCACACCCTAAGTACCTGAGAGGACAGCCCTGTATCACCAAACCTGGTTCATTTCTTATTTAATTAGGTCAGGGTCTCATGTAGGAGAGTCACAATCAGTAACTACTGGACAACTAGAGCAATGTTCAAAATGGCACCTCTCTAATTTGAGGGCTCTGCTCTCTGGGACCAACTAGGGACTTCGTCCTTGAATAAGGTGCTCAATATACTTGAGAAACTGGTGACTTAGGCTAGGATGATGGCTCAGGGGTGATAAAGTACAGCTATTCAAACCTGAAGACCTGAGCTTGACTTCTTAGGACCTATGTAAAAACCAAATGAGGTGGCGGCTTCTGAGGCACCTCTGAGATGGCAGAGGGAGACATGGGAATCCCGGAAACTCCTAGACCTAGTTTAGCACTCACAGCTATGAATGATGAGATCGCCTCAAACAAGGGAGACAGCGAGGAATGACATACAGACTGCTATGACTTCCACTTGCATGTCATGGCACTCATACACATTCATCTTCACAGACTAAAAAAAAAAATTTAATCTTTATTTTATGTGTTTTGCCTGTAATTATGTCTGTGTACCATGTGAATGCAGTGCCCACAGAGGCCAAAAGATAGTGTCTGATCCCTGAGACTAGTGCTGGGAGCTGAATCTGGGTCCTCTGAAACAGCAGCCAGTGCTCTTCATCACTGAGCCCCTTCTCCGGTCCCAGAGGTTTAAAAGAAAAAAAAGATGGGCAAGAATTATGGCTCAGAAATAAAGACATTTGCCTGCATCCATGAGGACTTGTGCTCAGTCAATACCCTGCAAGCTGACCTCTGACCTCTAAACACATGCTGTGCTATATAACACATACACACAAAATAAACAAAACGTAATAAGAATATTTCTTAAAAGAGAAGTTAAACATTCAAGTCTGTGTGGAAGGAAGCATCTACTTGTGGAGGTCAAGTATGACCATTAGGACATAAATGAGGACAATTACCTGAGGACAATATGGCAGGCAGGAAGTCAACATCCTGGAGGGTCCTATCTTTTTTTCATCAAGGAAGACTAGGTTCTTAGAAAGAGTCCTGGGAAAGAGAAGAGATATGAGCTGCCCACAGTTCCCATATACCTAAAAACCTTTTCACCTTATAGTGAAATCCCCTGCAGGCTGGAGATGATTTGGATTAGAAGCACTTGCTGGCTCCTCCAGAGGACTTGAATTCAGTTCCCAATATCTATATCTACAGCTCACAACTGCCTACAATTTTAGCTCCAGAGCATCTAGTGTCCTTGTCTGTTCTGAGGGCAGTGCACTCATGTGCCCATATACCCTAACACAGACACATAAATAAATAAATCTTTTTTTTCTTTTTGAGACAAGGTCACACTATGTAGTTTCGACTGGCTTAGGACTCTGTATTTAGGTCAGAATGGGTCTGTCTTTATGGCTCTGGCTGACTAGGTATTCACTACAAAGTCTATGTTGACCTTGAACTCACAGCAATCTTCCTGCCTCAGCCTCCCCCATGATGGGATTACAATCATGTACATTACTCTGAGCTTCCCAGTTAATCTTGTACCCTGGGAAGGAATGCACTCTCTACAAAACCCACCATAACCTGCTGCTGTTGCCCATGGACTTAGAACAGGTAAACCCCAGGCAGCGAGGTGTACAGCAGAGTCAAGAAAAACACTCACATTCAACTAAACCATTCCCATGAGACATGTGGAAATATGTCTCAGAAGAAAAGCAGGAAACAAGTCTGGGGCAGACACTAAAATCTTTTTAAAAAAAAAAAAAAAAAAAAAAAAAAAAAAAAAACTTTATTTATTTATTTATTTTCCTTGGTGTTGGCCTGGAACTGGAACTACAGACAGTTGTTAGCTGCCATGTGGGTGCTGGGAATCGAACCCGGGTCCTCTGGAAGAGCAGACGGTGCTCTTAACCGCTGAGCCATCTCTCCAGCCCCCAGACACTAAAATCTTTAAACCAAGAACAGTGGACAGAAACATTAGATGCTGCCAATTTCACAGGCATGGGACAGATAGATACCCACATACCTGGTTCTGACAGCCTGGTTAATCAGCTGGCAAACCTGAACTCAATGCAATCTACAGTTAATGAAGTGATATGCAAAAGCTTTCTTCCCTGATTTGATGGCTTATCTAATCACTGGATGGGACTTAGAATTACCTAAGAAAGGAGCCTCTGGACAAGGTGAATGAATTGAAATGGAAACAATTACACTAAATATGAGCAGTATCATTCCTTCTTTGAAAAATAATTTGTATTGTTTTAATGTACCTGTGCATGTGTTTACCACATGCGTGCACTTGCCTAGATGCCAAATGAGGGTGACACAGGCCTTGTAGCTAGAGTTAGAGGCAGCTGCAAGCCACTATAGAGCTAGGAATCAAACTGAGGTCCTATGGAAAAGCAATGTATTCTCATCTATTTCATATATTCTGGTTTTGAGTCTGGGTTGCCCTGTGTAGCCCTGGCTGTCCTGAAACTCACCTCTGTAGACCGAGATGACCTGGAATTCACAGAAATCTGCCTGCCTCCGCCTCCTAAGTGCTGGGATTAAAAATGTGCATCACCACTTATGTATTCTCTTAAGCACACAGCCATTATTCAAGTTTCATATCATTCTTTAAAATATTTTTTTAATGTATATAGGTGTATTGCCTGCATATACAGGTCTGGGCACCACTTGTATGCCTGATGACCTCAGAGACCAGAAGAGGGTGTTGGATCTCTTGGAACTGGAGTTATGACAGTTGTGAGCCACCATGTGGGTATTGGGAATTGAACCCTTGTCCTCTGGAAGAGCAACAGCCGGTGTTCTTACCCACTGGGCCATCTCTCTAATCCCCTATTTCTTTTTATTTATAAAACTCTGAGTACAAGAAGAACAGAGAGAGAGGCCAGGTAGAGCATCCAGAGAGAGCCGCCACAGACAAGATGAGGAGACAGCAGCACACAGAGGAAAGAAGCTGAAATGCTGCTCTGAGGAAAGATACTGAGCCACACGGCCAAACAGGATAAGAAAGATGTGTTAGTTTAAGACTAAAGAGCTAGCAAATTATATGCCTGGGCCCTAGGTCAATCAGTGCAAAAATAATACAAGCGTCTGTGTGATTCTGTGGGAGTGAGAGTGTTTCTGTGGGACTATGGGTCTGAACCTCTGAGCTAGACCAGAAAGTCCAGGCAGAAATCATTTATAACAGTGTTCTGGCTCCTCTGCTTCTTGACAGTGGCTATAATAGGAGTAGTGACCTTAAACTCCAGCCATGGTGACTTTACCAGGATGGATCAGGCCTCTGAACTGTGAGCCAAAATGAACTCTTCCTGCTTCAGGTTGTTTCTGTGAGGGTATTTAATCACAACAGGAAAAGTAACAATCACACCAGGTGATGGGTAGAGATAGGATCCTACATAAGAACCTTTGGCTGAATTTCTGTGGGCTTGTATAGCCCTCTTCCTCCAATTTACATGGAAAATATCATCTCATGAGGTTGGTTAAAAGGGGGGGAGGGCTGGAGAGATGTCTCAGAGGTTGAGAGCACTGACTGTTCTTACTGAGGTCCTGAGTTCAATTCCCAGCAACCATATGGTGGCTTATAACCATCTATGATGACATCTGGTATCATCTTCTATATACTGTATACATAATAAATAATATGTATACTGTATACATAATAAATAAATACAAAAAAAAAAAAGAAACCAGATTGGTAAAAGGCCTTTGCCAAGTTCTGGGGTGTGCTAGGGATGCAGCTCAGTAAGAAGGGAACTTGATTAGCATGGCCAGTTAACTGGCTCTATATCCATTATGAGAGTGATACAATCCATTATTGAGATTCTCAATTTAAACAGGAATAATCAGAGCAACAGAAATCAAGTGTGTGGCGCTTGATTTCACAAAATCATGAATGAGCAAGAGATTACACCAACTGTTTTCTGGGTAACTTTGCTTCTGCTCACACCATTATGTGTGTACTTACAAAACACTTTATCTGGATTGGTAAAATGGTTCAGTGGGTAGAGATACTTGCCACTGAGCCTGAAGATTTGAGGTCAAATCCCCAGCACCCATATTAAAAAGCAAGGGTTGGGGAGGTGGCTCAGTGGGTAAGGGAGCATGCTCCCAAGCCTGAGGACACAAGTTCGGTCCCTGGGACCCACATGGAATAGGAGAATGAGTCCTCTGACTCCCACTGTCCTACACACACACCCAACAAACACAACAAGCAAGAAACATAAAATTGAGCATGCTGCATGTGCCTGTAACCCAAGCATTGGAAGTGCGGTGGAAGAGGGCCACTGGCTAGCCAGCCTAGATGAACAGGTGAGCTCACAGCTCAGTGAGAGACTATGTCATAAGACAATAAGGTGGACAGCAACATTCTACCCTGGTGGAATCCACATGGGAATATAGGAGCACACACATGCATGCTCGCACACACATCCAAATCCTTTTCTTCTTTTATTTTTTTATTGTGTGTGTGTGGGGGGGAGGGAATATTCGATGCCTCAGTGCACATGTGGAGGTCAGAGGACAGACTGTAGGAGTCAGTTTTCTCTTTCACCATTGCCTACTTAATTAACTAGCTCTCCAGACCAGTCTTTTTTGAGACAGCATCTCACTACGAACCCAGGCTGGCTTTGTACTATGATCCTCCTATCTCAGATTTCCAATGGCTGAATTTACAACTGTGAGCCACCATGCCCTCCACTAAAATCCATCTTATAGTTTATCTACTGCTATGTAAAGATAACCACAGGGATTCCTAAGCCAGAGCCTTTGCTGCTTTCCTTCCTTCTTTCTTTCAAGACAGGTTTTCTTTGTATAGTCCTGGCTGTCCTAGAATTCACTTTCTAGATCAGGCTGCTCTTGTACTCACAGAGATCCCCCTGCCTCTGCCTCCCTAGTGCTGGGATTAAAAGCATGTGTCACCGCTGCCCAGCTTTTTTTTTGTTTCTGCTACTAAAGTTATTTGCTTAGTTGGATGACTTACTCCACTAGATTAAGAACAGCCCAGGTTGAATTTTGTCAGTATGCTTGAATTAAGCGTGATATGTTTTATCATAAATTAAGACATGAATGAATGACTAGGTTTTTGCAATTTTGCTTTTTTCAACTTCCCTCTCCCTCCTTTAAAGCCAGGTCTCATGTAGTCCAGCTGGTATCAAACTCACTACATAGATGAGGCTGGCCTTCAACTCTTAATCCTCCTGCCTCAACCTTCCTAGTGCTCAGATTACAGGTGTGTGCTACTATGCCCAGCCTCTTCAAAACAGCTGAGTCATTTCCCCTACACTGAGCACAATCATGTTGCTTTGGGTATGTGTTCATGTGTGCATAAGTGTAGAAGCTAGAAGTTAATTTCAAATGCCTTGCTTAATCATTCTTGTTTAAAGATTTATTTTTATGATTTATTTTTGTGAGTGCCTGTGGAGCCAGAGAGCACTGGATTCCCAGAAGCTGGAGCTACAGGAGTTGTGAGCCACCAACCTGGGTGCTGGGAACTGCACCCAGGTCCTCTGCAAGGACTACCTGCTCTCAAGCACTACGCCACCTCTCTAGCCCTCTCCAACTTACTGTTTTCAATACAAGGGCTCTCACTAAACCTACTGATCAGGCTCTTTGACCAGGTCATTTCTGAGATGCCCCCAACTCCGTCTCTTCAGTCTCCCGGTTACAAATGCTCATGCCACCAGACGTGGTTTCTTACATGGGTTCTGGAATTATAAACCTGTGTTACCTACTACACACAGCTGTGCAATTGCCTACTTGAGAAGAAAAAGACTTTTGTTTTGTTTTTGATGTTTGTGGTATATGTACATTTGTGAGCAAGTGTACATGATCTTGTGTGCAGAGGCCAAGGTGGGGCATTGGGTTGTTTTGCTTTATTTCCTTGAGACAAGGTCTTTCACCAAAATTGGAACTTGGCCTACAGTCAACAAACCCCAGCGATCCTCTGGCCTGAGCTCCCTCAAGAACAGCTCTGTAGTTAAGACATATATATGCACAGACACATTTGCTTTTCTATGTGAGACACTGGAGATTTGAATTCAAGTCCAAATGCTTGCAAATTTTGTGTCCAATTTATGCCTTGAGAAGCAGTCCATGGGTGACCTCAAGATAGAAGTTCTAGTCAAATGAGTGACATCAGCTCTGATACAGGGTCATCACTAGTAAGACAGTGGAGGACAGAACAATTTTAAGTGACATCATTAGCTGTGGGAGCTTCTAGGCCAGGGTGATGTTGAGTGCAATGTGAGAGTGGGGGACCCTTTCCAGTTGATATCCTGTCTAGGTGGAGACAGGTGCCTACTTCTGCCATGCTTGGGAAGAGCACCTGATCCCTCTGCCTCCAATTCCCAAGGGCTGGGATTCCTGTCACAACCACCATACTCTACTGGTGGCCTCAGAAGAGATATGTGATGTTCTTTGTTAGGTGCTTGTGTGCCTCCCACTACTGGGAGTAAAGACTTGAGATGCCAACTGCTGGGATTAAAGGTGTGTGCCACCACAGGCTTTTAAGGCTAACTAGAGGCTGTCTCCGCCCTGATTTTCAGGCAAGCTTTATTTGTTAGAACACAAACAAAATATCCCCACAAACCCTTCTAATGCTATGAGCCAACCTTTCTCCAGACCCTTAAATTGGTTCTTTCAGGTATTTTGTTAGAACAAGTAGAAAATAGCAAATACAATCAATGTTTTGCACTCAACGTGACTAACACCCTTCTCAAATTCTTCTCCTCTTACTGTTATGTTCAAAGAACTGGCCAGTATCCATTTAAAATTACTTTTTCCATGGACTGTTAACCCAAGGTGACAGTTTTATGCTTGTTTTGATGGTCACTGTTTCCCTACTTCTGACCAATTATGTGAACTGTCAGATGCCCTCAGAATCACCACACTGAAGCAATCGCCTTTAATACCAGCAATAGTAAGGTTGGGGGGGGGAGATCATGAGTCGAGGCTAGCTTGGACTACCAAAGACTTTGCTTCAAAAAGAAAACTAAACAGGGTGGCCCGACTCCCGAAATGGTGTTTCTACCCAGTGCTCACCTGAAAGCGTCGGAATCGCCAGGTCCCTGCAGCCCCAAGACTTAGGCGAGACTCAACTAAATGTATGTTGACAGGAGATCTTCTTTTCTTCTGGAAAAAAAGAAAAGAAAAAAAAAAATCAGAAAGTTTTCTAGGGACTTTTGAAGAGAGTAAAACAAGCTCGAGTCACGTGTAGTGGCTACGCCTTGTAATCCCAAAACATCAGAAGTTGGGTTAGGAGAACAGGAGTTCGAAACCACTCTGGGCTATTTTGTGAGCCATTGTCTCAAAATGTTTTAAAAAGAAAAAGAACGCAAAAGCATCCCAGCGACCCGGTGTACCAACAGGACGCCTCCCGCCGCCCCCCACCCCCGGACCCTCCACGTCACTGGACTCTAGTTAGGACCAACCCAGGCAGGACTAACACAATTTATTCTTTGACTAACAGGGATGGCGGCGGAAGAGAAGACGGCGATACAGTGTCACTTCCGGGACAACCTCCGCGCAAGCTCGGGCAATGAACGGGTTGGAACCAGTACTCGGCTCCGGGACCCGCCCTGAGCACCGACTTTAAGTGCGTGCCAAGCCACGCGTTGGTGGTGCACGCCTATGATTCCAGCACTTAGGGGGCAGGAGGCTGTCCGTGAGTTCGAAACCAGCCTGGTCTGCAACGCCAGTTCCAGGACCGCAAGGACTGTTACAGGGAGAAACCCTGTCTGGAAAAGCCGAGGCGGAGCCTCCTACTCAGAACAGCCTCCCTACCTCGGGGCGGGACCTCCTGCCTGGGGGGTGGGTTATCTACTCGGGCCGACCTAGCTACGAGTTGCTGGTCTTCTGCCCGGTGGTGAGGTCCCTAGTACTGACCTATCTCGATGCTCTGGGGCAGGTCCCCAGCCGGGAGCCTAGACTCGCAAGTTTGGTTTGGAAGTGGAGTTGCGGTTGTGCGCCCAGCGGGATAGACCTGAAGAGCAAGGTTTCAAGTGAGGACTTGCCCACCGGATGCTCCGAAAAGCCTTGCTGCATGCCTTCCGTCTGGCTGTTCACCCGTAGAGCAGCCCAGCCTACACAGACTGGTCACGTACAGGGAGTTCCAGGGCTGAATGCACGAGGACGCAAAATCGGAGAGAACAGTCGGGCGAGCTAAAGAGGACCGACCTGTAGACTAGAACGTAGTAATCCTAGGATCCAGGATGTGGCTCGTTTGTTGAGCACCTGTGTACCAATTGTGAAGTCCTGCATTATAACCACTACTCAACAAGGGATAAACCAACAAACAAAAAAACCCCAACAATTTACAAAGCTAGGGCTTACTGTGATGGAAGAAGGATCCCACTGAGAAATCCATTCTTTGCTTGTCGGTTTTTTTGTTGTTGTTGTTTGTTTGTTTTAAGTGGGGACGAGGATCAAACCTAGGGCCACGTTGGCCCTGAGATCGATTATTATGTAAAACAAAATGGCAAGTGTGAGCATTTGTAACCCTAGTGCTGGGGAAGAGAGGGAAGAGGAATCCGGGGACTTAGGGGCCAGCCATCCTAGCCCACTTGGTGCGTTCCAGGCCAATGAGAATTGTAAACTTGCCCCAACCCTGTGCTTTTTCATTCCTCTGAGGCTCTGGGCTATCCTGGCAGCACAGTGGGAGCCTGAAACTGCAGCCCAGGTCCCAGCTTCTTGCTTTACTTGAGCTCTGCAGGCATGGCTTGGGCAGGATCCTGGTTCAAATCAATTTTTTGGGACAGGGTTTTTTTCCTTAAATTTGTATTAAATTTCACTGTGTGTGTGTTCTCTCTCCCGTGAAGAGTGCAGTCAGTTCTTTCACCATGTAGACCCCAGGAACTGAAATCAGGTCACAGGGCTGCAGCAGAGACATCTCACTGGCCATCCGTGTGGGTGTTTTGTTTTTTAAACTAATCTGGAAAAACGATTTGGTTTTTTGAGAATTTGGGCATGTGTACATCTTAAAGAATAAAATTCATGATCATAATGAGGGATGGGAGCTTAGTATGGGAGATATAAGGTAGTACTAGCACTCTGGAAGGAAAGGAGCAGAAGCAAGAATTCAAGGCCATCCTCCACTACAGAGCAGTTGTGAGGGCAAAGTGGGCTTCCTGGGACCCTGGGACAGAGGGAGAACAAGGATGTAGCGGGGTGACACTTGCCTAATATGTGTGATGAACTGACCCTGGACTCCATCCCCGAACACCAAAGGGGGCTAGTAAGAAGAAAACAGCCCTGATAGAGGCGTGTGGGGAAAGTCCACATTGTCTTCAACAGAAAAAGGAAAAATTAAATTACGCTACCTTTGTCAAATGAATTACTTTTGAAAAGAATAGCTTGCAGATTGTAGTAGCTTTCTGTGGATACCACGAACTTAGTTTAAAATAACCTCAGTTGAGCTGGGGTGTGGCTCGGTGTTAGACTAAAATCATGTACTGGCCAGGTGTTCCCTCTCCTCTTCCTCCTCCTCCTCTTCCTCCTTCTCCTTTTTATTCCCTCTGTGCTAACATCACAGGCCCAGAACTTCTGAGAGGCCACAGTCCAGTCACAAAAGAGCTGAGCATAACCACACACTCCAGCAGACAGCCCTACTCCTGGAACCAGTTTGGGGACACCACATCGGGCTTGTATCCGAGATTCTACCTTCCAGAGCAGCTGAATTGTGGGACATGTTAGTCTCACCAATCCCAAGCCCTCAGTGACCTGACTTTGGGTAGAGTGGAAGAAAAGAGGGTGGAAGTAGCCCAAGGGATTTTACAAAAAAATTAAAGATTGCTAAGTGCTTGCCATCAGCCCTGACAGCTTGGGTTGGATCCCCCTGCATGGTGGAGGGAGAGAACCAAGTCCTGAAAGTTCCCTCTGACCTCCACAAGTGTCTGCCTTTGTAGGTAAATACATTTAATTAAAAGACCCTCAAAAGACCTTGCACAGACTCTGGTCCAGATCCAGGAGAGCTCAGCAGAGCTGGGATTCAGAAACTACTGAGGGGCTGGCAGATGCTCCCAGGGGCAAGCCGTCTGACCTGATTTCCAGGATCTGGGTCAGTGATTCCTCCATATTCACAAGATTACAAGGAAGGTATACATCCCATCTACACTCGGTGGAATGTGGCAAGAGTCATATGTACTACACAGGAACATGCAATAACATAGATAAATCACATAAACACTGCCTAAAGAAATCAGGTGTAAAATGCATATTTACTATGATTATTTTGAGATGGGGACTCACCCTGTTGTCCAGGGTGTCTTCAAATGGATCATCTGCCTGACCTTCCTGAGTAGCAGTGATCATAGGTTCAATACACTATGCCCAGGTTACATTGTCCTTCATTCATTTTAAAAACTAGGTTAACGGCTGTTGAGAAGACTCAGCAGGAAAGGCGAGTCTTTGCCATCAAGCCTGACAGCCGGAGTTTGAGCCCCAGGACCCTATAATAAAGGAGAGAAGTGATCCCCTCAAGTTGTCCTCTAGTCCCACACCTACACAAGCTGTGGCATGCATTTACACACACATGCATCCACATAAATAAATAAATAAATAAATAAATAAAGTAACAAAATTTTCCATGTCCTTCTGGTGCCCATTCATTAGTTGGTTAGTTCACACAGTATAGTAGTAGTTCCATCAAAAACAGGCTGAGCTATAACACTCAAGCATCTAAATAAAGTCCTGGTCCAGCCACTAGCCCTAAGGAGATTAGGCCTGCCTGCAGTAGGCAGCCCCACCGGGAGGCCAAGAAGGAAGGCAGGACAGCAGGCTAGAGGTATTGCAAAGTGATGACTAAGGCAGGAGGCCATGCCGGCAAGTGTGGTCTTCCTCCCCACAGGCAGCAATATGTCCGATTCTCTTCTCCCGGTGCCTCTGGCTGTAAGAGGGTCCAGGGTCTTCGCAGAGCAGCTCAGCAGTGCACTTCTGGGACATGGGCGGTCCTGCACCACCAGGCAGGGTACCATTATTTCGCACCATCACACAAATGTCTTCCTTAGGCTGACAGGCCACAGCTGCAGGAGCACCAGCAACCCCAGGATCAGGGATTCAGGTGGCAATGGTGCTGAGGATAAGAACCGTGACCTGCCTCCTGTGGTCCATAATAGATGGTCAGTGGCCAGAGGAGCTTCCTTGGTAGCTAGCTAAAGGAGGCTAAACTCGGGTTGCACAGGACCATGGTCGGAGCAGCCTGCTGGTCAGATAATGATTTTTCTTCTTTTTCATAAACTCAGCTCTTTCAGAGGACCTGAGTTCCTTTCCACACACCCACATAAGCGCTCACAACTGGCTGTCACTACAGTTCTGGGACTCTGACGCTTCTCACCCACAAGGACGCTGAACTCAGCAAATATACCCTCACACACATAGACATAAATTTAAAAATAAATCTAAAAAAACAGAATTGTCCTTGCTGAGTATGAGTTAGGTGGCTTTAAAAAAAAAAAGTGGTTTCTGTTTGGGGGAAACAGTAAGCATAATTTTCCCTATCTGTTTTAAGAAAAGCTTTCATAGAATATAGGTCAGCTATTTGGGGGAGTTTAGAAAGCAAACAGTAGATAGGCTGTCTAAGGGAAAGGTCAGATATTAAAGCAATGCCCAGGAAAAATATTTTAACCTGAAGAGTGAAAAACCGCTGGGAAGACAACTCCATGGGTAAAGAGCTCACAGCACAGCGGTGAGGATCTGACTGGAGTCCCCAGAACCCACGGAAAATAGCATGCAGAGGAAGACCATGAAATGTGGTGTGGAGACAGATGACCCCAGAAGCTTGTAGTCTGGCAGTTTGTATTTGAAAACAGGGGCTGGAGGGATGGCTCAGTGGTTAAGAGCACTGTCTGCTCTTCCGGAGGACCTGGGTTCGATTCCCAGCACCTACATGGCAGCTAACAACTGTCTGTAGTTCCAGTTCCAGGCAAACACCAAGGCTAATAAATAAAGTTTTTTTTTTTTTTTTTTTTAAAAATGAAAACAATAAGACCCTGTCTCAAAGTGGAAGGTGGAAACCAATGCCTGCGGGTGTCCTCTGACCTCCGTGGAGCATGCACAGGTGAACCCATACACAGGAACACAACACACCACCATACACGTACGTGCATGCTCAACAATTTTGAAAAAGGAATGAAAACAAGAATAAATACAAACAAAAAAAGGTGAGCAGTATGGTTCTTACATATAATCTTAGTATTCGGGTTGCCAAGGCAAGAGGATCGATCGCTATGAGTTCCAGGCCAGCCTGAGCTACAGAATGAGAACCCCCTCCCCCCATGAAATACAACAAACAGAACAAGAAAGGGGCTGAAAGATGGTTCAGCAGTTAGTAGCCTTGCTGCTCTTCAAGAGGATCCATTTGATTCAATGGATCCATCTATTCACTCACAGGGTGTCTTACCACTATTATAATTCCAGGTCCGGGGATTCAGTGGCTTTTACTGGTCTCCTTGGGTACCAGCAAAGTGGTATACAGACACATATGCAGGCAAAACACTCATACAAATAAAATTATAAAAAATAGGTGGATGTGGTGACATACCACATTAACCTCAGCACTCGGCAGGAAGACACAGACTTCTCCGAGTTCAAAGCACTAGCTGGTCTACATAGTGAGTTCCAGGGTGACATGGTGAGAACCTGTCACAAAATAAATAAATAAATAAATAAATAAATAAATAAATAAATAAATGCAGAACAAAGACAAAAAGCAATTTTAAACACAAAAATAATAAATAAAAGGCAAGCAGGCATGGTGGTGCACACTTGTAATCTCAGCACTCAGGAGACAGAGGCAACAGGACTGTTTTTGAGGACATCCTATATTGCACAGTGACACCTGTGTGTGTGTGTGTGTGTGTGTGTGTGTGTGTGTGTGTGTGTGTGTATAAATGGTCCGTTGCTAACTGGATCACACATATCTATCTCACATATGGACCAGAGACAGAAAGAGCTGTGGCTTCAGGTCACCAAAAGCCAAACAAAACAAAACACAAACAATATTTTTAGAAATTTAAGGTTTTGTTTTTTGTTTTTGTTTTTTTTTTTTAAATGTATGTGTGTTTTGCCTGCATGTAGTCTGTGTACTCTGGGGTTCCTGTTGCCTAGGAGATCAGAAAGGGCATAGAATCCCCCTGAAACTAGAGTTATGGATGGTTGTCAGCTGCAATATGAGTGCTGAGAACTAAACCCAAGTCCTCGGCATGAGCAGCAAATGCTCTTAGTGATTGACATCTGTCCAGCTCACCACTTTCAACATTAATCTTCAAGAATTAAGCAAGTGTCACATCTAACAAATACAGTGCTAATTGTAGCTTGGTGCTTTTATTTATTTGTTTGTTTTGTTTTTCTTTTTAAAAAATATTTATTTACTTGTTATGTATACAGTGTACAGAAGAGGGTACTAGATCTCATTATAGATGGTTGTGAGCCACCATGTGGTTGCTGGGAATTAAACTCAGGTCCTCTGGAAGAACAGTCAGTGCTCTTAACCTCTGAGCCATCTCTCCAGCCCCTGTTTTGGTTTTCAAGACAGGGTTTCTCTGTGTAGCCCTGGCTGTCCTGAAACTTACTCTGTAGACCAAGCTGGCTTTGAACTCACAAAGATCTACTTGCCTCTGCCTCTGCCTCCAAAGTGTTAAGATTAAAGGCACATGTGCTACCACTGCCTGGCTTGCTTGCTGATTTTAAAACAGATCACCAAATGGTCATTTTATTAAATAAACCAGGTATTCAGGAGGCTAGAGATGAACTCTCATGCATAGAAGCTTAGAACGATGGGAGGATTTTGAGATCTGAAGGGATATAATAGAATACTTTACATGGCAAGAAATAAATGACACTATCTAGAGCTACCCAGAGGCTTGGGGAACCCCTGGTTCGCTAGCTAGTGTGGCTTTATGACCTAGATGCCATTGGTATTCAACTGGATGCCAGAGACTTGAAATTGTTACTGTCACCACAGAATCTGCAGTGAGCAGTGTGTTCTGAGAGGGGAGCATAAGGGTTTATATCACAGATGCACAGGGCAGGTCAACGGAAAGAAGCAGCATGTTGGAACTGGTCATGAGGGGTCCTCAGGGACAAATACATGACTAACGATTTGTGACACATAACTAACCATCGATGATACACCTTGAAGGATTGTGTACAAGCCACAGAAGAATTCTGGAGCCATCTAGTGTAGCAGCAGCTGATGGTCTGACAACCCTGCTGTAGAAACACAAACTAGAAATAGGACAATTACAAGTATTTATTTATGTATCTATTTATTTATTGTGGTGGGTACACTCATGATACAAAGTATGTGTGGGAGTGAGAGGGCAGCTCTTGGGAGTTTATTGTCTTATTTTTCTTCCATGTGGATGGATCTTCAGGATCAAACTCAGGTCATCCTGTTTGGCAGCCAAGTGCCTTCGACACCTGACCCATCTCACTGGCCCTGATAAGATAATTAAACCAAATCTCCTGCTTATAAGCAAATTATCAGGATTCTGCTAATACGTGATACAGATAATTTATTGACTTGAGTGATTTAAAAGGTAACACAAAGAGGAGAGTTGGGACTGGACTGTAGGAAGGTGACCTCCACATGTGCACCATGGGAAGAGGGCTTACGTCTCCCAGATACAGAGGTTCCAAATGCGATAAAATAGATGGAGGAGTGACTAGCCAAGAACTGTGACGGATGTTTAAAGATAAAAGGTTGCACACACAGAAAGCATCCCATCTTTTGGAAAGCCCCTGGATGATGTTCCCCATTGCTACAGCAGCACTTTCTGCTTTGTTTCCTAACTTGCTCTCAAAGCTGGAAATCTCAGCTCCAGAAGTTAGGACAGCCTGCAAAGACGTTAGGCTCCACATTAAAGTCATAACCTATTGGAAAAATGGGTCACCTACTATAACCCTAACTTTGGTGGGTACTGGAGATGAGACCAACTTATTTTATGGTAATCCAAAATTGTTCAAAGGGAAATCGGTTGCAATTTCTAGATTAAGGGAGGGAATGCATGCCAAACAAGCTTTAAAAAGTAGCCAGCGGGCTGGAGAGGTGGCTCAGAGGTTAAGAGCACTGACTGTTCCTCCAGAGGTCCTGAGTTCAATTCCCAGCAACCACATGGTAGCTCACAACCATCTAAATGACATCTGGTACCCTCTTCTATACCCTGATACATAATAAATAAATATTAATTAAAAAAAGTGGCCAGCTTCCTAGACAGGGGCAGGAAGTAATGATAGTTCCTATTCCAGAGTAGATTGTGAACAATGATATTTTAAAAGGATTAAAACTAAATTTAAGTGATAGAACCTATCTATCAATTTGAGATCAGAACTGTCTTTTTTTTTTTTTTTTTTGTAAGCCTCAACAGGCGCCCCATGTTGGTGAGCTGCTAAGGTGATTCAAATGAAATCATATCGCCAGTTGGCCATGAAGAAATATCCCAGACTGGGGCTGGAGAGATGGCTCAGCAGTTAAGAGCACCTTCTGCTCTTCCAGAGGACCCGGGTTCGATTCCCAGCACCCACATGGCAGCTAACAACTGTCTGTAGTTCCAGTTCCAGGCAAAACACCAAGGCAAATAAGTAAATAAATAAGTTTTTTTTTTCTTTTTTAAAAAAGAAATATCCCAGACTACAAAAGATTTGGAAGTATAAGTTTTGGTCCCTACTGGCGCTTAGTGAAGTAAATCCATATGGTCTGAGAGAAAACTAAATAATCATGGAAGACCAAAGACTGTTGGGAGTTACAAAAGCAGCTCCTCTCTTGCTGCTGCTGTCCCAGATGCTGTAACAGTATCAGAGAAGTGCTGTGCATCCAGGCGCCTGGCTCTGTGATAGATCTGGCTAATGCCTTCCTCATCATATACCCACCCCGATCAGTGCAAGCAGTTTGCCTTTACTTGAGAAGGGCAAAGAATACATATTTGTGTGCCTACCCCAAGGATATATTCATATGCCATCACCTCATAGCAGAGCATTCACAGAGTGTGAAGAAGGTGTCTGTCTCCACTCAGATAAGGAATAACATTGATAACATCATACTCCAGAGGACGGGGAAGAAGCGGTTCCAGAGGCTTTAGTGTGAGTGACTGCTAGGTTGAAGTAATTTAGATGGGAAATTAACCCTGTGAAAATTCAAGGACTGGAAACTGCTGCTTAATTTGTAGAAAGTATTTTAGAATCAAGGCAGAGAGTAAATATTACCTAAATCCAGAAGAAATTTGAATTTCCCATTGTACAGGATAAAAAGCAAACCCAAAGTCCATTGGTCTGATTGGTTTCTGGAGCCATCATCCCTCATCTAAAACAGTTCTGAACCTCCTATATATAAAATCACCAGAAAGAAATTTCAGTTTGCGTGGGACCTAAGCAAGATCAAGCATTCAAACATGCAAAACAAACAATATGTGGCATTAGAGGTTTGGCTGGTCAGAACAGGCCACACTGAATTACAAGGAACAGCTGATGGGATGTATGCCAACTGGAGTTTGTGGCAGAACTGAGGAAAACAGGGTACCTTCAGGCTTTTGGAATTGAAATCTGTTCTCTGCCAGTGAAGCATATACCCCTTTAGAGAAACAGAAACTTTTTCTGGGCTTTGGTAGAAACTGAACCATTCACTGCCTATCACAAAGCACTGATGAGGCTCTACACTCCAATTATAACATAGGCACACCTCAAACCCACCACTCATAAAATAGGGCATGCAGAGAAGCCCTCTGTCCTCAAGTGGAACAGTAAGGGAGACAGAACAAACGTAGGACCTGGTGGAATGTTGGCCACAGGAAGAAATCAATAACACTGTCCCAGCAGAACGTAACAAACTAATAAGCTGGGCATAGTGGCACACACCTTTTAGTCCCAGCACTCAGGAGGCAGAGGCAGGAGCATCTCTAGGGAGTGAGTTCCAGGATAACCTGGGTAATAGCAGGCCTACATAGAGAATCCTTGTCTTGAAAAACAAAAGAGCAAGAAAAACCTTATTTCGGGTAAATTTAGCTCTAAATCTTAATCTAATCAGTTCATATTTGGTGCTGATGATAGTTCTAGTCCTAGAAAGCTGACGCAAGGGCCCAGCTAGTAGGGGTACTGGCCTCCAAACCTAGTGGCATGAGTTCAGTCCCTGGGCTACTTGAAGGAAGGAGATAATTGAGTCCTGCAAGTTGTCCTCTGGCCTCCCCACTCAGGACCCAGCAGGCCCACCTGCCTCTTCACTCCACCCACAAATAAATGAAAAAATATAATTTAAAAATTAAAAAATGGGCTGGAGAGATGGCTCAGAGGTTAAGGGCACTGACTGCTCTTCCAGGGGTCCTGAGTTCAACTCCCAGCAACCACATGGTAGCTCACAACCATCTAGAATAACATCTGGTGCCCTCTTCTGTATACTGTATACATTACAAATAAATAAATCTTTAAAAAATTAAAAAAAAAAAAAAACAGTTGGGGCTAGAGAGATGGTTCAACAATTAAAAGAGTGTGTAGTGCCCCAGAGGAAGACCTGAGTTCAGGTCCCAGCACCCATTTGAGGAAGCCCAACCTCCTGTAACTCCAGCTCTAAGGGGAATCAGATGCCCCGTTCCGACCTCTGAGAGCACCTTTACTGAGATGCATACGTAATAATACACATAATTAAAAATAAAACATATCTTTAAAAATGTTCTTAAAATTTTCTATAAAATAATCTGATAGAGAGGAGTGTTATCTGTGGGAACATTTGTAAATGCTACACGGATGGAGTGTGCTATGCTTTCGCTCCTTAATGCTAATCTACTGGACACACACTTCCATCCCTGATACTGTTAATTGGGACTGTCTTTGCATTAACTGTTTCACAGTAAGAATATAATGTAATTCTACTGACGATATCATTTCTATACAAGCCATCTCTAGCTTTTAAATGGTGTCTGCTCTATCTTCCGGTTAAAGCAGTGAGATATAAGGGCATGTGATAGGGAGGCCTCTTTTTTTTTTTTTTTTTTTTTTTTTTTTTTTTTTTTTTTTTTTTTTTTTTTTTTTTTTTTTTTTTTTTTTTTTTTTTTTTTTTTTTTTTTTTTTTTTTTTTTTTTTTTTTTTTTTTTTTTTTTTTTTTTTTTTTTTTTTTTTTTTTTTTTTTTTTTTTTTTTTCTAAACTTTATTTATTTATTTGCCTTGGTGTTTGCCTGGAACTGGAACTACAGACAGTTGTTAGCTGCCATGTGGGTGCTGGGAATCGAACCCGGGTCCTCTGGAAGAGCAGACAGTGCTCTTAACCGCTGAGCCATCTCTCCAGCCCCAAGGGAGGCCTCTTATTATTAAAAAACAAACAAACAAACCTTCCCTTTTTTGTGTCAGGTACGCTTTCCCAGCATCTTGCGATGATACCCTCATCTTTGTACCTGCTTTGGCTACCATTGCAGTAGCTACACCTTTGCTAGCCACTCCAGGGCTCACTGCTGGATTGCAAAATGAAATTTCTTTTAGAAGCTTCACCACTAAAGAAAGTGGTGAACAACACGGCTTTGGCCTTAACTGCTATTGAGAATTAATCAAACTTTTTCTTCTTCCGGAAAACACCAAATGGCTGACAAAGCCAGTGCAGCAGGGGCCCGGAGAACCCTGGGGCCCAGGATTAGCGGCTTCAGGGAAGGATTTACCAGCTGCAGTTTGAGGCGTGGCTAAGACTTCAGGGCTCCAGAAGGTAAAGCCGAAGAAAAGGACTGGATCCTCATCACCTGGTTGGGCTGCAAGGTCAAGGACATAAAGAACAAGTCCCTAGAGTCTACCTGGCCTCCCTGCCCACTAAGGAATCTGAGATTGTTGATTTTTTTTCTCCTGGGTGCATTCTTAAAAGATGAGGTTCTAAAGATCATGTCAATGCAGAAACAGACTCAGGCTGGCCAGAGGACCAGGTTCAAGAATTTTGTCGCTATTGGGAACTACAATGGTCTTTTCGATTTCGGTGTTAAATTCTCCAAGGAAGTACCCACTGCCATCTGAGGGCCGTCATCCTGGCTAAGCTTTCGGTTGTGCCTGTGTGGAGAGGCTACCGGGTGAACAAGATTGGCAGGTTCCACCCTGTTCCATGCAAACTGACAGCTGCTGTGGCTCTGTGTAGGTGCTTCTCATCCCTGTCCCCAGAGACACTGGCATCTTCTCTGCCTCTGTGCCCAAGAAGCTACTAATGACACCTGTATTGAGGACCTCTGCATCAGCTGGGGCCCCACTGCCGCCCTGCGCAACTTTGCCAAGGTCACCTTTGATGTCATTTCCAAGACCTACAGTTTCCTGACCCCTCCCCCACCTCTGGAAAGAGACTGTTCACCAAGCCTTCGTAGCAGGAATTCAATGACCATCTTGTGAAAACCCTCACCAGAGTCTCTGTTCGGAGGAACCAGGTTCTAGCTATAGCCACCACATACGTGTTTTTATACAAGACAAGTATAGTGATTGAATTAATCAATATGTGCCTATTTGAGCTTATTTAGGCTTATGTTTCCTGTGGATAAGAGTCATAGCAGCAGGCAGGCATAGCAGCAGAAGCAGGAAGTCCAGAGATTACATCTCAGCTCCAGGCTAGAAGCAGGAAAGTGAACTAGAGATCGGGTGAGGCTTCAGACTTTTAAAGCCCACCCTCAGTGACATCTTTTTTCCAGCAAAGCCTCATGTCCCCATGACCTCTACAAACAGAGCCATGAGCTAGGGACCATGTGTTCTAACCCCTAAGCCTATGGGAGACATTTCTCTTTTAAACCACTACAATTGTTAGTGACATTTGTTTGAGACAAGGTCTTATGTAGCCAAGATGACCTCAAACTCCCTAAGTAGGCATAGTAAAGCCCTAATTCAAAAAAAAAAAAAAAAAAGAAAAAGAAAAAAAGAATTGGGGACAAGGTGGTGGTAGTGACATGACATGTTTATAATAGCAGAGGCAGAGGCAGGTATATTTGAGCTGCTGTTGATTATTATTACACTATCTGGAGTGCAGAGAATTTCCAGCCATGTGTTGTTTTGACCTTAATGATGATTCTCAGAATATTTCTGCATTCATCTCAGATTTACAAACAAAATTAGTAAAATAACTTGTTCCATAGAACTCTTGGAATGGGCTGCAGGCTGAGAAACATATAAATGTAACATAATGATAATATCACTGACTGCACTTGTATTGATGGCACTGGGACTATGTTGCTGCTTTCACCCACTGTGCTCACTACTCACTGTAGTCGCTTCATATCCTGTAACTACACAAGAACAATTTAAAAACCAGCTGTAACACACATTGTATTAGTACACTGCAGTGTTCAAGATTACTGAGAAGCTGACTCTGGAAGTGGGGTTAGTTTTCCACTTCAGACACAAGTATGTGTGACTTCCAGGAATGGACTGCCCTGCCCCAGCCCTGTGAAAAAAAAAATGGAGACCAGACCAAGAATGAAAATACCATGTTCAGTGTTGGAGAGATGGCTCAGTGGTTAAGAGCACTTACTGTTTTCCCAGGGGACCAGAGTTTGATTCCCAGCATCCACATGGCAGCTCACAATTGTTTGTAATTCCAAGATCTGACACCCTTACACAGTTTTACACGAAGGCAAAACACCAGTTCACATAAAGTAAAAATAAATATTTTTTTTAAAAAAGAAAATACCATGTTGAAAATGGAGAGAAAATTGGCAGAATAAAAACATTACGGCATTGAACACAGCTGGAAGGTAAGCTACTTTCAAATATCTTCCCAAAGCAAAAGCCTGATTTATTTTATGATGTAAAAGTGACTGTGGTGGGAATAGCTAATCAAAAGTGCCATCCAGGATAGGCTCTGGGACCCTCTTTACCCACCAGAGACCCAGCTGACTGCCCTGCACCCTATCTTGGACTTTCTGGTGGTGGCAGTGTCTGATATGATGCTCTATTATATCTTTCTGCTGGCTTATTTTTGTTCTGCTTGCTGTATAGTCAATAATCTCATTCATTCAGAATAGAAATCACTACTACCAAGCAACATCCACCATAAAAAACAGTGTTCAGGTGTGTGAGCATGGGTCTGTACCTGTCAGGACAACCATGTGGATGTCAGTAG
The DNA here is from genome assembly GCA_004025045.1 of Sigmodon hispidus. Taxonomy (NCBI): domain Eukaryota; kingdom Metazoa; phylum Chordata; class Mammalia; order Rodentia; family Cricetidae; genus Sigmodon; species Sigmodon hispidus. Next base: position 159,040 of record PVIH01000776.1, read on the forward strand.
ATAACTTTAAGTATTTTGCCTTTGCCTTGAGACAGGGTATCTTGTTCACTGCTGTTCATACCAGGCTAACTGGCTTGTGACCTTCCAAGGAGTCTCCTGTCTCCATGTTATATCTTAATGTAGAAGCACTGAGATTATAGATGCTATATCATGCTACTGAATTTGGCTCCTAGAGATTCAAATTCAGGTCCTTATGCTTGCATGGCAAATATTTACAAGAGTCATTTCCCTAACATCCCTGTGTTAGATAATTTTGATTATCAACTCGATTGCACCTGGAATCAACTAACACCTTAACTTCTGGACACCCCTGCCAAGGATTTTCTTGACTAGATTATTTGATTTATCCTAAATCTGGGCAGCATGTTCTGTGGCATCCAGATAAAAGAGCATGGAAGAAGGAAACTGCTTTTTGCCTGCTTTGTTCACTGTCATTAGTGAGTCCATCTATTCTGTTGCTGAGGCATTTCTTTACCATTATTAAAACCAATTTCTTGGGGCTGGAGAGATGGCTCAGCGGTTAAGAGCACCGTCTGCTCTTCCAGAGGACCCGGGTTCGATTCCCAGCACCCACATGGCAGCTAACAACTGTGTGTAGTTCCAGTTCCAGGCAAACACCAAGGCAAATAAATAAATAAATAAAGTTTGAAAAAAAAAATAAAACCAATTTCTTTGGGATTCCAACATGGATTGAAGATTAGCAGCTCTCCAGGCATCCTTCAGGACTCCAGTGCCAAATTTGATGACTGAGATATCCAAGTCTTGGGGACAGATTGACCACAGGATTCTTACCCTTTCCAGCATGAGAGAAACATTGTTGGACTACCCAAACTGCATCCTTTCAGCCAACATAAGAACCTCCTTTCTGGGCTGGAGAGATGGCTCAGCGGTTAAGAGCACCGGCTGCTCTTTCAGAGGACCCGGGTTCGATTCCCAGCACCCACATGGCAGCTAACAACTGTCTGTAGTTCCAGTTCCAGGCAAACACTAAGGCAAATAAACAAATAAATAAAGTTTAAAAATAAAAAAAAATAAATAAATAAAGGTCTGAACCACCATGCCCAGACTACTTAAAAAAAAAAGAACCTCCTTTCCATATATTGTAGGGGTTTGAATAAAAATGTTACTTGTAGGCTCCCATATTCGAATACTTGGTCCCTGTTGGTGATGCTGTTTGGGGAGGTTTAGGAGGTATGGCCTTGTTGGAGGAAATGTGTCAGGCTTTGAGGTCTCTCTTCTCAAGCTTTACTCAGTGTAACAGTAATGGGCTTTCTATTGCTCCAGCATCACATCTGCCTGCATGCTGCCATGCCCTGAGCCTCTGAAACTATAAGTGAGCCACTTCAATTAAATGCTTTCCTTTATAAGAGTTGCTGTGGTCATGATGCCTCTTCACACCAATAATAATAATAATAATAATAATAATCCAAACAAAATCTAACTAAGACAATTCTGAATCATCAGATGCTCGGCTGGAAATCAAACTTCTGTCCTCTGGAAGAACAGTAAATATTATTAACAACAAAGCCACCACTGTAGCCCTGCTCCTTACTTAGACAAAATAAAATAAAACAACAAACAAATAATCAAAATACCAACCAACTTTTTTTGAGATGGTCTCACTATGTATCACTGGCTAGCCTGGAACTCTCTATGTAGATCAGGCTGGGACTGAAGATATGCACCATGACTGGCTTTAAACCTTCAGTCTTCCTTTTTCTTATCTGTATGTGATGTGTATGTGTGGGAACCCAATTACTATGGTGCTCTGGTGGAGGTCAGAATGCAACTTTGTAGGGTCACATCTCACCTTCCACATTTATTTGGGTGGAATTGAACTTTCTGTAGACTAAGCTGGCCTTGAACTCACAAAGATCTACCTGCCTCTGCCTCTGCTATTATAAACATGTCATGTCACTACCACCACCTTGTCCCCAATTCTTTTTTTCTTTTTCTTTTTTTTTTTTTTTTTGAGTTAGGGCTTTTACTATGCCTACTTAGGGAGTTTGAGGCCATCTTGGCTACATAAGACCTTGTCTCAAACAAATGCCACTAACAATTGTAGTGGTTTAAAAGAGAAATGTCTCCCATAGGCTTAGGGGTTAGAACACATGGTCCCTAGCTCATGGCTCTGTTTGTAGAGGTCATGGGGACATGAGGCTTTGCTGGAAAAAAGATGTCACTGAGGGTGGGCTTTAAAAGTCTGAAGCCTCACCCGATCTCTAGTTCACTTTCCTGCTTCTAGTCTGGAGCTGAGATGTAATCTCTGGACTTCCTGCTTCTGCTGCTATGCCTGCCTGCTGCTATGACTCTTATCCACAGGAAATATAAGCCCAAATAAGCTCTTCCTCTTGTAAGCTGTTTGGGTCATGTGTTTTATCACAACAACAAAAGTACCCAATCAACAACACTGATAAACCTTATCTACTTACTTTTTTATTATTGTTTTATGTATATAAGTGTTTTGTCTGCAGTTATAGCTGTGCAACTGTATCTTTTCTGGTGCTTGTGTAGAGTCCCCCGGAACTGGAGTTATAGACAGCTGTGTTTAGTCATTTAGGTGCTAGAAATCAAACCTGGGTCATCTGCAGGAGTAGCCTGTGCTCTTAAAAAATTGAGCCATCTCCTCAACCCATATATATTAATATAACATATATACATATATTATGTAATAATAAATACACAATATACTATGCAATATTAAGTATATCATATATCATATAAATACATTATTGCCAGGGTCCAGCCTTGGCTCATGTTCTGGTCCTGAGATAGTGAAAGGACATTAGTGTGAAGAAATAAACTGACCACCAGAGGAGTTTCACACAAGTGGCCCCAAATAGCTTCAGCTGTCTTTATTTATATATCAAAACCAATCATGTTTTCCTGTACTAACAAATTTTTCCCACCCTCCAATGTTAACCTCTAGCAAAAACAAATGTGTTGAATATGTCTTTTTTCCATCTTTTACACCAAAACATCTTTAAACCAAAACAACACATTTTGCTTGCATGGCCAAATACTGAGCCAGGTACAACCTGTCTTTACAAATAAAAGGTGATAAACATAGGCACACATTATTTACAGAAATAGGGGTGATCCACCTCTGATCCTGTCAGCACTGAATCAGAACAGCTCCCTCAGTCAGATGCCCTGGAGCTGCAGCTCTGAATGTTGAGATGGGGGCTGGAGAGATGGCTCAGCTGTTAAAGGCTAGGCTCATAACCAAAAATGTAAATGTTGTGAGGTGCCTGACATGGATGCTGGGATGCAGGTCCTCAGGAAGTACTCTTAACTCTTGAACCATCTCTCTAGTCCCTTTCAGGTATTTTTTAGTCAGCAAAGTAGTAGATTTCATTATGGCATTTTCATCCATACTTTGTTTTGGTTGACTGTCCTCGCCCATTTATTTCTGCCATTTCCCCTCCTGAAAATGTACTCTTACCCCTTTTCCAGTTTAATGCCTCCACTTCTCTCTCTCTCTCTCATATGGGTATTTTTCCTGCATGAATGTCTGGGTATTACATGCATTTCTGGTGCCATGAAGGACCCCTGGAGCTAGAGTTACAGACAGTTGTGGGTCACCATGTGTGTGCTGGGAATTAAACCAGGATCCTTTTTGAAAGAGCAGCAAGGGCTCTTAATCACTGAGCCATCTCTCCAGCACAACTCCTGTAACTCCTGTTTCTTTACCACCACCACCACCCGCCATGGTCCCTTTTCTAGGTTCATGACTACACACACACACACACACACACACACACACACACACACACACATTAAAAGCTAAGATTCACATTCATAACAGTTGTATCTTTTATTTTGTTTTGAAACGGGGGCTTACTCTGTATCCCTGACTGACCTTGAACTCAGAGAGAACTCTCATGTCATTGCCTCCTGAATGCTGGATTAAAGGTGTGTACTACCATGCCTGGCCTACTTTTACTCTGAAATATTCCCAAAATAGAAAATACACAAGTTGCTAACTTGTCTCTAAAAAAGTAAGCTATTTGGGCCAACAAACTGGCTCAGTGGGTGAAAGAAACCCTGGCCTGCAGTGCTGAGCCCCGTTCCTGAGCTCCGTGCTAAGAGAACTGGCTCCTCTAACTTGTCCTCCGACCTCTGTATGTTGCCAGGTATGTGCCAGCCCCTCCTGAAACACACACCACCACTAAAAATCAGAAAAAGTATTAGGTCCTCACATGTAATTTAAAATTCCATGAAACCTAAATATTCTTTATAAATGCAGACTTCCTCCTACAAACTAATCATTGTATGTAGAAAAGATGGAAGAGAATAGCAAAACAGTTACCAATTCAACATATTTGTAAGCTAAATTTGCTAACATACATAGACAATTTTATTATTTATTTATAGATAGGGATTCTCTATGTAGCTTAGGCTGCCCTCCAAGAGCTCTGATTTAATACAGTAGTTTGCAAGTACACAGTTTTCCTTGAGGCACTTCCTTAAAATTCAAGAGCAGTCTTGGTTGACTTTTCTTCTCAGTGGTCTCTTTCATTTATTTATTCATTCAAGGAACGAGGCATTTATTGTGCTCTGAGATGCTGATGATACATACAAATTAGTACAACCAGTTTGTATGTGCAGAACACAATCTAGTAGTAGCACAGGCTGGTCTTGAACTCATTATGCTTTCCAGACTGGCCTCTAACTCTTGACCCTCCTGCTTCAGTCTCTACAGTGTGTTGGGACTGCAGGAATGTCCATGAACAACTTTTTTTTTTTTTTAAGATTTATTTATTTATTATGTATACAGTATACAGAAGAGGGTACCAGATGTCATCATAGATGGTTGTGAGCCACCATGTAGTTGCTGGGAATTGAACTCAGGACCTCTGGAAGAACAGTCAGTGCTCTTAACCTTTGAGCTATCTCTCCAGCCCAACAACTTTTAAAGATCATTTTTTATTATTGGGTGAGTGTGCCTGCGGAGATTGGAAGAGGGCACTAAATCCCCTGGAGCTGGGGTTACAGGCCATATATCAAGTAGGTGATAGGAACTGAACTCTGGTCCTCAGAAAGAGCAGCAAGTGCTTTTATGGATGAGACCTTTTCAATTCCCCCAAATTTTACAAAAATGTAGCAGTGGAGCAACTGAACTTAGTGTACTGGGCAAATACTCAGCCACCAAACTGTATTCTCAACCCTCATGAATAGTTACTAAAAAAAAAAAAAAAAAAAAAAGAAAATCAGTGTTCACAATAACTCCCTAAAGGCTACTCAGTGAAAACTCAGTGATAGCCAGAGGGGGGAAAAAGCCTTTCAATCACAACTTTAGAATGCAAGTTATCACTTTTACTTTGCAAATTAGGAAAGATTGGTTCATTTGGTAAATTCCAAGAAATAGAAAACTGCACTTGGGGTGGAGAACGAAGTGTTGGTAGGTTTCTTGAATAACGTTCACTAATACCCATATACCCTATAAATCCAACATGGGCATGCCTGCTATCCCACTACTCCAGAGGAGGAGACAGGAGACTTAGACGTTTAGGGTTAACCCTTGGCAGCCTAGGAAGCCTGACGCCAGCGTAGGCTACAAAAGATCCTGAATCAATGGGGAAAACACAACGCCTCCTCCCCGTTCCAAATCCAAAACAAGTCACATTATATGGAAGGGAAAAAAACAAAGAAAATTCAAAAGACTCCAAATTTACAAAAAGACGATTTTTATTTGGAGAAAGGGTTTCACGTATCGCAAGCTGGCTTCGAATTTACTTTGTAGCGGAGGGATGCTGGCCTTGATTCTCTCTTGTCTCTATCTCCCAAGTACTGGAAGACAGGCGAGTACCATATCATGGATTCTAAGGCTTTCTGCATGCTAGGCAGGAGTTTACAAATTGAGGCCTGGGTGGTGGTGGTGGGGTGGACCATTATCATGAAAATAACAGAATCTACGACGGAGGTGTTAGCTCAGTGTCCAGAGGCACACAAAGAAAGGTCGATAAAAAGGTGTCTGTAGATAGCAGCGACTGAGTGGATCAGACGGATCATTTTTCCTGGGTTGGCAGATTATGCAACATGGCTAAGGGCACCGCGAGCGTGAGAGAGGCCCGACAGAAAAGCTTTTGTCAGCAGCATCTCCGTCGGGGCGTCCCCACCCCCATCCTCGCCCCACCGGTCCGCCATCAGCCGCGGCGCACCCCAGGCCTGGTCCCGCCCCCCGCCCCGCCCCGCCCCGCCCCGCGCTGCCCTCCCTTCAAGGCCTCGCTTCTGCCCTCGCCCTCCCGGCTCGTTTCCAGTCTCTACTCCCCTTTCGAGCACACCCGGAGAAGGGTGCTACTGCCCAGACCTGGGAACAAACAAGCTTTTCTCTCTGGCCCGAAGGGATCCAACGTGGCCGATAACGCCGAGTCGGAAGCGGAAGTGACGTCAGCCCAAGCCCTCCCCCTTTTCTGGAGCTCTGAGACCTCGGTGGTTGTCCGAGGGCGCTCCACTCAGCTCGGTGAGGGTTCGGTGAAGGGATGCGGGGCCGGCGCGGGGAGGGCGAGGACTAGGTAGGCCTCGGCGGGGAGGCGGGCCGAGCTCTGTCCGCGGGGCTGCGCATCCTCCGGGGTCTGCAGCCCTTCCAGGTGCCGCGGCCCGAGTGCGCATCACGGCTCAACCCCGAGCTGTTTGCATCCACCTTTCTTCTAAAGCCTGTAAAGTAACCTTTGTGGAATTTTCTCTCCTCCCCCCCCCCTCCCCGAAAGAATAGACTTTCCGCCATTGGCATCACATTGAGACGCTGCATTTTCTATTCTCGGACCCGGCGATTCTGTCTGCTGCAACCGAGCTTTGGCCGAAAGGTGGGTGAGGACAGCCCTTTCCTCGTTTTTTCTTTGTGTGTGTGTGTATAGGAATGTTTTATTCTAAAATTTCGTTTTCGTGGGACATCTGTTTACCAGAGACACACTGCATTCTGATTTTAAATAAAAGGTAACTTTGTTATACACTTATGCAGGATGCATTTATCTGCATGCAAATATAATCGTACATAGACCTTACACGGGTCTCTTTGTGTAGAAGAAAAGTAGGGATACCAAGTTACTCGCATTAGATGCTGGGGGTACAACTCGGGACCTCATGATGCTAAGCAACCTCCTGCTGAGCTACACCCCAGCCCAAATAGTTAGCTATTGTCTGAACGTTGAAGGCCTGTGCCTCCTTGCAGACTTTAAAAAATGGAGGCTTTGTTAGGTTAATACTGATTGGCTTTTTCAAGGAAAAATAAAGTAACGTCTTATAATGAACTATTTGAAATAAGTTGAGAATTTCAGACAGATACTTTTACAGGATGAGTAATGCATCTTCTAAAAAAAAAAAAAAAAAAAAAGAGATAATCCACCAAGTAAAACCTTAATAGTAATGTTTCAACTAAGATAATTAAAACAATAATGTTATCTAATATCTTTGTGTGAAATCAGAATTCTTCATTGTAATAAAATTGGTTGGTTTTGCATCTCAGATCTCTTCAAAGTTTCTTTGTTTTGTTTTGTTATAGTAGCAATTGAATCTGGGGCTTTGTGCGTGTTGGGTAAGCTGAGCTATAACCCAGAACTTTCGGGCATTTTTATTGTTGTTTATTAGTATATTTTAAATTTTAATTATTTTGAAATTAGATATTTATGTATGGGGTGTGGGTTTATGCCTTCGAGTGTACTGCCCTGGGATGCCAGAGAAGGGCATGGGGTCCTTGGAGCTGGAGTTACAGGAGGTTATGAGCCACCTAGTGTGGTGTTGGGAACCAGATCTCAGGTTCCGGAAGAGCAGTGTGTACTCTTCACCGGTAAGCCATTTATCTCTTCTATCTCCTCTTTAAGGATTTTATGTTGAAAATTTCAGATGTCTTTTAGAATCTTTGAAACTAGAGCAATCATATTGTTTGTTATACTAACTTTTTCAGGAAGTGTGTATTTTTCCCCATTTCTGTACATTTTGATAGTTTGTTGGCATTTTTGTTCATTAAAAAATGTTTTTAAAAATTTTTTTTTCTGTAGACTAGTTGATGCTGTGATGGCTGAGCTCTTAGAATATTTTGAGGCTTTTGGTTTCATCCTCAGCACTACAAAGAAAAGGGGAGATAGTGAAGGAAATCTAGCCTAAGCTTGTTCTTAAAATTCAGAATAAATGTATTACAAATTGATCAGTTTTGTAAGTAAATATACCCCATTGAGTTATTGAGTTAATACATTCTATTGGTATATGAGAGTACATGAAGGAAATAAAAATGTGTGAGTGTGTGTGAGAGAAAGAGAGATGTATGTATGTGTATATGTAAGAGAGAAAGACTGGGTGGGTGCTGAACCTAGGGCATTGGACATGTTAAGTGCTCTATTACTGAGCTACACCTCCCAATCTTTTAACTTCTTAAGCTACATTTTACTTTGTCCTCATGAGTGCATATAAGTGCTGTAGTGTGTGTGTGTGTGTGTGTGTGTGTGTGTGTGTGTGTGTGTGTGTGTGTGTGTAGGTCAGAGGAAAACCTACTGGAGTCCATTCTTTCCTTCCATCATGTGGGTCCTGGGAATTGGACTCAGAACTTTAGGTCTTTGGGCTTGGTGGCAAATGCCTTTACACATTCACCCATCTCTCTGGGCTTTGTGCTCCTCCCCCCCAGCATTATGGTTCCACACTTTTTATTTTAATATTCATTGTATGGAATAATGGATTTCATTATGACGTTTTAATACATTCATATATATTTTGATCATATTCACTCCCAAGAGAAGTGAGTTCTAAGTTGAGACTAAATGACAGGGTATAGAAATGGCCTTTGAAAGAGAAAGACGTAGGAGGAGGAGAGAGAATGGTAAGCAGTGACTAATTATATTTGTACAGCACAAGAAGAGAGAGCCTCAAGTGTTAATCCAGGCTTGGCAGTGATTTCACTCATTTTCTTTAGTGGTACACAAACTCTTATCCCAACAGTTGGGTGGTGGAGATGGGAAGACTGATGCAAGTTTGAGGCCAGCCAAGGCTCTATAGGCAGACTCTATCTAAATAAACAAGGGGGCTCGGTGGTTAACAACACTGGTTGCTCATGTACAGGACTTGGGTTTGAGTTTTAGCACTCTCATGGCAGCTCACAACCGTCTGTAACTCCAGATCCAGGGGCCTCCACCAGCAACAGGCATACAAGTGGTACACAGACATACATGCAGACAAAAACACTCATACCCTATAACATAAAATAATCACAACAGTGAGACAAAACTGGATGGAAAATTCATCTATTTTAGTTATTAATCTTAGGAAATGTTTTCGTTCCTAAACAGTCAAAGCCTCTTTGAGCGGTTTTTAGATTGCCTTGGGTTTCCCCTATTCAAACTAGGCCTCGATTTCCCTGGGGGAATGTTCTAGTTCTACTTACAGGAGGAACCCGTCCTGTGAGACTGCTTACAGATACTGACACGAGTTGGAGCCACTCCAGGGTAAATGACTAGAGGACTGCCCTGCCAGTGTGATGTAGCTGAAGATATCAAGACATACTTTGGTTTGACAACATCCATGTTATCTTCTATGTTTGCATTTTAAGGGACATAGATTAAAAATTGGTGTCAGAGGAAATAAAACACAAGGAAAAAGCTAGGCATGGTAGTGAACACCTATAATCCCAATATTTCGGAGGTGAAGCAGGAGGATCTTGAGTTCTAGGACAACTTGAGTAACATACTGAGTTCCAGGTAAACTTAGGCCACCTTGTCTCAGAAAACCCAGCCAATCAAACAAAAAAAAAATTAATAAGGAGCAGTTACTATCCAGTTGATTAGGTTGTCTATAATGCTGGTGACAACTTAGTTAAGAAATAATTTGAACTACTAGTAGTATCTGCTAAATGTTTGAATGTGAATGTTCTGACATTATTAGTATAAAACTAAAAAGTATTATTTAAATGTGAACACTATTGAGAGCATTCACAATTACTTTCTAAAATCGAATTCAATTAGAAACAGCTGTAGGGGTTGGGGAGATGGTTCAGTTGGCAGAGTGCTTACCTAGTGTGTAGGAAGTCCTGGGTTCCATCTCTAGTTCTGCATACACTTGACTATAGTATATCTGTAATTCTGGGACTCAGTAGGTGGGGACAGGAGACTCATTTTACAATAAATTGGAGGGATAAATAATTGTAGATACCGTACACAGATGAATTTCTTTGACATTTTTTTCTTTTCCTACCCTTGGAATCCAGAGCCTGGTGAATGCTAAACAAGTGCTGTACCACTAAGCTACATTTCTGTCTTCGACATAAGAATGCCTGCTTCTGTCAAGTCATGGATTTGACTTTATTAGAATAATAAGTACTTGTTTAAGTCCTGGATGTAATAGTAATCAAACAAGTCTATATTCTAGCTAAGAAAATACAAAAGAAGTTGTAACTCTTCCCCAGAGTGAGGAGAAACAGTCCTTTGTAGACATGATATCATTATCACAAACCATATTCACTAATCCTCATGTTTAGACACATTCTGAGTGAATAATATTGTTACTCAAAGATTAAATTAGACTGATGACTCAGACCTGTAATCTCAGTTACTGGGGGAAGTAGGGTAAGACGATTGAAAATTCAAGGCCATTAAGGACTATAAAGTGAGTTCAATGCCAGTGTCTGAGTGTAGCATATGTGGGGCCTTAGGCTCCATTCCCTCTACCCAGAAGGGTAGTGGAGCTGAATTAGAAGCTGAACTTGGTGGTGTTAGGATTGTGAATGTAAGGTGTGGGCTATTTAGTGAGACTTTCAAAAGAAGAATAAAACATTTCCAGTGTTTGCAAAAGAAAAGGTTGAATGTTTGGACACAGTTATTACAATCCAGTGCAAAAGGATGGCAGCTTTACTCATGTAGCTTAGGCTGACCTTGGAAGTCCCTATCTTTTTGCCTCAAATTTCCAATTGTTCAGATATGTACCACCACCTGTGTGTGGCTTTTACCGGTTATTTTTTCAGGCATTGTTCTCATATTTTCTTCAGTAGGAATATTGTTCTTTATTTATCTGACAGAACACTCTCCATATTCCTATTTTCTTCCTTTCTCCTTTTTTATAGATTTTGAGGTGTGTCTGTGTGTCTCCAAAGGCCAGAAGAATTGGATCTCCCTGGAGTTAGTTATAGGCAATTGTGAGCTGCCAACATGGGTACTGGGAATTGAGTTCTGACTCTCTGTGAGAGCAGTGTGCACACTCTTAACCACCAAGCCATCTCTGCAGTCTCTTTGCTTTGTTTTATTTTTTTATTATAACTTTCTGTATTATGGAAGTATATGAAACTCCAAACTTCCCTTTTGCCTTGAATGCATCCTTGCACCCCACTTTCTCTTTGGTAGTTGGGAACAATTGCTGTAGCACGTTGGTTAGTGCCTGCCCCATTGCCTTTTGATTGGGTATTTGGTGCTAGACAAGGCTCGAAATGACTGACCCAAGTAGCAAGTCTCATTTCCAGTGTATTGTGAGGAATGCCTCCCCTGAATCCAAAATGGAACTGAAGGCAAAAACTTCTTTGTGTAGAGCCAATTTCATGTGTGTTCATCTGTTTTCCATTCAGGTTCTGTGGAGGAGACTATGCCATGTAAAGTGCTGACTCAGCCTTCTGTGTTAGAAGGAAGTGTTACATTCATTGTTCTGATATGTATTGTGTAGGCATTTGTTGCATCTTCTTTTGAAGGATTTTTGCTCTGTAGTGTAGAATAGCCTCACATTCACTATCCTCTTCTTACTTGCTGGCCTACACACATACATCAACACACCCATAAGGTGTTTTTTGGTGGTGGAATGGGGGTGAAGGTATTTTTTGGGGAAATAGTCTAACTATGTGGCTGAGGCTGTTTGGGAACTCACTGTGTAATCTCTAGGCTAGCCTTGAACTTGTACTCTCCAACCTTAGCCTCTGAAATGCTGGTATTACAGCTGCATCCTATCTTTACCTGACTCAATGTTTGCATCAAAATCGTACTTGTTTAGACTTTTACCATTACTTTCTTAAAATATAGTTTAGTGATGATATATCAAGAAGTACAGGGGGCTGGAGAGGCGGCTCAGCGGTTAAGAGCACCATCTGCTCTTCCAGAGGACCCGGGTTCAATTCCCAGCACCCACATGGCAGCTAACAACTGTCTGTAGTTTCAGTTCCAGGCAAACAGCAAGGCAAATAAATAAAAATAATAAATAAAGTTGTTTTTAAAAAAAAAAAAAAAAAAAAAAAAGAAAAAGAAGTACATAAGTAATACACAAATACTATGTGTTTTTTACATAAGGAGTTTAATCATTTGTTCATTTTGGGATCTGCTGGACACCTGGAGCCAATTGCCCAGGGACCCCAGGGATATCTACTGTGTACCAGAACATAGAATCTTGGGCTGGGGAGATAGATGGCACAATAGTTAAAGCCCTTTCTGGGTTCGAACAATGGAGTTTGGATCCCTAGAGCCCACATAAATATTGGGTGGGTGTGGCAGCCAGTCTATAATTTTAGCACTCAAGCGGCAGATAAAAGATCTGTTGAGTAAGCTGGCTAGTTAGACTAGCTGAATCGGCAAGCTCTCAATAAGATGGAGAGCAACCAAGGGAGACTCTTTATAATCAGATTCAGGCCTCCTTATTAACATACTCACCTGTACCTACATGTGTTCCTGTGATGACAATTTTTGGTTGTCAGCTTAACTACATCTGGAATTGACGAATACCCAAGCTGCTAGGTATAACCTGTGAGGAAGTTCCTTCTCTTCTCTTCTCTTCTCTTCTCTTCTTTTCTCTTCTCTTCTCTTCTCTTCTCTTCTCTTCTCTTCTCTTCTCTTCTCTTCTCTTCTCTCCTCCTTTCTTCCCTTAAAATAATTATTTTATTTTATGTGCATTGATGTTCTGCCTGCATGCTTGTTTGAGGGTGTCAGATCCCCTGGAACTGTAGTTACAGACAGTTGTGAGCTGTCAATGTGGGTGCTGGGAATTGAACTTAGGTCCTCCTGAAGATCAGCCAGTGCTCTTAACCACTGAGTCATCTCTCCAGCCCTAAGAGATATGTTTCTTAATTGAATCACTTGAAGTGGGAAGACCCATTCTTGAGTTCTTGTGAGTTGGGAACGTACACCATTAATGTGGATCTTTTGGGGAGGAAAATTCTCCCTTTAATCTGGGCCACACCTGCTTATATTTATAAGTTCTATTCCTCCAGAGAACCCTGACTGATACAGTACCCCACATGGGAACATGGATATACATATGTAAACCATGGAGACATACATATGAAAGACAATAGACAAATGTGTTTGTGTATCTGTCTGTTCACGTGTAGTCTTGCCCTGTCTTTAACTTTTTCTGTTTACTACAGAGAATTTTAGTGTTTCAACATGGTGCACCTGTTCTGTTGATCCATATTTGTTTTTCTCTAGTTTAGAACTTGGAAACTGTATTGGTAAAAAAGATGTTTGCTTCCATTTTATGCATAGGAGCATGCCTTTTATAGTGTATGGACAGAGGAATCTCTTGGATGCTGCCAGTAGTTTTTGCAATTATTTCCCTCATAACCTACTCAGTCAGCAGTCTCTGTGTGTCCTGATTGGCTTAGTATTAAGAACTCTTACTGTTTTTTAAAATTAGATTTTGTTTATTTTTGTATGTAGGGAGGATGTGCCTCAGCTTACCTGTGGGAGCCAGAGGACAGCTTTTAAGGAGTCATTTCTCTTTTCTCTATGTGGGTCCCAGAGAGAGCATTAGGTCTTCCAGCAGGCACTTCTGCCTGCTGATCATCTCTCTGGCCCAGAACTCTTTCAGCTTTGTCAGTATACCCAGCTAGAGCCTTGGGATCCCCTACTGGAAGTTGATAAGGACATTTTCAAGATTTCAGGTCCCTCTGGCAGTTCATCTTGGCAGAGAAAATTTCTGGCTGTTACCCATGGAGTAAATTCCAACCCTCTGGGTGTGTCAGTCAGTGCTCATGAAGAGTCCTAGGAGCTGAGTTGCTCTGGATACTCCTTTTTACCCTATACTGGGGGTGACCCAGGACTTAAACTTGCAAGATGAGCATTCTATACCACTGAGTGCATCCCTGGCCCAGGGACTATATTCTTTTAGATCATCTGTGAAGGGATTCAGACAGGTTACAAATACCTTGATCTTGATATCTTACATCCTTTTAGACAAGGCAATCTATTTTGTGTGTATGGGCTTGTGTGCCCATGCCTGCTCAGGCGCTCTCTCTCTCTCTCTCTCTCTGTGTGTGTGTGTGTGTGTGTGTGTGTGTGTGTGTGTGAGAGAGAGAGAGAGAGAGAGAGAGAGAGAGAGAGAGAGAGAGAGACAGACAGATAGATAGACAGACAGACAGACAGAAACAGAGACAGTTGCCCAGGCTACTCTGGAATTCCTTAGTCCTCCAAGTGTTGGGGTTACAAGTGTGTGCCCCTATGCCCATATGGATGTCCTTGTCACTCCTCTTGTCTTTGTACACCCTTAGGTCCAGACAAATGATTGGCAGCTTCTCATGAGTTAGTGTATAGGCCTCTTGGCAAGACAAACAGCAAACACTGTTTGAGGTTCTTTACTAAGATGATTTTTTTTTTTTTTTTTTAAACTTTATTTATTTATTTGCCTTGAACTGGAACTACAGACAGTTGTTAGCTGCCATGTGGGTGCTGGGAATCGAACCCGGGTCCTCTGGAAGAGCAGACGGTGCTCTTAACCACTGAGCCATCTCTCCAGCCCCGATGATTTTTTTTTAAACTACACATTTTATTCATTTTTTTGGTTTTAAAAAATCTCTGTATATATGTATAGGGTGTGTGAGTATATGTGTGTATGAATGTGGAATTGGGACAACCTCAGATGGGGGTCCTTCTATCTTGTTTTTGAGTCTTTTCCCACAAAGTCCAACAGATGTTCTGGCCTTTCTGGTCTGCTTGTGTCTATTTCCCACCTTGTAGGCTCCCTGGCTCACAGACATTCATCCGGGCTTCTGCTGCTCTGGATTTTTCATGGTTTCTGGGGCCTGACCTGAGGTCTTCATGCTTGTGTGACAAGTGCTTTGCCTGCTTCTTAGCCCTCAGCACTGGATGATTTTCTAGAACTGCAAATCTTCGGACATCAGTTGCTCTCCTTTCAGGAGGTGCTGATATGTCATGCAGGCCCATTTGTGAAGTAGGTCTTGTCCTATGTTTGGGAACAATGCAATTGAAACCATTGTTGAACTAGTTCATCACAAGGTCTTGTCACAAGTTCTTATAGTTTACTTGTGCTCACTGAAGTTGACAGACCTTAGGATTTTGTAATATTTTGTCCTTTTTGGGAGAGATTGGGTCTCATATAGCCCAGGCCAGTCTTGAACACTAAGGATTACCTCCAACACCTGTGTTGAGTCTATAGGCATGTGCGCTTACCCCTGGTTTTATGTACTGCTAGGAAAGGGATAGAAAGCTTCATGTATGTTAGTCAAGCATGCTACCCATTCAGTCACATCATCAGCCTATTCAGTGTCTTCTTTGTCTTGGTATGATCATCATGCTGGTGTTGATTCTCATACCCCAGCCTCCTGAATGCTGGCATTATAGGTGTATACCGCTATCATACCCAGTTTGAGAGCAGTGTTTTCTGTACTGTTCCTGGTTGATGGCATATTGTTGCATGCCCCAACATATGGCTTGGTGGGTCAGGTGACTCAATAACTTTAGGAAATTCCAGTCATTTGGTATATTGATATCTTGTAGTTGTTTAGTCTTTATCATATGCCAGGGCTAAGATGTTCCCCCTTTTAAGAATAGCTTCAGGAGCTGGAGAGATGTGTAGCTCTGGATGTCCTAAAGCTATGTAGATCAGGCTGGCCTTGAACTCACAGAGATCCACCTGCCTCTGAAGGGCTGGGATTAGAGGCATATGCTACCAATTTGGTCCCTATTAAAATACTTGTTTTAGTGGCTGGAGAGATGGCTCAGTGGTTAAGAGCACAGACTGTTTTTCTAGAGTACTTGAGTTTGATTCCTAGCAACCACATGGCAGCTAACAACTGTCTGTAGTTCTAAGATCTCACACCCTTACACACTTATACATGTAGGCAAAACACCAATTCACATAAAATAATATATATATTTTAAAAAAGAATAGCTTCATCCCAGAAAGTGTCACAGATTTCGTCCATGTTACCTCAAAACTGTACATTGAGTCTCCTCAAGGTCCTTGTTAGGAACTGTTAACAGTACCCTGCTTTCCTTGGTCTGCAAGGTCATTTCCGCTAAATGCTGGAGAAGCTTACAGTACAGCCTGAGCTCTTTCATGACTTGGTCTCCTTAAAACGAGAATTCCCCTTCCCTGCTCCCTCCAGACAGGGTTTCTGTGTAGCCCTGGCTGTTCTGGAACTCACTCTGTAGACCAGGCTGGCCTCGAAACTCTCAGATTTGACTTGTCTCCTCCCAATTGCTGGGATTAAAGGCGTGAGCTACCACTGCCTATCTAAAACTGGGATTTTTAAAAGTAACAGGAAACTGGTTTAAAATGAAGAAAATTTGCTGCAACATGAATGAACATGGTAGATGTTGTAGTAAGGGAAATAAAGCCAAGCTTGTGAGCTGCTCTGTATAGGAAAAGTTGAAGGGAGATTGTCAACTTAGCTGGATTGATCATGTCCAGTTGATTAAGAGCACAGCTCTGGGGATTTCTGTGAGGGTAGTTTAGAAAGAATTAGATTATGAGGGCTAGGGCCTGGAGAGATGGCTTAGAGGTTAAGAGTGCTGACTGTTCTTCCAGAGGTCCTGAGTTCAATTCCCAGCAACCACATGGTGGCTCACAACCATCTATGATGGCATCTGGTGCCCTCTTCTGTATACATAATAAATAAATAAATCTTAAAAAAAAAGATTATGAGGGCTATAGCTTAATGAATGATTTGATCCATTGATGGACTCATAGTTTTTGTAAACTGTTGGAACTAGATGGGCTCTGACTGCAGAAAGGCCATTGGGCATGTTCTTAGCTTCTTGTTACTGTGTTTTTTTGCTTCCTGCCTGCTACGTGTGAAGAACCTTGTCTGCCAGATGGTTCTGCCGCAGTGATGCTCTGCCCAAGCATGTGCACCAAGTATCCCTGGGCTGATCCCTTGGAAACTGAGAAAAGCAAATCTTTCATCAAAAAATAATAATTTATGACAGGCAAGGTGGCCTTTAGTCCTAGCACTTGGGAGCAGGAAACGAAGCAGGCAGATCTATGAGTTCGAAGTCAGCCTGGTAGATGGAGTGAGCACCAGGTCAGCCAAGGCTACATAGTGAGACCCTATCAAACCCTTCCCTCTCAAAGTTGTGTGTGTGTCTGTGTCTGATATGTATGTGAGTGATCATATGTATGCTACCTTTGGTTTTTTCCTTCTACTGTGGGTCCAGGGATTAGTTCAGGTTGTCTGCCTTATTTGATGAGCCATATTGGTCGCCCAGTAATTCCTTCTTTTAATTTGTTGTTAAGTAGTCTATACCTGGGAAAAGTAACAGAAGGATTTATTAAGGATACAAAAATTATTTTTTTGGAAATAGGGTCTCATGTATCCTAGACTAGCTAGAACGCATAATGATGACTTCCTTATTTTGTGGGTGTGCATGTATTTATAGATATATAGGTCAAAGTACATCTTTTCATTCTCCTGGCATCAGCATGTACACATGCATTTGTATATAGTCACATACACACACCCACACCCTCTACTGGTTATCTTAACCTATTTGTTAGTTGCCGTCAATGTGTTCAGTGGATGTGTGGTGTCATGGTATGTCAGGGCCTGTATTTCTAGCTTGCAGTTCTATTGTGTGGGCTATTTATTGGCTTTTGTATTAGACAGTAGATTGTTCCTGAGTTTTGTAATAGTTGGGAGTCTAGTGACAGCAGGAAATGCTTTTGAAAGTTCCTTAGAAAAAAATGAGTTTCCTGTTTTCAGGTATCTCCCCAGAATGAGGGTTTTCAAGTAGGTCAGAGGAAGTACTTTCAGAGGCCAGAAGAGTGTCAAACCCAGATCCTTCTGAATAGTAACAAATACTTATATTGTAATTTTTTTTTTTAAAAAAAAATGGTGTCTCATTTAGCCCAGACTGGTCTTGAACTAGCTAGGATGACCTTGAACGTCTAATTCTTCTTCCTCTACCTCCTGAATACTGTAGAGGCTTGTACTACATCTCTAATTTATGTGGTGCTAGGAGTGTAATTGGGGTTTTGTGCATCCTATGCAAGTACCACTAACTGTGCTACATCCCTGGCTACTTGCATTATAAATTTTTTAAGACTTATTTTATTTTGTATTTATTTAAAAATTAATTTATGTTCTGCCTACATGTATGCCTGCATGCCAGAAGAAGGCACCAGATCTCATTACAGGTGGTCATGAGCCACCATGTGGATGCTGGGAATTGAACAAACTTAGGACCTCTGGAAAAGCAGCCAGTGCTCTTAACCTCTTGGCCATCTCTCTAGCCCAAGACTTATTTATTTATTTTTATTTTTTAAAAAATATTTATTTTTATTTTATGTGAATTGGTGTTTTGCCTGCATGTATAACTATGTAAGGGTGTCAGATCTTGGAATTACAGACAATTGTTAGCTGCTATGTGGATGTTGGGAATCAAACTTGGGTCCTCCAGAAGAACAGTCAGTGCTCTTAACCGCTGAGCCATCTCTCCAGCCCAAGACTTTTATTTTAATTACATGTAGAGATGTGCATGTCAGTGCAGATGTTTGCAGAGACTAGAAGAAAGTGTCAACTTTTCTTTGGTCTGCCTAATGTGTGTGGTGGGAATTGAACCTCGTTTCTCAGGAAGAACAGCCAGTGTTCTTTACCACTGAGCCATGTCTTCAGACCCCACATTATATATATATTTTTTTAAATTTTATGTGTACAAGTGTTTTGCCTCCATGTATGTTTGTGTACTACATGCATGATGGATGCCAGAAGAGGGCATTTGATCCCCTGGGACTGGAGTTACAGATGGAGCCACTGTGTAGGTTAGCAAATAGTAGCTGGAAGAGCAGCCAGTGGCTGAGCCATTTTCCCAACCCCGTAATAGTGTAAGTTTAAACCTTCCTATTTTCTTATTTTAAAAGATTTATTTATTATGTATACAATATACAGAAGAGGGTACCAGATGTCATCAAAGATGGTTGTGAGCTATCATGTGGTTGCTGGGAATTGAACTCAGGACCTCTGGAAGAACAGTCAGTGCTCTTGAGCCATCTCTCCAGCCCCACCTTCCTATTTTCTTGATGTCAGAGGCAAATGTTGGGTGTGTTCTGCAGTCATTCTTTACCTTATTATTTTTTAAAGATTTAATTTTATTATCTATTGTTTTGTTTTTTGTTTTTGTTTTTGTTTTTTGTCTATGGTTTGTGTGGATACACTTGGTAGGCCAGAAGAGGCCATTGAATTACCTGAAGCTGGAGTTGAAAGGTGGTGTGAGCTGCTGGATGTGAATGCTGGGAACTGAATTCAGGTCCTCTGCAGAAGCAGCAAGTCAAGTTCTTTTTAATTGCTCAGCCACCTCCAGCCACTGTCCACCTTATATTTTGAAATAGGATCTCCTCCTTTTCTCCCCCAGACTGGGTTTCTCTGTGAAACAGTCCTGGCTGTCCTAGAACTCAAAGTGTAGATTAGTGTAGATTAGGATGGCCTTGAACTCACAGAAATCCACCTGCCTGTGCCTCCTGAGTGCTGGGATTAAAGGTGTGTTCCCCTTGTTAACTCTTGATGAGACTGGTCAATGAGTGAGCTCCAGGGATCTTTCTGTCTTTGCCTCCTCAACACTGGGATTACATGCTCAAATTTTTCCGTGGATACTAATGGTAGAACTCTGGTCCTATGTTTACATGACAAACATTTACTGACCGACTATCTCCTCAGTTTTTTGTTTGGTTTTTAAGAAAATTTGAAATAATTATTGTTTTATATGAATGGGTGTTTTGCCTGTATGCATGTGCACCACTTTTATGCCTGGTGTCCTCAGAAGATGTCAGATTTCCTGGAATTGGAGTTGTAGATAGTGTGAGCTGCCATGTGGGTGCTGAAAGAACAGATGGTGCTCTTAAGACACTGAGCCTTCTCCTGTCAATTCTTCAAAGATGCTACAGTGTTAGTTTTTTCTTTGTGTTGCCATCTTGTCCTCAACCAGTTTGCAGTTTTGCGCTTCCTGTGTATGCTTATACAGGACTCCTCTCACCTGCTTGATTTTTCCCTGTGGCACTTATGAAGTAATATATCAGTTTTTTTGTTATGATTATATTTCCCCATAGGACTTCTAGATCTTTACAGAACAGGATATTTTCTGTGTCCTTCCCTGCTCTGCTCATGCCTACCACAGGAATAGAACTTCCTAATAATTTGCTGAAAGAATTAAAGACTAAGCCAGACCTGAGATAAACTTCCAGTACCTTCAGTAAATGAAATAGAAGAGGTAAGATTATTTGTAATAATGTTTTTGTTTTAACCCGCATATTGAAAATACCATTTTAGTACCTAATAAATTCAGATGTTTATGGTCTTTTCTGGACATATTTGATTTATATTTATAATAAGTGAGATAGTGGGAGCCTGAGGGTGTAGATGAGTGATAGAGTGTTTAGCTTACATGAGGCCCTGGGTACAGTTGACAGTTACACACAAGGCTGGGGATGTAGGCCTGTGGTGGAGTACTTGACTAGCATACCCAAGGCCCTGAGTTCTGTCCTACCATCACAAAGCCAGGCATGGGTGAGCACATCTGCAATCCTAGTAGCTGTAATAGAGAAGTAGGAGAATCAGTTACATGGTGAGTTCAAGGCTAGCCCTTATAACACTTATGAGAAAGAAAAACGTAAAATAGATTCTGATAGACAAGCTATTCCAAGTTTTTGTTTATTTTTTGAGACAGGGTTTCTCTGTGTAGCCCTGGCTGTCCAAGAACTCTATGTAGAGGTGCCTGCCTGACCTCTAACTCATAGAGATCAACTTGCCTCTGCCTCCCAAGTGCTGAGATTAAGGGCATGAGCCACCATGTTTTTTTTTTGTTTTTGTTTTTGTTTTTTTTTGCTTGTTTGTTTCTTAAGATTGGGTATCTTTCTGTGATTGGGTTCTAACTTACCATCTTCCTGCCGTGGCCTCTTAAGTATTAAGTGTGTGGCATTGGGACTTGTCAAATAAGTCATGTTGATATCTAAAAATATTTCATTTTTAGTTTTTAAAATTAAGTCATAATATATACATATGAAGTAGTCATTTACATATGGAACCAGTGAATCCTGAACAGTGCTGTGATGGGTCCATGTTTTGTCATGTAGGGAGCAGCAGCAGTCATAGAAGATCAAGCTTTCTGAACAAACTAAGCATCATCAAGTCTCAGTTCATTTCCAGGCAGATTACACTAGACTGATTACTAGTGCTGCCTGGATGTGTTTTAGTATGGGTACCGATATCAACTGTGTAGGATGGTTATGATAACTTGTGAGCTTATATATGTAAAGATGCTAGCACAACTTCTGACTTAATTAGTAATGTTAATTGGTATGTGTATGGCTATTGTTAGTGAGTAGATGTTTGCTGGTGGGTTTCACATATATTATCTGCAGAGAGTGAGCACTACTGTGTGATGTTTGCTGACTGACGTTCGATGTTGTTGATTAATGATTGATGTGAACAGGACTCCATATAACCCTGTATTAAGAGGAATGGAGATTGCCTCTGTCCACTTAGATTCATAAGCTGTCCCGAAGTGATCTTGGCATCAGGGAAGGGAGTGTTCAGGCACATTTCACCATCAGCATCACGGGATGGCAGCCATTGATTTGTCCCATGGTAAGTCCTTGTTGAAGCTCTTCTTTAGACTATTTTAGGTCTTTTCTGCACAGCAAAGTCCAGTGGGCAGAACTTTAGTTGTCTTCTGTGTTCATTTACAAAGAGCTGAAATGGGTCACATACTAGTGTTGTGATTTAGGGCCCAGGTGTGTATACTTTCAGAAGAGGTGCTGCATAATTGCCTTAGTTCTGTCACCAATTTAGAGTCACTTTTTACTTTTTATTTTACTTAATTATTATTGTGTGTATGCATTTGTCTGAGTGAGGGTACATGTGGAAGTCAGAGGACTTTTTTGGGAGTCGGTTTTCTCCTTCCATTGTGGAATCCTGGGATCAACTCTGGGCATCGGGTGGGTCAGAGCACTCAAAATAACCTGATGGCCCCATCTCAGCCCAGAACAGCGCTTTCACACCTTATGTTTCTCTATCTATAAAGTGAGAACAACCCCTTTCTCAGGAGGCAGCACAGTTCTAGCCTGCCCCTTGTCTCCAGGGAGATATAAGTGCTGTGACATTTCTTGGTAGGAACATGTATTTATGTGGTTTGATGAGTGTACACATGATGAGAATGTCACATTAGACTGGAATGACTTCATGGCTCTGGGATTTGATGCCAT